>JALPQD010000414.1:1644775-1804775 GCA_023101885.1 Typhlomys cinereus | reverse complement strand
TGGTTATCTTCTATCTGCCAGACTGTATGCCCTCTCTTTCTGGTAAGATCACACCCCATCAGTTGCAAGTGACCAGGAAGGAAAGTCTGTGAGCTTAACCAGATGTTTCATTACTTACTTGCAGTCCTCAATGGTGGCCTATTTTCTCTGCTGTAGCATGATCCCCTGTCTTCTTGTTTCTGGCGGGGCTCTCCTTCCCCTTCTCTCCTGTTTATAATCTTTGCAATTACTGTATCTTCTACCTCCTTCTTGCTTCCCTCTGGGATTTCCCACACTCCACCCACCAGGGCCAGAAGTGCAGGCTTCCGCAGTTTCTGCCTGGAGTTTTTACATCAGACCTGGGATCCGAACTCAGGACTTTCTGCTTTTGAGACAGAGCCTTAACTCCTGAGTCAGCTCTCCAGCCCCAGTGATAGACTTTTGTAAACAACTGTCACCAGTCTTACTAATGTTATTCATCATCCTGAAGTGAATGACTCACTCAAACAAAATTATGAAGTTTTAAATCTAGCTTTGTGTCTGGGTTAAAATAATATTGAAGGTTTAAAGCCAGAATTTGCGAGTAAAACGTGAAAGTCACATATCCCTGGGTCCAAACAGGGCCCCAGGCCACATATCTTTTCAGCTGGAAGGTTGTGAAATCTAGAGATGCGTCTGCCAGCATGAGCAGGCCTTCCTCCACCCAAACTTTCCCCACTCCCAAAAATCTGCTCATCTGTTGGGACACTCCATGCAGCCTCTCTTCCTCCCTCCAGCCCCATAGAAACCTCCCCTTTTTGCGCCTCAGCACACAGTCTCCATTGCCATAGAGAGACTGACCACCCTCATTGTTCTTATTAAAGGACAGTCTACTGCTGCTGAGGTCAGTCTTGGTGTCCTTCTTTGTGTTTTTCCACATTATTCCAGTCTGTTCTGATCTATCAGGCAATGTGCTCTCTTAGTATCCGGTATATGTAACTGCTTCTTCTATAGTGCAAAGTCTCATTTTTTATTGATATTTGAACATTTATTAGCTATAAAATCAGCAATTTCATGTTCATTCACACGCAAAAGCTATGAAAATATAAGGTGACTCTTCACTATTGCTGTATCTGGATTTTTTTTATTTATAGTATATTTTTTCCACTTATACAAACTTTTTTTTTTTCACTTATACAAACTTGATAGGTACCCCATTCCCCTCCATCCCTCCACCGCCTGGATCCCCTTGCTCCCTTCCGCCTTTTCCTCTTCCTTTCCCCTATCCCTCCCTTTCTCCCAGTGCCCCTTCCCTCCCCCCATTCCTGGAGCATCCTATAGTGTGCATTGCAACCTTCCCTCTGGGTCCTCCTCTCTGATGAGGTGTAAGGACTCAGTAGCATTGCCTAGAGCTCTTTCTTGTGTTCCCCTTCAGTATAGGAACACTATTGTGGCTGTTAATCCCTTGCCTCTAAGGATCCTAGTGCCTGTGATCCATGCTAGACTTTGGGGGGTCAATGATATGTTGGTCATTGCACAGGTTGTGCAAAGTCCTATTATGACTACTTTGCCCCTAACTTGTGTGGAGCATCTTGCATATAGTTGCTCCTCCCATCTTTAGGCTCTTACAATCTTACCGTCCCTCTTTTACAAATTTCCCTGAGCTTAAGGATGGGGAGAGATTAGGCTGGCCTGGTTCCTGGTGATTAATGTAGGGTTTCTGATGTTTTAAATTATGGTTTGTTCTTTTGTTTGTTTTTTTTTTCCAGTTTTGCCGTTCCTGTACAACCCTTGGCTCTATCCTGATGGGTATTGGATGTCACCTCCTAATCAAAGATAAAAGGCAGTTAGAATAGAGTCTTATTATAAGAGTAGATTCAAAAGTAGACGGAATAAGAATAGGAGACCACAGTCGGGGAGGGGTGTGTCAGTCTCCCATTTGAAGGATGGTTCCCTTCTATCTGTCAAACTCTATGCCCTCCCTGTCTGGTGCAATCAAACCCCATCAGTTGGAAGTGACCAGGAAGGAAAGTCGGTGAGCTTAACCAGATGACTCATTACTTACTTGCAGTCCTTGATGGTGGCCTATTTTCTCTGTTGTAGCATGATCCCCTCTCTCCTTGTTGCTGGTGGGGCCCTCTTTCCCCTTTCCTCCTGTTTATAATCTTTGCAATTACTGTAGGTATTACCGAGATTTATCTTTGAGTGTGTCACTAAGTGGGTTTGGTACTAGGATCCACCTACTAGGGAGTACATACAGTGCTTAATTTTCCGTGTCTGGGATACTTCACTCAATATAATTGTTTCTAATTCCATTCATTTCCCGGCAAATTGCATTAATTCATCTTTTTTGATGGCTGAGTAGTATTCCATTGTATAAATGTACCACATTTTCCTTATCCACTCGTCAACTGTTGGGCAATTGGGTCGATTCCATGAATTTGCTATTATAAACATTGCTGCTATGAACACGGTCATGCTTGTGCTATTGAGGTGAATTTTTGCTGTATGGGGGATTATCCCAAAAGTAGAATAGCAGGGTCATGTGGCATTTCAATCTTTAACTTTTTTAAAAATCGCCAGACGGCTCGCTAGAGTGGTTGTATGAGCCTGCATTTCCACCAGCAATGTAGGAGAGTTCCCCTCTCTCCACATCCTCTCCAGCATTTGGTGTTGCTTGTACTGTGGATTTTTGCTATCTTGATCGGAGTGAGATGACATCTCAGGGAGGTTTTGATTTGCATTTCCCTGATGGCTAAGGATGTGGAGCATTTTTTAAGATATTTGCTAGTTTCAATTTCATCCCTGGAAAAGTTTCTTTTAAGTTCCAAGGCCCATTTTTTAATTGGCCCATTTGTTTCCTTGGTGTTTAGCTTTCTAAGTTCTTTGTGCACTCTGGATAATAGAGCTCTATCAGATATGTGGTTAGTGAAGATTTTCTCCTATTCTGTGGGTTGCCTTTGAGCTGGTGTTACAATCTCTATCTGAACAGAAGCTCTTTAATTTCACAAGATCCCAACTGTTGAGAGTTGGTAGCAGTGACTGTGCCATTGGATGTCTGTTTAGGAAATGTTGGCCTAGCCCAATCAGCTCGAGGGAGTTCCCTATCCTTTTAACAATGGTTTTTATAGTCTCTGGCCTTATATCAAGGTCCTTGATCCATTTGGAATTAAGTTTTGTACATGGTGACAAGTACAGGTCCAGTTTTAATCTTCTGCATGTGGAGATCCAGTTTTGCCAGCACCATTTGTTGAAGATGCTGTTCTTTTTCCATTGGATTTTTTTGGGCCCCTTTGATAAGCAATGTGGGGCCTCCTTTCAGCATTAACCCTTTTATTGTTGTCTTTTTGAGGCACAGTCTCTCTATTTAGTACAGGGTAAGGTGGTACTCCCTTGATATCCTATGTCGACCATGAAATCAATCTCCTCCCTCAGTCTCCCAAGTGCAGAGATTACAGCCATCTGAAACATTTGGTTACACTATTATTCTTATGGACTGTCATGGTTTGACATGCATCCCCCACAGACTCCTGTGTTTGGGAAGGTTGTGGCACCTTCAAGAGGTGAAACCTTGCTGGGGGAAGGCAGTTACAGGGAGTGGGCTTTGAGGTGGATCAGTCCCACCCTATTTCTGGAGGTGTCTGCTCTAGCAGTGGCCGTCTTGTAGCTATCAGCCTCCTGGATGGATGTGACCTAGGCCTTCTCCAGCTTTTTCCGCCGGCCATGCCATTTCCAACCCTTCTGAAACTGTAAGCTGAATAAATTTCCCTTTTTCCTTTTGAGTTGTTTGACTTTGAGTGTTCTCTCACAGCAACCGAAAAGAGTAACTAGTACATGTATCAACCAAGAAATTTTATTATTTGTCCCAACAACTTTTTTTTTGCACGTGTGTGTGTGTGTGTGTGTGTATGTATGTGTGTGTGCCTATGAAGGCCCAAGAGTGACTTCTGGAACCACGCTGGATTGTGCTACCTTCTCTTTGCTTTGCTTTCTAGTTCCCAGACTGCCTTCCAAAATAGGAGTATGGGCTGCCACCATTTTTGCCTGGCATTTTTACATGGGATCTGGAATCTGAACTCACGACCTTCTGCTTGCAAGGCAGAGGCCTAACTCCTGAACCATCTCTTCAGCCCCCTAACAATTTTTGGCTTTGCTGAGCTACAGGTCATTATGTCAGTGAAGAAACAGTTTCATCAGGGAAATTAAAAATTACTCCAGTGGTGTCATGTGTGATGGTGCAGAGCTGAAATCCCAGCATGTGGAAGACTGAGGTAGGGCACTCATCAATTTGAGGCCAGTCTGAACAACATAAACATTTCAAGACCAGCCTAGGCTACATATTGAAAACTTGTCTCAAGATAACATGTTAATGAGATGGAAATTGAAAATTTCGTATGAACACTTACATGATCTATCCGTATCAATCACAGGCAAAAAGGGGTTACTGTGAACTCTGGAGTAGAAAACTGTCTCTTTAATGAAACTGGATGCTACTCAAAGGAAGCTAAAGAGATTCATGGGTGGCATGTGTAGGGCACTTCACAGTGCTTCTAGCTTTGCAAGAATGGAAAATTACAGCAATCCAAGTCACACAATTCATGTGATGGCCCAGATTGTGCAGCAAAGAGGGTTGGAAACTAGCGACTAAGCCAAGCACTGTGACCTGTAAGCAAGACTAACTCTGGAAAAAGGGAATGAGGAATGGTTGGGGAAGAAGATAATGAAAAATTCCAGCAATGCCATTGTTGACCTACTCCACAAACCATGGCTGTAAGAGTATCTACCCGATGAGAAAAAACAAAAGTGAGTTATGCTTTCAAGCAACATGTACAAGGCAAATAAATGTCCATTTATTAAGAAATTTATTTTTCGGAATATTTCTTCCTACATTCTACAGGTAATTTTCTTAATTAACATTTGCTCAGGGGCTTTAGCACAATGCTGCTGCATTCTGGAGAACAGTAAACTATTTCTTGCTTCTTTATGATTGCTAAAGCTGCAGTAACAGGGTTACTTATCTGTGGCTAGATCATCTTTGTTGAGGAAGCTGTTAGACAATTCTTCCTGTATCTTCTCAAGGCGTTGAATTAAGTGACATTTTTTGAATCTGAAAATAAGAGGGCATGTCAGGAACCAAAAGATGCTCAAAGAACCTGAGGTGTGAGGAGCACTGTGGGATCCAGAGTGAGGGGTTCTCAGTGTCTATGGAAGTAGCGAGAGCATCCACAGACAGGTACCAGATGCTCTAGCAAATACACAGTGTGCTCCCTGAGATTCTGTGCTCAGCTGAGAGGACAAGACACCAATGCACACATCAGTGGCTGCAACCTTAACTGTGAGTGACAGCCAGGGACAGAGAAACCCAGGGCCGGTGCTGCTCTTCCCCCCTCACCCAACCCCTTGTTCACGCACTGGCCCAATAGCATGAAGAAGAGAGGCAGTTTCTCTCCACACCCACCTTGCTCCTTCCTTGATGGCAAATTCAACATACTATATCTTGACTTCCAGGGGGCCCTGCACGTCTTTAAGCAATTTGAAAATCTTGTCATATTCTGGGGATGATATACAAGTACCTTTCAGTATTTCTCAGAAATGAAGAAATGGAACTCAATCTTGCTGTACCTATATCTCAATAATTTGTTTCATGGGTTAAACTGCTTCATGGCCTATAATGTTTCACTCTGTGTGTGTGTGTGTGTGTGTGTGTGTGTGTGTGTGTGTGTGTGAGAGAGAGAGAGAGAGAGAGAGAGAGAGAGAGAGAGAATCTCCTTTCCTCTATCTCCCAAGTATTGTGTTACAAGTACGATCTACCATGTCTGGGTCATGTGTCTATTTAAAACACTTAAGCAGAGATACCTACAAATAAATGATAACAAATTCTTTCAGAAACAACCAAATGACATGAAAAGAAAGTGTAGTTTATGACAACATTTTTATCAGATGTGTCTTACAGTATAAGAAATAATAATACCAAATCTGGCAAAAGTTTACTTTCTTAAGGTACATTCAATATATTTTCATAATTAAATACATGATTTTTTGCACATCTTTGTTACTTGCCATTCTCTCAATACTCACTGCGTCCAAACTTCCGAATTTCTTTCATTATCTGCTGTTTTATGCCAGCATTAATGATCCATTAATGATCTCCGCGTTCACTGAGGGTTCGCTGGGCTCACCATAACTGAAATGCATCCCTGCAACTTTGCTGTCACCTTTGGACTTGCCTTGGGTAACAATTCTACCAAATGTGGCATGACCTCTTTCAGGAAGCAGACAAACTTTGCTTAAATCACTGTAGTAGTCACACTCAAACTCCAGTGGACTGGACTGAATAGCATCTCCTGCCACCGGAAAAGGCTTTGCTGGAAGACATTTGGACAGGAAGCCTTTAGGTGGAGTGGAACCACCCTCTGTCACTCCCGCCTGGCTGGCAGTAGCCCCTGGAAACAAAGTGTAAAGCTGAGCTGTGAGGTAAGTGAGTGCCATCGTCCCACATGGGCATCCACTTGCTCCACAAGGGTAAAACTATTTGAGAGGAGGTGGATGTACCAGAGAGAAATCTCACCCATGACAAACTGACCCCGAGAAACAGAGCAGAAGAAAACCAGGTTGCAACTTCTAGGTCCACAAATGCAAGCACAAACCCAGGTGGACAGAATAGTTAAGAAACAAGCATTCACTGATCCCCCGTACTCCTGGATTAGTGTCACCTTGGTGGCATATTCTGAAAGTGGGGGAAAAATGGAAGCGTTGCATGTCAAGACACAAGGCGTTTTCACCCTGACCCCAGATCCTAATCTCTAAATGATGCTGGTCACTGGTCCCTTTCCATGTCACAGTGAATTCTTTCCCCTTTATTCTCATACCTCTGTGACACTTAGATTCTGCTGTGTGTGGCACCAGTCAGGAGCTGCCCTCGTGAACAGGAAGGACGGCAACTGCCCCTGCTGCCACCTGGCCCTGTCACGACTGAACTTACAGGATCACGGGGACCTGAGGGAGGAACTGCACACTCAGCCATCACAAGCTCACAGCTGCTCTCATGTCAAGGAAGACAGGGGCAGGGACATGACAGAGAGCAACAGAGGGAGCCTCCAGGGCCACTAGTGGTGGCAGAGCCTTCCAAGAGAGGTCCTTTGAGCAGAGCCTGATAAGAATATAGAGGTGTCTTGCAGGTGCAGAAGGGTGCTGTGATGAGCGTCTGAGGAGGGGGCAGTGCTGGTGAGTAAAGGACAAACACAGCAAGAATAAGAAGGGGACCAGTGAGGCCCAAGCGAACAGGGAGTAGTGGGTGAGTCCTCGCAGTCTTCGGAATCACAAGCAGGTATCAGATAGAAACAGAGTTTGGGTGTCCAGCATGCATGTGGTCTGGCCTCATGTACCCACCAGCATCTTTGCTGAAGCTTGGTGGGAGACAAGATGCTCAATGAGTGGGCAACAATTGGAAGAAAAATGAGCAGAACAGATTCACTCACCATGGTGATCAATCAGGCCAGAGTGAATGAGAATGAAAGATAAAGATGGTCAGACTCAGAGTCAAACAATTGAAGAGGAGAGGAAACGGAAATGGAGGGGCAAAGTGACACAGATTTACCAATGGAAGGAAATCAGAAGTGGATCATGCAGAAGGGAAATGCCAGAAATTTGATGTAAATGTGGGAGGAACACATGCATGGAGAGCTACAGAGACATCAATGGCAGTGCCACCTCAGACTATGAGTGTCCATGGGCATTTCAGTGCTGTGGAAGAATGCAGGAAGCACAGACCATGTGGCATTACAATATGAAGGGGAGGTGAGACCAGGAAAAGTGGTGGGTGAGCAGCAGTGAGCACAAGCTGTGAAGAAAGCACACCTGGTCTTGGTTAGAGTGGATCCTGTGCCCCCTGCAAGCATCTGCTTTAAACCTATAGCTCTTCCTGGGGCCAGCACCATCATTGGCACACTGCACATGTGCTCCTTTCCACTTGCAAATAAGACACTATCTTGTTAATTACCTTCTTCCTTCATAGTGGCTGAGGCTTCCAGATTGGATTCTCCCACTTCTCCCTGTTTGAGTGACATCATATCTATAGAGCACTTCTGCATTGGTGTGTCAGTACTGATGGCTTCTCCAGCAGGATCCTCCTCCATTTGAGATTCTATAACAAACTCTTCTTCTTCCTCAGCCATTCTCTTCTAGAAGACATCAATATACACATTGCATTTGTGACAGAACCCAAGTACTGCAACATTAAAAGGAATGACAAGCTTCCAGGTTAAGATATCAGTATGGAATTTTCTAAAAACTCAGGGAATGTGATAAAGCACAGTCATGTAACTCCTCAGACATTCCAAATAATATTGAAATATCAAAGAATCTCAAGGCACACTTTTTTTTAACATTTTTTATTATTATTTCCAGTCATACAAACTTAGTAGGTACACCGGTTCCCTCCCTCCCTACTCCTCCCCTGAACCCTCTGCTCCCCCTCCTCTCACCCCTCCCTCTCCATGCCCCAGTGCCACTCCCTCCAATCCCCGGAGAATCCTTTAATGTGCATGCCAGACTCCCCTCTGGGCCCTCCTCTCCGATGATGTACAAGGATCCACTGGCATTTCCCTGAACCCTTTCCTGTGTTCCCCTTAAGCATAGGAACACTACTGTGGCTGTCAATCCCTTGCCTCCAAGGATCTTGGTGCCTTTAGCAAATGCTAGACTTTGTGGGGTCAATAGTGTGTTGGACATTGCGTGGGGCATGCAATGTCCAATTATGATTGCTTCGGCCCTAACTTGTGTGGAGTATCTTGCAAATCATTATTCCTCCCATCCTTGTGCTCTTACAATCTTACCGCCCCTCTTCCGCAAATTTCCCTGAGCTTCAGGATGAGGAGAAATTAGGCTGGCCTAGTTCTAGGTGGTCGATATAGAGTCTCTGAAGTTCTGGATTGTGGTTTGTTGATTTTCTTTTGCAGTTTTGCTGCTCCTGCAATGTCCTTCACACCATCCTGATGGGCATTGTATGTCACCCCCTGGCCAGAGACAAAAAGTTGTTAAACTGGAGTCTTGTTATAAGAGCACATTCAAAGGTAGATGCAATAAAAGTAGGAAACCACAGTGAGGGAGAGGTCAATCACCCATTTGCAAAACGGTTACTTTTTATCTAAGGCACACTTTTTTAAAAGATCCAAGAGGACTGCAGAAAATGGATGGAAGAAGAGAATTGATGACGGTGATGAAAATGGGCAAGGTGAAAAAATCATAAAAAAATAAAATGTGGCAAGCAGATATGCCTTAGAAGCATAAAGCTCAATACATAAGTGAATGGAAAGTATCTCCAATTGTGTATTCCAGGTACAATAATGAAAACACAGTCAATTGAATAGTTATTACATTTGCATACATTACAAAGGAAAAAAGTAATGGCTACACATTCAAGTATTTGGGGGCCAGATTAAGAGACAAATCCTATGAACCTTTGATGTAGAAGAGAGATTCACCTTACAGTTTAAGCATCAATAGAAAAGCTGTTGCAGGCTGGAGAGATAGCTTAGGGATTAAGTCTCTGCTTTGCAAGCAGAGGGTCCTGAGTTTGGATACTGGATCCATTGTAACATGGACTATAGGCATTAGGATCCTTAGAAGCTAGGGATTAACAGCCACAACAGTGTTCCTATACTTATGGGGAACACAAGAAAAAGTTCCAGGAAATGCCACTGAGTCCTTACACCTCATCAGAGAGGAGAGCCCAGAGGAAAGTTTGACATGCACATTAAAGGATGCTCCAGGGATGTGGAGGCACTGGGAAATAGGGAGCGAGGGGGAAAAAGGAAGGGGAAAAGGGGGAGGGAATTAGGGGTTCAGGGAGGGGACCGGTACTTGCTGTATGAGTGGAAATTAATTAATTAATTAATTTAAAAAAAAACACCGAAGGAATTGGAGGAGGCACTTCTGGCCCTGGCAGGTGGAATCTGGGAAACCCCAGAGCAAAATAGAGGAAATAGCACAATCCAGGGTGATTCCACAAGTCTCCCTTGGGCTTCCACAGGCACAAACATTGCCTTCTCACACAAACACACACACACACAACCACACACACAAATTAAAGAAATATATTAAAAATAAAAATAATATAAAATCAGAGTTGAAATAGACCTTTCATGATGTGTGAAGTAAAGCAGTTCATGAGCATTAAGTCATCATTGAAAAGATATTTAAAAAAATACTGCACATGGAAGACAATTAGAGATTGAGAAAGAAAATGTCACCATAAGAATAGAATAATACATGGAAAGTCAGAAAGAAAAAAAAACATTTTTACCTAAGCAAATCCACAAACCATAAAGATGAAGATGGGAGAAATTAGTACATATCTTAGAATAGTGACCTTAAATGTAAGTGATCTTAGGTTTCTAATTAAAATATTAAAACTGCAGAGCTGTCATGATGGCTCAGCAGATTAAGGTACTTGCTGCCAAGACTGATGATCCAAGTTCAATTCCCAGGACCTACATGGTGGAAGGAGAGAATGATTTCTAAAGTTGATCTCTGACCTCCACCTGTGCACCATGGCCTCTTTGCCCCCCCTTATTTCTTTCAAATAAAATTATTTAAAATTATTTAAAATTTGCAAACCACCTACCGCCCGTCTGCTGGCCTGACTCGCTCACGGTCCTCCATCCCAGGTGAGTTCCCCCAGCCCCCAGGTGGCCCCTTGACCCAGCTCCTCCCACCAGCCAGCTCAGGCAACACCCAGGCTGCCTCCAGTTTGCCCCAGCCCCTTTGTTCCTCCTGCCCGCCTGCCTGCCTGACCAGGACAAGACTTGCTTGCTCATGGTCCTCCATCCCTGGAGCTTGGGTGGGCCACTAAGCCAAGTCCCAGGTCCCAGGTGAAGAGTTCTGCCATCACCATCGGCCCCTCTGCCCCTTTGGCCCACCGGGGACTCTGCTCTTGGACCATGGAGGACACACTGCTACTCAGAATTCAACAGAGTCCAAAGGAAACTTAAGCAAAGCTCTAAACAAAGGCCATACATCTGAAGTCCTCTAAAATCATCCTATCACATGGGAGAGATTCTTCACATCCAGCCCAAAGAGAAGTAAACCAATTTTTTTTTTACCATACTGCTCCTTTCTAGTATTAATCACTGTAGATTAACTTTTCCATACAGCCACCCTAAAAACATATACAACTCCAGGGATTATACCACTCACCCTCACATATCACCAAGTTACTAAATCGTAAAAGTGCAATATCATACTAATATTCACCCCCTGTCTACTTAACCTGACTTAACTGATGTACTAACAGCCTAATAGCCTCATCTAGGAAATAATACTAACAACAGACAAACATACCCAACTCCAAGGCAAGCACTAGTAATAACTGCCTGAGAGTAGTAATACCAACTAAGTCAGTTCAGTAAAAAACACACAGACACTGAAAGGTCTTAAGAGACAAAACAACAATGCTCAAGTCAAAGTGCAGATCCTTGAGAAACAAAACCGAAGAAGATAAAACTCCCACAGAAAGAATTAACCCCATAATGATGGATTCCAGAACAAATTCATAGACAATAGCCAAGAAAGCCAGACCCAAGATAACGACTTTCAAAGTATGATCATTACCATGATCAATACTATCAAAGAGGAAATCTGGGAGGAGTTAAACAACCGTATCAACCACTTTGAATAGGAGCACAACAGACACTTGGAGGAGTTGAGAAAAACAGTTCAAGAAACAAAAATAGACATAGAGCAGTTAAAACAGTCTCAGGCAGAGTTTAAAATCAAACTAAAAGACAAGTTATCTTCAACCCAAAACTCAACAGAGAGTCTTATCAGCAGAACTAACAAAGCAGAAAATAGAATCTCAGATCTTGAAGAAAAAGTGGGAGAATTAACCAACTCAATGGAAGAGATTGTTAAAGCCAAAAAGATACTTGAGAGGAATAGTCAAGAGATATGGGACACCCTGAAGAAGCCTAACATGCACATTCATGGAATACCAGAGCAAGAATCCCAAAATAACACACCTGAGGAAATTTTTCAAATTATCATAAATGAAAGCTTCCCTCATCTAACGAATGAGAGGCCCATCCATATACAAGAGGCATTCCGCACCCTAAACAGATATGACCAAAATAGAAACTCGTCATGGCAAATAACAGTCAAAACACTCCACATTCAAGACAAAGAAAAAGTGCTGAGAGCCTCAAGAGAAAAAAAACAAGTCACTTTTTAAAGGTAAACCTAATAAAATAACAAATGACTTCTCAATGGAAACAGTAAAAGCAAGAAGAGCTTGGAGAAATGTACTTCAAGTATTAAATGAGCAAAAATGTCAACCCAGATGGATATACCCGGCAAAACTATCCGTCATGATTGAGGGAGAAAGAAAAGTTTTCCAGCACAAAGACAATTTGAAGCGATACATGTCCACCAAACCAGGCCTTCAAAAAATGCTAGAAATGATACTCAAGCTTGAAGAAAAAAACAAGCATATCCAGGAGAACAGAAGGGAAGTATAATACCACCAAAACCTAAAAGCAAAACAATACACTTACAAAAGCCACTAAACATAATAAATGTCTGGAATTAAAAATAATTTCTTCATTATAACATTAAATGTCAATGGTATTAACTCACTGATCAAGAGACACAGATTGCAAACTTGGATTCAAAACCACAACCCATCAATCTGCTGCCTTCAGGAAACTCATCTCACCAAAAAAGATAGGCACATCCTAAAAATAAAAGGCTGATCAAAAATTCTGCAAGCTAATGAACCAGGAAACAAGCAGGGGTAGCAATTATGCTATCAGACAAAGTGGATTTCAAACCAAAAAAAAATCATAAGAGATACAGATGGATACTACATTTTAGTCACAGGTACAATTCACCAGGAAGACTTCACAATACTGAACATATATGCACCTAATACGGGCCCCTCCACATTCATTAAGCAAACCCCACAGCATCTAAAGCAAGAAATCAACTCCCAAATGAAAATTCCTGGGGATTTCAACACTGCTCTCACAACATGGGACAGATCAACAGGCCAAAAGCTTAACAGAGACACTTTGGAACTTAATCAAACTCTTAAAGAAATGGACCTTACAAATCTCTGTCGAACTTTTCATCCATGCACCAAAGAATACATATTTTTCTCAGCAGCACACAGAACTTTCTCCAAAATAGATCACATATTGGGCCACAAAATGAATCTCCACATATACAGGAAAGTTGAAATTCTAGCCTGTACCCTATCAAACCACCATGATCTAAGGCTTGACATCCAGCACAAAATAAACATCATAAAATACACTAACTCCTGGAAACTTAACACTATGATGCTGAATGAGAATTGGATTCAGAAAGAAATTAAAAAGGAAATTCAAGATTTCCTGAAAGTGAGCAATAATCAAAATACAACTTATCAAAATCTTTGGGACACAATGAAAGCTGTCCTAAGAGGTAAGTTCATAGCTCTTAATGACTACATCAAGAAAATGGAAACATCAGAAATAAATAACTTAACGATGGAGCTTAAAGCTTTAGAGACACTAGAGCAATCTGATCCCAAAAGCAGTAGAAGAGAGAAGATTAGCAAAATAAGGGGAGAAATATGCGAAATTGACATTAGGAAAATGATACAGAGAATCAATCAATCAAAAAGCTGGTACATTGAAAAAATCAATAAGATTGATATACCCCTAGCTAAATTAACCAAAAGCAAGAGAGAGAAAACACAAATTAACAAAATTAGAAATGAAAATGGAGTTATCACTACAGATATCCAAGAAATTCAGAGTATTATAACATCATATTTCAAAAACTTATGCTCTGTGAAATTTGACAACACAAAAGAGGTGGATGAATTTCTAAGTAAACACAACTTACCAAAATTTAATCAGGAAGTGGTCAATTATTGAAAAGTCCCATAACATATGAGGAAATTGATGAAGTAATCTCAAATCTTCCCACCAAGAAATGTCCTGGACCAGATGGATTCAACAAAGAGCTCTATCAGACTTTTAAGGAGCTAATAACACCAATACTCCTTAAACTGTTCCATCAAATAGCAAAGGAAGGAACACTACCAAATTCCTTCTATGAAGCTAATATCGTCTTAATCCCAAAACCTAATAAAGATACAGTTAAAAAAGAAAACTATAGGCCAATCTCTCTGATGAAAACAGAAGCGAAGATTCTCAATAAAGTCTTAGCAAATCGGACTCAAAAACATATCAAAAAGATCATTCATGGGGATCAAGTAGGCTTTATCCCAGGCATACAAGGTTGATTCAACATATGCAAATCAATAAACGTAATCCACCATATAAACCAGTCCAAAATCCAAGACCACATGATACTCTCAATAGATGCAGAAAAAGCTTTTGACAAGATCCAACAGCCTTTTATGATTAAAACTCTAGAGACAGTTGGAATGGAAGGAACCTTTGTCAATATAATAAAAGCTGTATACAACAATCCCACAGCAAGGTTTATACTCAATGGGGAAAAACTTGAAGCATTCCTGCTTCAATCAGGAACTAGACAAGGCTGTCCACTCTGAACACTTCTATTCAATGTTGTACTTGAAGTCTTAGCTGAAGCCACAAGACAAGAAAGGGACATAAAAGGGATTCAAATTGGCTAGGAAGAAATCAAGTTATCTCTATTTGCAGATGACATGGTCTTATACCTCAGTGATCCCAAAAACTCCACCAGAAAGCTGCTTGAACTAATATAGAAGTTCAGCAGGGTGGCAGGATACAAAATAAATGTACAAAAAATCAGTGGCCTTCCTATATGCCCAGAATGAAAGAAGTAAAAAAGCTCTGAGAGAAACAATCCCATTTACTATAACTCCTAAAAAAATGAAATACCTTGATATAAACCTAAGCAAGGAGGTAAAAGACCTTTACAATGAAAACTTTAAAACCCTACAGAAAGAAATTACAGAAGACACTAGAAGGTGGAAAGACCTGCCATGTTCTTGGATTGGTTGAATCATTACCATAAAAGTGACCATCCTACCAAAAGCCATATACAGATACAATGCTGTACCAATCGAAATCCTCAAACAATTCTTTAAAGAAGTTGACCAAACAATCTCAAAATTCATAAGGAGGCACAAAAGACCCAAGATAGCAAAAGAATCCTGAGTAACAAAAACACTTCGGGAGCCCAGCCCCCACCCACCCCGGAGCCCCACACGTCCCAGAGGCGAGCACCCAGGCTGACTGGGGCTTGGCCTGCGCCCCCCGGCCCAGAGGACCCCAGCCCCCTCCGCTGCGCCACCCCGCCCCCGCCCAAGGTGAGTGAGAGAGAGAGAGAGAGAGAGACCAGCCCAGCCCCCACCCACCCCGGAGCCTCACGCGTCCCAGCGGGGAGCACCCAGGCCGACTGCGGCTTGGCCTGCGCCCCCCCCCCCCCCCCCCCCCCCCCCGCCTGGACGACCCCAGCCCCCTCCGCCGTGCCGCCCCGCCCTCGCCCAAGGTGAGTGAGTGAGTGAGAGAGAGAGAGAGAGAGAGAGAGAGACCAGCCCAGCCCCCACCCACCCCGGAGCCTCACCCAGCGGCGAGCACCCAGGCCGACTGTGGCTTGGCCTGCGCCCCCCCCCCCCCCCCCCCGGCCCCGCGACCCCAGCCCCCTCCGCTGCGCGGCTCCGCCCCTGCCCAAGGTGAGTGAGAGAGAGAGAGAGAGAGAGAGAGAGAGAGAGACCAGCCCAGCCCCCACCCACCCAGGAGCCCCACTCCTGCTTAGCCTGGGCCCCGCCCCGGACCCAAGCCCCTCCCACCCTCCCGCCCCGTGCGCCTAGCCACCCCCCTGGATCCCAGGTGAAGAATTCTGCCATTGAGCCAAGGAGCGAAAGAGCCCAGCCCAGCCCCGCCCCCCACCCAGGAGCCGCCCGGCCAGCAGCCCCCCGCTGCGTAGCCGGCTTTGCCCCGGGCCCCGCCCCTTTCCGCGCCCACATTCCCAGATCGCAGGTGAAGAACTCTGCCATCAACATCAGACCCTCTGCCTTCTGGCCCACTGGGGACCTACGCACGTGGTCCACGGAAGACACACTGCTACTCAGAATTCAATAGAGCCCAAAGGAAACTCAAGCAAAATTCTAAGGAACAAAGGGAGCACAGGCCATACATCTGGACTCCACTACAATCAGTATATCACGTGGGCGAGTTTCTTCTCATCCAGCCCAAAGATAAGTAAACTTTTTCTTTTCACCTTACTGATCCTTTAAAGTATCAATGCTGTAGATCAACTTTCTCATACAGCCACCCCACAACATACAACTCCAGGGAGTACACCACTCACCCCCACATTTCACCAAGAAACTAAATCATAAAAGTGCACTACCAAACTAATATTCACCCCCTGGTAACGTAACCTGACTTAACTGAAGTACTAACAGCCTAGTAGCCTCATCTAGGATATAACAATAACAATACACAAACATACCCAATCCAAGGCAAGCACTAGTAATAACTGGCAAGTGTAACAATACTAACTACGTGGATTCAGTGAAAAACAGAAACTGAAAGGTCCTAAAAAACAAAACAACAGGGCTGGAGAGGTGGCTCAGGGGTTAAGCCTCCGCCTTGCAGGCAGAAGGTCCTGAGTTCAGATCCCAGATCCCACATATAGATGCCAGGCGGAAGCGGGGGCCGCCTGTGCTTCTGGTCCTGGTAGGGCGGAGCCTGTGAATCCCGGGGAAGAAGGAGGTGGAGGCGTCCATGGTGGTTCGCGAATTCGTCCGTGGTTCTACACATACACAGACACACACACACACCGACATACACACACGCACACACATACACACGCACATGCGCACAGTTGAGTAAATAATAATAATAAAAAAATTTAAAAAAAAAACAAAACAACAATGTACAAGTCAAAGTGCAGATCCACGAGAAACAAAACCCAAGAAGACCAATCTCCTGCCGAAAGAATCAATCCCATAATGAGGGATTCTGACCAGAACAAATCCACAGAAAATAGCCATGAAAGCCAGACCCAACATAAGGACTTTCAGAGTATGATCCTTACCATGATTAATACTATGAAAGAGGAAATCCGAGAAGAGTTAAACAACCGTATCCACCACTTGTAACAGGAACACAACAGGCACTTGGAGGAGTTGAGAAAAACAGTTCAAGAAACAAAAATAGGTATGGAGCAATTAAAACAGTCTCAGGCAGAGTTTAAAATTGAACTAAAAGACAAGTTATCTTCAACCCAAAACTCCACAGAGAGTCTTATCAGCAGAACAAATGAGGCAGAAAATAGAATTTCAGATCTTGAAGACAAAGTGGGAGAATTAACCAGCTCAATGGAAGAGATTGTTAAAGCCAAAAAGATACTGGAGAGGAACATTCAAGAGATATGGGACACCCTGAAGAAGCCTAACATGCGCATTCATGGAATACCAGAACAAGAATCCCAAAATACCACACCTGAGGAAATATTTCAATTCATCATAAATGAAAACTTCCCACAATTAAAGAATGAGAGGCTTATCCAAATACAAGAGGCATTTCGCACTCCAAACAGATACGACCAAAATAGAAAATCGCCACGGCAAATAATAGTCAAAACACTCCACATTCAAGACAAAGAAAAGGTGCTGAGAGCTTCAAGAGAAAAAAAGCAAGTCACTTTTAAAGGTAAACCTATTAGAATAACAAATGACTACTCAATGGAAACAGTAAAAGCAAGAAGAGCTTGGAGAGACATACTTCAAGTATTAAATGAGCAAAAATGCCAACCCAGATTGATATACCCGGCAAAACTATCTGTCATGATTGAGGGAGAAAGAAAAGTTTTCCAACACAAAGACAACTTGAAGGGATACATGTCTACCAAACCAGGCCTTCAAAAAATGCTAGAAATGATACTCAAGCTTGAAGAAAAGAACAAGCGTATCCAGGAGGGCAGAAGGGAAGTATAATACCACTGAAACATAAATATCAAACAACATGCTTACAAAATCTACTAAACATAAAAAATGTCCAGAATTAAAAATAATTTCTCCATTATAACATTAAATGTCAATGGTATTAACTCACCGATTAAGAGACATAGATTACAAACATGGATTAAAAACCACAATCCAACAATCTGCTGCCTTCAGGAAACTCATCTCACCACAAAAGATAGGCACATCCTAAGAATGAAACGCTGGTCCAAAATCTTACAAGCTAATGGAACCAGGACACAGGCAGGGGTAGCAATTATGCTTTCAGACAAAGTGGACTTCAAACCAAAGAAAATCATAAGAGACACAGATGGATACTACATTTTAGTCACAGGTACAATTCACCAGGAAGACTTCAAAATCCTGAAAATTTATGCACCCAATACGGGCCCCTCCACATTCATTAAGAAAACCCTACAGCGCCTAGACCAAGATATCAACCCCCAAACGATAATTCTTGGGGATTCCAACACTGTCCTCTCAACATGGGATAGATCAACAGGTCAAAAGCTTAACAGAGACACTTTGGAACTTAATCAAACCCTGAAAGAAATGGACCTTACAGATCTCTATCAAACTTTTTACCCACGCACAAAAGAATACACATTTTTCTCAGCAGCACACGGAACTTTCTCCAAAATAGATCACATATTGGGCCACAAAATGAATCTACACATATACAAAAAAGTTGAAATTCTAACCTGTGCCCTATCAGACCACCACGGCCTAAAGCTGGATATCCACAACACAACAAACAAGAGAAAATACACTAACTCCTGGAAACTTAACACTATGATGCTGAATGAGAACTGGATTCAGGAAAAAATTAAAAAAGAAATTCAAGATTTCCTGAAAGTGAACAATAACAAAAATACAACTTACCAAAATCTCTGGGACACAATGAAAGCTGTTCTAAGAGGTAAGTTCATAGCTCTTAATGCCTACAACAAAAAAATGGAAACATCAGAAATAAATAACTTAACGATGCAGCTTAAAACTTTAGAAAAACTAGAGCAATCTGATCCCAAAAGTAGTAGAAGAGAGGAGATTAGCAAAATAAGGGGAGAAATATCTGAAATCGAGACTAAGAAAACGATAGAAAAAATCAACCAGTCAAAAATCTGGTTCTTTGAAAAAATCAATAAGATAGATACACCCCTAGCTAAATTAACCAAAAGCAAGAGAGAGAAAACCCAAATTAACAAAATTAGAAATGATCATGGGGTAATCACTACTGATAAACAAGAAATCCAGAGAATTATAACATCATATTTCAAAACCTTATACTCAGTGAAGTTTGACAACACACAAGAGATGGATGAATTTCTAAGTAAACACATCTTACCTAAATTGGATCAGGATGTTGTGAATTACTTAAATGGCCCTATAACATATAAGGAAATTGAAGAGGTAATCTCGAATCTTCCCACCAAAAAATGTCCTGGACCAGATGGATTCAGCACAGAATTTTACCAGACATTTAAGGAGTCAATAACACCAATACTCCTTAAACTGTCCCATCAAATAGCAAAGGAAGGAACACTACCAAATTCCTTCTATGAAGCTAATATCGTCTTAATCCCAAAACCTAATAAAGATTCAATAAAAAAAAAAAACTATAGGCCGATCTCCCTGATGAACACAGACGCAAAGATTCTCAACAAAGTCTTAGCAAATCGGATTCAAAAACATATCAAAAAGATCATTCACAGGGACCAAGTAGGCTTCATCCCCGGCATGCAAGGTTGGTTCAACATACGCAAATCAATAAATGTAATTCATCATGTAAACCAGTCCAAAGTCCAAGACCACATGATACTCTCGATAGATGCAGAAAAAGCCTTTGACAAGATCCAACAGCCTTTTATGATCAAAACGCTAGAGACAGTAGGAATGGAAGGAACCTTTATCAATATAATAAAAGCTATATACAACAAGCCCACAGCAAGGATTATGCTCAATGGGGAATAACTGGAAGCATTCCCACGTCGATCTGGAACTAGACAAGGCTGTCCACTCTCACCACTTCTATTCAATATTGTACTTGAAGTCTTAGCTGAAGCCATAAGACAAGAAAGGGACATAAAAGGGATTCAAATCAGCAAGGAAGAAGTCAAGCTATCCCTATTTGCAGATAATATGATCTTATACCTGAGGGATCCCAAAAATTCCACCAGGAATCTCTGGAACTAATTGAGAAGTTCAGCAGGGTGGCAGGGTACAAAATAAATGTGCAAAAATCAGAGGCCTTCCTATATGCCCAGAATGAAAGAAGTGAAAAAGCCTTGAGAGAAACAATCCCATTTACTGTAGCCCCTAAAAAAATGAAATACCTTGGTATAAACCTAACCAAGGAGGCAAAAGACCTTTACAATGAAAACTTTAAAACCCTAAAGAAAGAAATTGCAGAAGACATCAGAAGGTGGAAATACCTCCCATGCTCCTGGATTGGCAGAATCAACACCTTAAAAATGACCATCCTACCTAAGGCAATATACAAATTCAATGCTATACCAATTAAAATCCCAAAGCAATTCTTAAAAGAAGTGGACCAATTAATCTCAAAATTCATATGGAGGCACAAAAGAGCCAGGATAGCAAAGACAATCCTGAGTAACAAAAACACTGCTGGAGGTATTACCATACCGAATCTTAGTCTATACTACAAATCCATAGTTGTAAAAACAGCCTGGTACTGGCTCCAAAATAGACACACAGATCAATGGATAAAGGTTGAGGACCCAGATATAAGCCCACAAAATTACAGCAATTTGATCTTTGACAAAGGGGCCCAAAGAATCCAATGGAAAAAGAACAGCATCTTCAACAAATGGTGCTGGCAAAACTGGATCTCCACATGCAGAAGATTAAAGCTGGACCCGTACTTTTCACCATGTACAAGACTTAATTCCAAATGGATCAAGGACCTTGATATCAGGCCAGAGACTGTAAAAATCATAACAGAACGGATAGGGAACTCCCTCGAGCTGATTGGGCTAGGCCGACAGTTCCTAAACAGACATCCAATGGCACAGTCACTGCTACCAACTCTCAACAGTTGGGATCTTGCGAAATTAAAGAGCTTCTGTTCAGATAAAGAGATTATCACACGAGCTCAAAGGCAACCTACAGAATGGGAGAAAATCTTCACTAACCACATATCTGATAGAGCTCTACTGTCCAGAGTGCACAAAGAACTTAGAAAATTAAACACCAAGGAAACCAATGGCCCAATTAAAAAAATGGGCCCTGGAACTTAAAAGAAATTTTACGAGAGATGAAATTAAAACGTCTAACAAATATCTTAAAAAATGCTCCACTTCTTTAGCTATCAGGGAAATGCAAATAAAAACTTCCCTGAGATACCATCTCACCCCAGTCAGGATGGCAAAAATCCACGATACAAACGACAACAAGTGCTGGAGAGGATGTGAAGAGAGGGGAACCCTGCTACATTGCTGGTGGGAATGCAGACTCATGCAGCCATTCTGGCGAGCTGTCTGGAGATTCTTAAAGAAATTAAAGATTGAAATGCCATATGATCCTGCTATTCCACTTTTGGGAATAACCCCCCATGCAGCAGAGGTTCGCCTCGATAGCACCAGCACGACTATGTTCATACCAGCACTGTTTACAATAGCAAAGTCATGGAATCAACCTAAATGTCCAACAGTTGATGAGTGGATAAGGAAACTGTGGTACATCTATACAATGGAGTACTACTCAGCCATCAAAAATGATGAATTACTGGAGTTTTCTGGGAAATGGATGTCATTAGAAACAATTATATTAAGTGAAGTATCCCAGACCCAGAAAATTAAGCGCCGTATGTACTCCCTAATAGGTGGCTCCTAGTACCAAACTCACCCAGCCCACATTGAGACACTCAAGGGTAAATCTATGTAATACGGTAATTGCAAGGATTGTGAACAGGAGGGATGGGGTTGGAGAGCCTCACCAGATACAAGGAGAGAGGGGACCATGTTACAGCAGAGAAAATCGACCTCCAAAGAATGCAAGTAAGTAATGTGACACCTGGTTAAGTTCACAGACGTTCGTTCCTGATCATGTACAAATGAGGGGGTATGATCTCACCAGAAGGGAGGGCATATAGTCTGGCAGATGAAAAGAGATCATTTTGCAAATGGATGTGCTATTATAACAAGACTCCAGTTTAACAGTTTTTTGTCTCTGACCAGGGGGAGACATACAGTGCCCATCACGATGGAGTGAAGGGCATTGCAGGAGCAGCAAAACTGCAAAAGAAAATCAACAAACCACAATCCAGAACTTCAGCGACTCTATATCACCCACATAGAACTAAGCCAGCCTAATCTCCCCCCATCCTGAAGCTCAGGGACATCTGCGGAAGAGGGGGCCGTAAGATTGTAAGAGCAAAAGGATGGGGGGAGCAATGATTTGAAGAGTCTCCACACTAGATAGGGCTGAAGCAATCATAATAGGACTTTGCATGCCCTGCGCCATGTCCGTCACACTATTGACCTCACAAAGTCTAACATCGGCTAAAAGCACCAAGATCCTTGGAGGCAAGGGATTGATGGCCACAGTAGTGTTAAGGGGAACACGAGAAAGGGTTCAGGGAAATGCCACTGGGTCCTTTCACGTCATCAGAAAGGAGGACCAAGAGGAGAGTTAGGCATACACAATAAAGGACTCTCTGGGAATTGGGGGGGGAGGTACTGGGAGATGGGGAGGGAGGGAGGGGGAGCAGGGGGTTCGGGGGGAGGAGGAGGGGGGAGGGAACTGGTCTACCTATTAAGTTTGTATGAGCAGAAATAATAATAAAAATGTTATTAAAAAAAAACACTTCTGGAGGTATCACCATACCAAATCTTAAGGTATACTACAAATCCATAGTAATAAAACCAACCTAGTACTGGCTCCAAAATAGACACATGGATCAATGGATAAGGATTGTAGACCCAGATATAAGCCCACACAATTCTAGTTATTTGATCTTTCACAAAGGGGTCCAAAAATCCTGTGGAAAATGAACAGCATCTTCAACAAATGGTGCTGGCAAAACTGGATCTCCACACGTAGAAGATTAAAGCTGGACCCATACTTGTCACCATGTACAAGACTCAATTCCAAATGGATCAAGGACCTTGATATAAGGCCAGAGACTATAAAAACCATAGTTGATACATCTATACAATGGAGTACTACTCAGCCATCAAAAATGATGAATTACTGGAATTTGCCAGGAAATGGATGTCATTAGAAAAAATTATATTAAGTGAAGTATCCCAGACCTAGAAAATTAAGCGCCATATGTACTCCATAATAGGTGGCTCCTAATACCAAACCCACCCAGCCCATCTTGAGACACTCATAGGTAAATCAATGTATTACCTACAGTAATTGCAAGGATTATGAACAGGAGGGATGGGGTTGGAGGGCCACACCAGACACAAGGAGAGAAGTGACCATGTTACAGTAGAGAAAATAGGCCCCCATCAAGGCCTGCAAGAAAGTAATGTGACACCTAGTTAAGTTCACGATTCGTTCCTGATCATTTACAACTAAGGGGTATGAATTCACCAGAAGGGGAGGGCATATAATCCGGCAGATTAAAAAGTAACCATTTTGCAAATGGGTGATTGACCCCTCCCATTGCCTAATGCCATATGACCCTGCGATTCCACTTTTGGGTACAAGTATTGCATCTAACCTTGAATGGGCTCTTATAATAAGACTCCAGTTTAACAGCTTTTTGTCTCTGGCCAGAGGGTGACATACAGTGCCCATCACGATGGAGTGAAGGGCATTACAGGAGCAACAAAACTGCAAAAGAAAATCAATGAACCACTATCCAGAACTTCAGAGACTCTATATCAACCACCTAGAACTAGGCCAGACTAATCTCTCCCCATTCTGAAGCTCAGGGACATTTGCGGAAGAGGGGGCGGTAAGAGTGTAAGAGCCAAAGGATGGGAGGAGCAATGATTTGGAAGATACTCCACACAAGTTAGGGCCGAAGCAATCATAATTGGACATTGCATGCCCGGCGCAATGTCCAACACACTATTGACCTCACAAAGTCTAGCATATGCTAAAGGCACCAAGATCTTTGGAGGCAAGGGATTGACAGTCACAGTAGTGTTCCTATGCTTAAGGGGAACACAGGAAAGGGTTCAGGGAAATGCCACTGGGTCCTTGTACGTCATCGGAGAGTAGGGCCCAGAGGAGAGTCAGGCATGCACAAGAAAGGACTCTGGGAATCGGGGCGGGAGGCATGGGGGGATGGGGCGGGAGGAGTGAGGGGAGGGGGAGCAGGGGGTTGGGGGGGAGGAGGAGGGAGGGAGGGAACTGGTGTACCTATTAAGTTTGTATGAGCTGAAATAATAAAAAATGTATTATTAAAATAAAAAAATAAAAAAAAGAGCTGAATGAGCGGGCACTAATGGACAGGGGGGTATTTTCACAGACCCAGTGCTTTCCCCATACCATCCCCATATGATTTCAACCAAAACATAACACTGCCATTTAGAAATTTTTTTTAAAAAGCATAATACGCTTGAGCACACATACAAGTTACTTTGTATACAACAAAGGAAGGGGAATGGGAAATGAAAGAACAGAGAAAACTATACTGTAGTATTCAGGATGTGGTGGAACCAAATTGCAGCTTCTAATTGAGAATGTATTCTTGATTTATAATGAATTCTGGAATAAAGTAGCAGGCTCCCTTTTTAGCAAGCAAAAAAAACACAAAAAAACAAAAAAAACAAACAAACAACAAAACAAAACAAAACAAAAAAACATAGTTGAAAGGATAGGGAACTCCCTCGAGCTGATTGAGCTAGGCCAACATTTCCTAAACAGACATCCAATGGCACAGTCACTGCTACCAACTCTCAACAGCTGGGATCTTGTGAAATTAAAGAGCTTCTGTTCAGATAGAGATTGTAACACCAGCTCAAAGGCAACCCACAGAATAGGAGAAAATCTTCACTAACCACATATCTCACAGAGCTCTACTGTCCAGAGTGTACAAAGAACTTAGAAAACTAAACATCAAGGAAACCAATGGCCCAATTAAAAAATGGGCCCTGGAACTTAAAAGAAATTTTACCAGGGATGAAATTAAAATGTCTAACAAATATCTTAAAAAATGCTCCACTTCTTTAGCCATCAGAGAAATGCAAATCAAAACTTCCCTGAGATATCATCTCACCCCGGTCAGGATGGCAAAAATCCACAACACAAACAACAACAAATGCTGGAGAGGATGTGGAGAGAGGGGAACTCTCCTACATTGTTGGTGGGAGTGCAGGCTCATACAGCCACTCTGGTGAGCCGTCTGGAGATTCTTAAAGAAATTAAAGATTGATATGCCATATGACCCTGCGATTCCACTTTTGGGTATAACCTCCCATACAGCAGAGGTTCACCTCAATAGCACAAGCACGACCATGTTCATAGCAGCACTGTTTACAATAGCAAAGACATGGAATCAAACCAAATGTCCAACAGTTGACGAGTGGATAAGGAAACTGTGGTACATCTATACAATGGAGTACTACTCAGCCATCAAAAATGATGAATTACTGGAATTTGCCAGGAAATGGATGTCATTAGAAAAAATTATATTAAGTGAAGTATCCCAGACCCAGAAAATTAAGCGCCATATGTACTCCCTAATAGGTGGCTCCTAATAGCAAACCCATCAGCCCATCTTGTGACACTCATAGGTAAATCAATGTATTACCTACAGTAATTGCAAGGATTATGAACAGGAGGGATGGGGTTGGAGGGCCACACCAGACACAAGGAGAGAAGTGACCATGTTACAGTAGAGAAAATAGACCTCCATCAAGGACTGCAAGAAAGTAATGTGACACCTAGTTAAGTTCACAGACATTCGTTCCTGATCATTTACAACTAAGGAGGTATGAACTCACCAGAAGGGGAGGGCATATAGTCCGGCAGATTAAAAGTAACCATTTTGTAAATGGGTGATTGACCCCTCCCATTGCCAAATGCCATATGACACTGCGGTTCCACTTTTGGGTATAAGTATTACATCTAGCCTTGAATGTGCTCTCATAATAAGACTCCAGTTTAACAGCTTTCTGTCTCTGGCCAGGGGGTGACATACAGTGCCCATCACGATGGAGTGAAGGGCATTGCAGGAGCAACAAAACTGCAAAAGAAAATGAACGAACCACTATCCAGAACTTCAGAGACTCTTTATCAACCACCTAGAACTAGGCCAGACTAATCTCTCCCTATCCTGAAGCTCAGGGACATTTGCAGAAGAGGGGGCGGTAAGAGTGTAAGAGCCAAAGGATGGGAGGAGCAATGATTTGCAAGATACTCCACACAAGTTAGGGCCGAAGCAATCATAATAGGACCTTGCATGCCCGGCGCAATGTCCAACACACTATTGACCTCACAAAGTCTACCATATGCTAAAGGCACTAAGATCCTTGGAGGTAAGGGATTGACAGCCACAGTAGTGTTCCTATGCTTAAGGGGCCCACAGGAAAGGGTTCAGGGAAATGCCACTGGGTCCTTGTATGTCATCGGAGAGTAGGGCCCAGAGGAGAGTCAGGCATGCACAAGAAAGGACTCTGGGAATTGGGGAGGGAGGCACGGGGGGATGGGGAGGGAGGGGTGAGGGGAGGGGGAGCAGGGAGTTTGGGGGGAGGAGGAGGGAGGGAGGGAACTGGTGTACCTATTAAGTTTGTATGAGCTGCAATAATAATTAAAAATATATTAAAATAAACAACAAATGGTGCTGGCAAAACTGGGTTTCCACATGCAGAAGATTAAAACTGGACCCGTACTTGTAACCATGTACAAGAATTAATTCCAAATGGATCAAGGACCTCAATATAAGGCCAGAGAATATAAAAACCTTAGTTGAAAGGGTAGGGAACTCCCTGGAACTGATTGGACTAGGCCAGCACTTCCTAATCAAAAATCCAATTGCAGAGTCAATACAACCAATACTCAACAGATGGGATCTTATGAAATTAAAGAGCTTCTGTTCAGATAAAGAGATTGTAACTCGAGCACAAAGGCAACCCACAGAATGGGAGAAAATCTTCACTAACCATATATCTGGTAGAGCTCTATTATCCAGAGTGCACAAAGAACTTAGAAAACTAAATACCAAGACAAATGGGCCAATTAAAAAATGGGCCTTGGAACTTAAAAGAAATTTTACCAAGGATGAAATTAAAATGTCTAATAAATATCTTAAAAAATGCTCCACACCCTTAGCCATCAGGTAAATGTAAATCAAAACTTCCCTGAGATATCATCTCACCCCGGTCAGGATGGCAAAAATCCACAATACAAACAACACCAAATGCTGGAGAGGATGTGGAGAGAGGGGAACCCTCCTACATTGCTGGTGGGAATGCAGGCTCATACAACCACTCTGGCGAGCCATCTGGTGATTCTTAAAGAAGTTAAAGATACCCCCCACCCCAGAGCCGCCCGGCCAGCAGCACCCGCGCGCGTGGCCGCCGGCTTTGCCCCCAGCCCCCCTCCGCGCCGAACCCCGACCAGCACCCAGGTGAGAGCGAGTGTCTCCCAGCCCCGCCCCCCACCCCAGAGCCGCCCGGCCAGCAGCACCCGCGCGCGCGGCCGCCGGCTTTGCCCCCAGCCCCCCTCCGCGCCGAACCCCGACCAGCGCCCAGGTGAGAGCGAGTGTCTCCCAGCCCCGCCCCCCACCCCGGAACCGAGCCGCCCGGCCAACAGCACCCTCCCGCGCGGCCGCCGGCTTTGCCCCCAGCCCCCTCTCCGCGCCGAACCCGGACCAGAGCCCAGGTCGCAGGTGAAGAATTCTGCCCACCGGGGACCTACGCACGTGGTCCACGGAAGACACACTGCCACTCAGAATTCAATAGAGTACAAAGGAAACTCAAGCAAAACTCTAAGGAACAAAGAGAACACAGGCCATACATCTGGACTTCACTACAACCATTGTATCACCTGTGAGACTCTTCACATCCAGCCTAAAGATAAGTAAACCTTTTTTTTTTTTTTTTTCCCCTCTTTTTCTTTTCTCTCACCTTACTGATCTTTTCTAGTATCAATGTTGTAGGTCAGTTTCCTCATACAGCCACCCCAAAAACATACAACCCCAGGGAATACACCACCCACCCTCACATTTCACAAAGACACTAGATCGTAAAAGTGCACCATACTTATATTCATCCCCTGGTTACTTAACTGATGTACTAACATCCTAGTAGTCTCATCTAGGATATAACAATACCAATACACAAACATACCCAATCCAAGGCAAGCACTAGTAACAACTGGCAGGTGTAACAATACCAACTACATCGGTTCAGTGAAAAACACACAGAAACTGAAAGGTCCTAAAAAACAAAACAACAATGTACAAGTCAAAGTGCAGATCCACGAGAAACAAACCCCAAGAACAATCTCCCACCAAAAGAATCAATCCCATAACGATGGATTGCGAACAGAACAAATCCATAGAAAATAGCCATGAAAGCCAGACCCAACATAACGACTTTCAGAGTATGATCATTACCATGATTAATAATATGAAAGAGGAAATCCGAGAAGAGTTAAATAACCGTGTCAACCACTTTGAACAGGAACACAACAGGAACCTAGAGGAGTTGAGAAAAACAGTTCAAGAAACAAAAATAGGTATAGAGCAGGTAAAACAGTCTCAGGCAGAGTTTAAAATTGAACTAAGAGATAAGTTATCTTCAACCCAAAACTCAACAGAGAGTCTTATCAGCAGAACAAATGAGGCAGAAAATAGAATCTCAGATCTTGAAGACAAAGTAGGGGAATTAACCAGCTCAATGGAAGAGATTGTTAAAGCCAAAAAGATACTGGAGAGGAGCATTCAAGAAATATGGGACACCCTGAAGAAACCTAACTTGCGCATTCATGGAATACCAGAACAAGAATCCCAAAATACCACACCTGAGGAAATATTTCAATTCATCATAAATGAAAACTTCCCTAAACTAAAGAATGAGAGGCCTATCCAAATACAAGAGGCATTTCGCACTCCAAACA
Organism: Typhlomys cinereus; assembly: GCA_023101885.1. Lineage (NCBI taxonomy): Eukaryota > Metazoa > Chordata > Mammalia > Rodentia > Platacanthomyidae > Typhlomys > Typhlomys cinereus. The sequence continues at coordinate 1,775,803 of JALPQD010000414.1, read as the reverse complement.
GATATGACCAAAATAGAAAATCGCCACGGCAAATAATAGTCAAAACACTCCACATACAAGACAAAGAAAAGGTGCTGAGAGCTTCAAGAGAAAAAAAGCAAGTCACTTTTAAAGGTAAACCTATTAGAATAACAAATGACTACTCAATGGAAACAGTAAAAGCAAGAAGAGCTTGGAGAGACATACTTCAACTATTAAATGAACAAAAATGCCAACCCAGACTGATGTACCCGGCAAAACTATCTGTCATGATTGAGGGAGAAAGAAAAGTTTTTCAGCACAAAGACAACTTGAAGGGATACATGTCTACCAAACCAGGCCTTCAAAAAATGCTAGAAATGATACTCAAGCTTGAAGAAAAGAACAAGCGTATCCAGGAGGACAGAAGGGAAGTATAACACCAACAAAATATAAATATCAAGCATCATGCTTACAAAATCTACTAAATATAAAAATGTCCAGAATTAAAAATAATTTCTCCATTATAACATTAAATGTCAACGGCATTAACTCACCGATTAAGAGACATAGATTACAAACTTGGATTAAAAACCACAATCCAACAATCTGCTGCCTTCAGGAAACTCATCTCACCACAAAAGATAGGCACGTCCTAAGAATGAAAGGCTGGTCCAAAATCTTGCAAGCTAATGGAACCAGGACACAGGCAGGGGTAGCAATTATGCTTTCAGACAAAGTGGACTTCAAACCAAAGAAAATCATAAGAGACACAGATGGATACTACATTTTAGTCACAGGTACAATTCACCAGGAAGATTTCACAATACTGAACATATATGCACCCAATATGGGCCCCTCCACATTCATTAAGAAAACCCTACAGCGTCTAAAGCAAGAAATCAACCCCCAAACGATAATTCTCGGGGATTTCAACACCGCCCTCTCAACATGGGATAGATCAAGAGGTCAAAAGCTTAACAGAGACACTTTGGAGCTTAACCAAACCCTTACTGAAATGGACCTTACAGATCTCTATCGAACTTTTCACCCTCGTACCAAAGAATACACATTTTTCTCAGCAGCACACGGAACTTTCTCCAAAATAGATCACATATTGGGCCACAAAATGAATCTACACAAATACAAAAAAGTCGAAATTCTAACCTGTGCCCTATCAGACCACCACGGCCTAAAGCTGGACATCCACAACAACACAACAAACAAGAGAAAATACACTAACTCCTGGAAACTTAACAATATGATGCTGAATGAGAACTGGATTCAGGAAGAAATTCAAAAGGAAATTCAAGATTTCCTGAAAGTGAACGAAAATGAAAATACAACTTACCAAAATCTCTGGGACACAATGAAAGCTGTTCTAAGAGGTAAGTTCATAGCTCTTAATGCCTACATCAGAAAATTGGAAACATCAGAAATAAATAATTTAATGATGCAGCTTAAGGCTTTGGAGAAACTTGAGCAATCTGATCCCAAAAGTAATAGAAGAGAGGAGATTAGCAAAATAAGGGGAGAAATATCTGAAATCGAGATTAAGAAAACGATAGAAAAAATCAACCAGTCAAATAGCTGGTTCTTTGAAAAAATCAATAAGATTGATACACCCTTGGCTAAATTAACCAAAAGCAAGAGAGAGAAAACCCAAATTAACAAAATTAGAAATGAACATGGAGTTATCACTACGGATACCCAAGAAATCCAGAGAATTATAACATCATATTTCAAAAACTTATACTCTGTGAAGTTTGACAACACAAAAGAGATGGATGAATTTCTAAGTAAACACAACCTACCTAAATTGAATCAGGAAGATGTGAATTATTTAAATAGTCCTATAACATACAAGGAAATTGAAGAAGTAATCTTGAATCTTCCCACCAAAAAATGTCCTGGGCCAGATGGATTCAGCACAGAATTCTACCAGACATTTAAGGAGTTAATAACACCAATACTCCTTAAACTGTTCCATCAAATAGCAAAGGAAGGAACACTGCCTAATTCCTTCTATGAAGCTAATATCGTCTTAATCCCAAAACCTAATAAAGATGCACTTAAAAAAGAAAACTACAGGCCGATCTCTCTGATGAACACAGATGCAAAGATTCTCAACAAAGTCTTAGCAAATCGGATTCAAAAACATATCAAAAAGATCATTCACGGGGACCAAGTAGGCTTCATCCCCGGCACACAAGGTTGGTTCAACATACGCAAGTCAATAAATGTAATTCATCATGTAAACCAGTCCAAAGTCCAAGACCACATGATACTCTCGATAGATGCAGAAAAAGCCTTTGACAAAATCCAACAGCCTTTTATGATCAAAACGCTAGAGACTGTAGGAATGAAAGGAACCTTTATCAATATAATAAAAGCTGTATACAACAAGCCCACAGCAAGGATTATGCTCAATGGGGAACAATTGGAAGCATTCCCACTTCGATCAGGAACTAGACAAGGCTGTCCACTCTCACCACTTCTATTCAATATTGTACTTGAAGTCTTAGCTGAAGCCATAAGACAAGAAAGGGACATAAGAGGGATTCAAATCGGCAAGGAAGAAGTCAAACTATCCCTTTTTGCAGATGACATGATCTTATACCTGAGTGATCCCAAAAACTCCACCAGGAAGCTCCTGGAACTAATTGAGAAGTTCAGCAGGGTGGCAGGATACAAAATAAATGTGCAAAAATCAGAGGCCTTCCTATATGCCCAGAATGAAAGAAGTGAAAAAGCCTTGAGAGAAACAATCCCATTTACTATAGCCCCTAAAAAAATGAAATACCTTGGTATAAACCTAACTAAGGAGGTAAAAGACCTTTACAATGAAAACTTTAAAACCCTAAAGAAAGAAATAGCAGAAGACACCAGAAGGTGGAAAGACCTCCCTTGTTCCTGGATTGGCAGAATCAACATCGTAAAAATGACCATCCTACCAAAGGCAATATACAAATTCAATGCTATACCAATTAAAATCCCAAAGCAATTCTTTAAAGAAGTTGACCAAATAATCTCAAAATTCATATGGAGGCACAAAAGACCCAGGATAGCAAAGACAATCCTGAGTAACAAAAACACTGCTGGAGGTATTACTATACCAAACCTTAGTTTATACTACAAATCCATAGTTATAAAAACTGCCTGGTACTGGCTCCAAAATAGACACACAGATCAATGGATAAGGATTGAAGACCCAGATATAAGCCGACAAAGTTACAGCCATTTGGTCTTTGACAAAGGGGCCCAAAGAATCCAATGGAAAAAGAACAGCATCTTCAACAAATGGTGCTGGCAAAACTGGATCTCCGCATGCAGAAGATTAAAGCTGGACCCATACTTGTCACCATGTACAAGACTTAATTCCAAATGGATCAAGGACCTTGATTTAAGGCCAGAGACTTTAAAAACCATAGTTGAAAGGATAGGGAACTCCCTCGAGCTGATTGGGCTAGGCCAACACTTCCTAAACAGACATCCAATGGCACAGTCACTGCTACCAACTCTCAACAGTTGGGATCTTGTGAAATTAAAAAGCTTCTGTTCAGATAAAGAGATTGTAACACGAGCTCAAAGGCAACCCACAGAATGGGAGAAAATCTTCACTAACCACATATCTGACAGAGCTCTACTGTCCAGAGTGCACAAAGAACTTAGAAAACTAAACTCCAAGGAAAACACTGGCCCAATTAAAAAATGGGCCCTGGAACTTCAAAGAAACTTTACCCGGGATGAAATTAAAATGTCTAACAAATATCTGAAAAAATGCTCCACTTCCTTCGCCATCAGGGAAATGCAAATCAAAACTTCCCTGAGATATCATCTCACCCCGGTCAGGATGGCAAAAATCCACAATACAAACAACGACAAATGCTGGAGAGGATGTGGAGAGAGGGGAACTCTCCTACATTGTTGGTGGGAATGCAGGCTCATACAGCCACTCTGGCGAGCTGTCTGGAGATTCTTAAAGAAATTAAAGATTGAAATGCCATATGACCCTGCTATCCCACTTTTGGGAATAACCCCCCATGCAGCAGAGGTTCGTCTCGATAGCACAAGCTCGACCATGTTCATAGCAGCACTGTTTACAATAGCAAAGTCATGGAATCAACCTAAATGTCCAACAGTTGACGAGTGGATAAGGAAACTGTGGTACATCTATACAATGGAGTACTACTCAGCCATCAAAAATGATGAATTACTGGAATTTGCTGGGAAATGGATGTCATTAGAAAGAATTATATTAAGTGAAGTATCCCAAACCCAGAAAATTAAGCGCCGTATGTACTCCTTAATAGGTGGCTCCTAGTACCAAACTCACCCAGCCCACATTGAGACACTTAAAAGTAAACCTATGTAACACAGTAATTGCAAGGATTATGAACAAGAGAGATGGAGTAGGAGGGCCAAACCAGAAACAAGGGGAGAGGGGACCATGTTACAGCAGAGAAAATAGGCCTCCATCAAGGTCTGCAAGTAAGTAATGAGAAACCTGATTAAGTTCACAGACGTTCTTTCCTGATTTCACCAGAAGGGGGGGCATATAGTCTAGCAGATAAAAAGTAATCATTATGCAAATGGGTGATGGACCCCTCCCTCACTGAGGTTTCCTACTCTTATTACATCTACCCTTGAATGTTGTATTATAACAAGACTCCAGTTTAACAGCTTTTGTCTCTGGCCAGGGGGTGACATACAGTGCCCAGCAGAATGGAGTGAAGGGCATTGCAGGAGCAGCAAAACTGCAAAAGAAAATCAACCAACCACAATCCAGAACTTCAGAGACTCTATATCAATCACCTAGAACTAGGCCAGCCTAATCTCTCCCCATCCTGGAGCTCAGGGACATTTGCGGAAGAGGGGGCGGTAAGATTGTAAGAGCAAAAGGATGGGAGGAGCAACGATTTGCAAGATTCTCAACAATAGTTGGGGCCAAAGCAATCATAATGGGACTTTGCATGCCCTGCGCAATGTCCAGCGCACTGTTGTCCTCATAAAGTCTAGCATCTGTTAAGGGCACCGAGACCCCTGGAGGCAAGGGATTGACAGCCATAGTAGTGTTCCTATGCTCAAGGGGAACAAGAGAAAGGGCTTATGGAAATGCCACTGGGTCCTTTTATGTCATCAGAGAGGAGGACCCAGTGGAGAGTTAGGCGTACACAATAAAGGACTCTCTGGGAATTGGGGGGGAGGCACTGGGGGATGGGGAGGGAGAGGAGGGGGTTCGGGGGGAGGAGGGGGGAGGGAGGGAACTGGTAAAAAAAATTTTTAAATGTATAATTAAATTTTTAATAAAATTATTAAAAAAAAAAAGAAGTTAAAGATTGAAATGCCATATGACCCTGCTATTCCACTTTTGGGAATAACCCCACATGTAGCAAAAATTCACCTCATCAGCACAAGCACAACATGTTCATAGCAGCACTGTTTACAATAACAAAGTCATGGAATCAACCCAAATATCTAACAGAAGAGTGGATAAGGAAAATGTGGTACATTTATACAATGGAATACTACTACTCAGCCATCAAAAATGATGAATTATAGCAATTTGCCGGGAAATGGATAGAATTAGAAACAATTATATTGAGTGAAGTATCCCAGACCCAGAAAATTAAGCACCATATGTCCTCCCTAATAGGTGTATCCTATTAGGACATTCAAAGACAAATCTCTGTAATACCTACAGTAATTGAAAAGATTATAAACAGCAGAGAAGGGGAAGGAGGGTCCCGCCAGAAACAAGGAGAGAGGGGATCATGCTACAGCAGAGATAATAGGCCACCATCAAGGACTGAAAGTAAGTAATGAGACATCTGGTTAAGCTCACAGACTTTCCTTCCTGGTCACTTGCAACTGATGGGGTGTGATCTTACCAGAAAGGGAGGGCATACAGTCTGGCAGATAGAAGATAACCATTTTACAAATGGGAGACTAACCCCCCCCCCCACTGCAGTCTCCTTCTCTTATTCCATCAACCTTTGAATCTACTCTTATAATAAGACTCTATTTTAACAGCTTTTTATCTCTGACCAGGGGTTGACATCCAATGCCCATCAGGATGGAGCCAAGGGCATTGCAGGAACAGCAAAACTGAAAGAAAAAAAAAATCAACAAACCATAATTCAGAACATCAGAGACTCTATATCAGCCACTTAGAATCAGGCCTGCCTAATCTCTCCCCATCCTGAAACTCAGGGAAATTTGCGGAAGAGCGGGCGGTAAGATTGTAAGAGCACAGGATGGGAGGAGTCATGATATGCAAGATACTCCACACAAGTTAGGACTGAAGCAATCATAATAGGACTCCGCATGATCTGCGCAATGACCAACATATCATTTACCCCTCAAAGTCTAGCATGGACTAAAGGCACTAGGATCCTTGGAAGCAAGGGATTAACAGCCACAATAGTGTTTCTATACTTAAGGTGAACACAAGAAAGAGTTCTAGGAAATGCCACTGAGTCCTTACACCTCATTAGAGCGTCGGAGTCAGAGGAAAGTTTGACATACACATTAAAGGATGCTCTAAGGATGGATGTAAGGGGCACTGGGAGAAAGGGAGGGAGGGGGGAAAGAAGGGGAAAAGGGGGAAGGGAGCAAGGAGGCCCAGGGGGGTGGTAGAGGGAGGGAGGAGCCCGGGGTACCTATTACGTTTGTATGAGTGGAAAAAAATAACATTATAAAAAAAAAAGAAAGAAAAGCCACCTTTTTTAAATTTCTGCTCATACAAACTTAATAAGCATCCCGGTCCCCTACTTCCCTCCACCCCTTCCTGGACCCCCTTGCTCCTTGCCCCCTTTTGCTTTTCCTTTCTCCCCTCCCTCCCTATCTCCCAGTGCCTCCTCCCCCCATCCCTGGAGCATCCTTTAATATGTATGTCAAACTTTCCTCTGGGTCCTCCTCTCTGATGAGGTGTAAGGACTCATTGGCAAGAAAAGCCACTCTCAAAAAAATAAAATAAAATAAAATTTGCAAACCAGAGCTCATAATGGGTTAATAAAATAAGGGCCAACTTTTTCTGCCTCCAACAAATCTCACTGCCAAAGACAAATAAGCTGAAAATGGATGTATGTATTATGGTATTCTCATCAGACAGAATTTTAAGATCAAGTAGGGGTTGCTTGAAACAGCTGACTTCAATTCAATTTGCAAAAAGAACTAGAGCAGATCACTGCATGCTAATGAAAGGAAAAAAATCCATCATAAAGATATAGTCGTACATGCTGGGGTGGAGTGATGGCTCACGGATTAAGACGCTGCCTCACAAGCAGATGATCCTGAGTTCAGATTCTGGGTCCCACATAAAAACGCCACGCGGAAACAGTAGAGGCCTGCATTTCTGGCTCTGGTGGATGGAGCCTGGGAAATCCCACAATGAAGCAAGAAGGAGGTAGAAGCAATTCAGACTGGTTCCTGAAGTCACCCTTGGTCCTCCACAAGGACACACAGTGCCCTCTGATATACACACCACACACATGTGCACACACACACACGAATAAATAAAATATAAAGAAAAATAAATATATATGCAACAAATGCTGGTGTCCTCAGTCCTGCAGAACAAAAAACTACTGGCCATGTGCGGATACAGTAAAAGTGGCTGACTTCAGTACCAAATTCTCGTCAATGGAGCTACAGAGCTCCATTGAGTTTAATGCCCTCTTGGAATTTGCTCCCAGTGTAACCTAAGAAGTATGTTGGGGGAGCACATTGAAACAATCTTTCCTGGAAGAAGGCTCAGAAACTAAACAATTTATTAGTACTGGGAAGTTACAAAAAATAAGACAGGTAGTGGGTAGCTCTCCCCAAGTTAAAGAAAAAAAGTAAACAATAGCTGTAGAGGAGACTCTCCTAGAAGCAAGTCACTCATGGGAGAGTTCCAAGGAGGCTCACCCATACTCTCCGGTGATGTAGCTGCCTTTGAGCTGTCCCTGCTCCCACAAGTAAGCTTCATCCATACTCCTATAAGTAACCCCTAATGAATTTGTCGATTTACCAACTTGAACCTTGGCCTAATCACTACTTTGTTCTATAGTTGGCATTCCTATTTGGGGCATTTGTGTGGTGTCTTCCCAGGAAAAGTATCCCAAAATAATGTGTAGATTTACCAGACAATACAATCAGCAAAGAAATCAATGTCAACACCCCCAAAGTCGAGCATGGTTCACAGGCACTAGGATCCTGAGAGGCAAGGGATTAACAGCCACAATAGTATTCCTATACTAAAAGGGAACACAAGAGCTCTATCTAGGCAATGCTACTGAGTCCTTACACCTCATCAGAGAGGAGGACCCAGAGGGAAGTTTGACATGCACACTAAAGGATGTTCCAGGAATGGGGGGAGAGGGGACACTGGGAGAAAGGGAGGGAGGGGGAAGGGGAGAGAAAAAGGGGGGAAGAGCAAGGGGATCCAGGGAGGGGTGGAGGGAGGGAGGGGACGGGGTACCTATTAAGTTTGTATGAGTGGAAAAAAAAACCTACAAAAAGAACCCCAAACCTACAAAAAAAGAAATCAATGTCGAACTTCACCATGGATCAAACAGACTTTGCAGACAACTACAGAATATTCCATTTAACAGCAGTGTAACGCACAGCCATGGTAGCAGCTCATGGAATTTTCTGCAGAGCGGATAACATTTTCTATCATGAAGCAAGTTTATATAAATAGAAAAGGAGCAAACCAAATTTTACTAGGTAGTAATGTAATTAAATTATAAATAAGCAGCAACTGAAACAATTACCCAAGTGAAAAGATAGCACCCAAACAGATATGGGAGTTTCTGCTTATTATCTGCAAATTCAAGGCAGTCTGTTCTACAGAACAAGGCCATGTTTCAAAAGTCGAAAGGTAAAAATAAAAGCATAAAAAAGAAAGTGTGAGGGAAGTTTGACATGCACAGTAAAGGATACTCCAGGAATGGGGAGGGGGGAAGCGGCACTGGGAGAAAGGGAAGGAGGGGGGAAAGGAAGGGGAAAAGGGGGAAGTGAGCAAGGGGATCCAGGGAGGGGTGGAGGGAGGGAGGGGAATGCGGTTCCTATCAAGTTTGTATGAGTGTAAAAAATAAATAAAATAAAAAAGAAAGTGTAGCTGTGCTTCTAGAAGTCCATGAAAAGGCAGAACTGAAAAACATCATTTTAGATTTAAAAATAAATGAAATAGACTGGCTTGTAGGAAAAAAAACTAATCAATATTTGGCCCTTGCAAAACAGAAAATTTGAATGTTTATATAGTTCACCAACTTTGTTAAACAAACTTTGAAATCTTTTTTATCTGAAAAAAAAAAAAAACAAACTTGGAGACCTTTGTATCCATGACTTCTGTTAAGAAGCCCTCTAGAGGGAACAGGCAGGAAACACCAAGAAAGGAGGAGGGAGGAAAGAAGGGGTGAGAGAGAGGGAAGGGGGAGAGAGTGGAATGGGGGTACAACAGAAGGAAAGGGAGGGAGATAACCTATTGAGCTTGTATAACTAGGTAAAAACTAAAAAAAAGAAAAGAAGCAGCAGCAACCTTCTGGGGCTGGGAAGATGACTTGGAGGTTAGTCTTTGCCTCACGAGCAAAAGGATCTGAGTTCGGATCTCCAGATCCTGTGTAAAAATGCCAGGTAGATATGGCAGTGGTCTTTAATTCCAGTCATGAAAAGCAGAGAATGAAAAACCTGGGAGAAAAGCAATAAGGAGGTAGACCAATCCAGAATGATTCCCAAAGTCACCTTTGGACCTCAACAGACACACACACTGAAGTGTCTTCTAGTATACACAAACACATATACACACACAGGTGCAAAAGCAACATAATTAAAACTATGCTATTGGAGCAGGATAGCTAAATATAGGAGTGATAGAGAACATAAAGCCTAACAATTACGAAAAGTAAATACTTAAATCTATAGCACTGGGGCCAGCAAGGCATCATGGAAAAAACAGCTCATTTAATAAGGCTTCATCATAACAGCAAAGAAACATATACCTTGACTTCCTACTTTATGAGAGATAAAAAGTTCTACTTAGGATATTTTCTTTGTTGATTTGAGATAGGCCAAAATTAATTTTGTCTGTTTTTCTAGTATTGGGAATTGAATCCAAGGCCTCAAGAATGTTAGACCAACTTTGGACTTTGAGCTACATTCACATATACATGTGTGTGTGTGTGTGTGGTTTTTTCTTTAAGACAGAATTCATGAAGTTGCCCAGGTTGGTATGAAATTTTTATGTAGCCTGGGCAAGCCTTAGAGTTACAATCCTCCTGTCTCAACCTTGCAAGGACTGGGATTACAGTCCTGAGACACCAAGCAATTCTAGGTAATGATTTCTCTAAAGTTTAAGAACACTGACTGCAAGATCATCAGAATGATCAATTAAGATGGGAATTTCAATTAAAATAACAAAACCTAGTAAAATAAGGAAGTTTTGTGTGTGGTGGGATATGCCTGTAATCCGGGGGCTGAAGCAGGAGGATGGCAATTTTGAGGCTAGTCTGAGCTATATGACAAGAAAAAAAGACAAATTAAAGCAGAACATTGACAAAGAGCATACTCAAAATTTTATTTTCACCCTTTCCCCACCTGCCCGGGATATACGCAGTCCAGCCAGGACTCTCGGAGACCTAGGTAAGCTCCCCCCCCTGCCCACCCCCAAACCCCAGGCAGCCCACTGGCCCCAGCCTCCCCCCAACAGCCAGCAGGAGCCAGCGCTGCAACGGGCCAGGGAGGACCCCCTGGGCCACCCCCCAGCTCCCCAGGTTAATAGCGCCCCACCACCGCCACCTCCACCCTTTCCCCACCCACCCAGGATGCGAGCAGTCTAGCCAGGAGTCACAGCTACCTAGGTAAGCTTCCCCCTACCCTGAAACCCCAGGCAGGCCACTGGTCCCAGTTCTTCCCACCAGCCAGCCTGAGCAGGAACTGCTCCAGGCCAAAAAATTCAGTTCAGTGAAAAACGCACAGAAATTGAAAGAAGGTCTTCAGAATTAAAACGACAATGCTCAAGTCAAAGTGCAAATCCATGAGAAACGAAACACAAGAAAACAAATCTCCCACTGAAGGAATTAATCCCATAATGATAGACTCCAATCAGAACAAACCCACGTAAAATAGTCAAGAAAGTCTGACCCAGGATAACGACTTTCAAAACATGATCATTACCATGATCAATACTATGAAAGAGGAAATCCGGTAGTAATTAAATAACCACATCAATCACTTTGAAGAGGAACACAACAGACACTTGTAGAAGTTGAGAAAAACAGTTCAAGAAACAAAAACAGGCATAGAACAGTTAAAACAGACTCAAGCAGAGTTTAAAACTGAACTAAGACAAGTTATCTTCAACCCAGAACTCAACAGAGAGTCTTAGCAGCAGAACTAATGAAGCAGAAAATAGAATTTCAGACCTTGAACACAAAGTGGGAGTATTAACCTCTTCAATGGAAGAGGTTGTTAAAGCCAAAAAGATACTCGAGAGAAATATTCAAGAGGTATAAGACACCCTGAAGAAGCCTAACATGTACATTCATGGAATACCAGAGCAAGAATTCCAAAATATCACATCTGAGGAAATTTTTCAAACTATCATCAAGGAAAACTTTCCTCATCTAAAAAAAGAGAGGCCCATCCATATACAAGAGTCATTCTGCACCACAAACAGATATGATCAAAATATAAACTCGCCATGGTAAATAATAATTAAAACACTCCACATTCAAGATAAAGAAATGGTGCTGAGAGCTTCAAGAGAAAAAAAAAACAAGTCACTTTTAAAAGTAAACCTATTAAAATAACAAATGACTTCTCAATGGAAAGAGTTAAAGCAAGAAGAGCTTGGAGAGACATACTTCAAGTATTGAATGAGCAAAAATGTCAACCCAGGCTGATATACCCCGCAAAACTATCCATCATGATCGAGGGAGGTAAAAAGAAAAATTTTCCAGCACAAAGAAAACTTGAAGAAATACATGTCCACCAAACCAGGCCTTCATAAAATGCTAGAAATGCATCTGCTAAGGCACAAGATCCTTGGAGGCAAGGGATTGACAGCCACAGTAGTGTTTCTATGCTTAAGGGGAACACAGGAAAGGGTTCAGGGAAATGCCACTGGGTCCTTGTACGTCATTGGAGAGGAGGGCCCAGAGGAGAGTCAGGCATGCACAATAAAGGACTCTCTGGGAAGTGGGGCGGGAGGCACTGGGGGATGGGGAGGAAGGGCTGAGGGGAGGGGGAGCAGGGGGTTCGGGGAGAGGAGGAGAGAGGGAGGGAACTGGTGTACCTATTAAGTTTGTATGAGTGGAAATAATAATAAAAAATGTATAAAAATGTATAAAAATGCTAGAAATGATACTCAAGCTTGAAGAAAAAAAACAAGCATCTCCAAGAGAACAGAAGGGAAGTATAATACCACCAAAACCTAAAAGCAAAACAATACACTTACAAGAGCCACTAAACATAATAAATGTCTGGAATTAAAAATAGTTTCTCCACTATAACATTAAATGTTAATGGAATTAACCCACTGATCAAGAGACACAGATTGCAAACTTGGATGAAAAATCACAACTCATTAACCTGCTGCCTGCAGGAAACCCACCTCACCACAAATGATAGACACATCCTAAAAATAAAAGGCTGGTCAAAAATTCTGCAAGCTAATGGAACCAGAAAACAGGCAGGGGTAGCCATTATGTTATCAGACAAAGTGGAGTTCAAACCAAAAAAAATCATAAGAGATACAGATGGATACTACATTTTAGTCACAGGTACAATTCACCAGGAAGACCTCACAATATTGAACATATATGTACCCAATACGGGCCCCCCCCACATACATTAAGCAAACCCAACAACATTGAAAGCAAGAAATCAATCCCAAAACGATAATTCTTGGGGACTTCAACACCGCCCTCTCAACATGGGATAGATCAACAGGTAAAAAAAAAAAAAAAAAAAACTTAACAGAGACACTTTGGAGCTTAATCAAACCCTTACTGAAATGGACCTTATACATCTCTATCGAACTTTTCATCCACGCACCAAAGAATAAACATTTTTCTCAGCAGCACACAGAACTTTATCCAAAATAGATGACATATTGGGCCACAAAACGAATCTCCACATATACAGGAAAGTTGAAATTCTAGCCTGTACCTTATCAGACCACCACGGCCTAAAGCTGGACATCCACAACACAACAAGCAACAGAAAATAAACTAACTCCTGGAAACTTAACACTATGATGCTGAATGAGAATTGGATTCAGGAAGAAATTAAAAAGGAAATTCAAGATTTCCTGAAAGCGAGCAATAATGAAAATACAACTTATCAAAATCTCTGGGACACAATGAAAGCTGTACTAAGAGAAAAAGTTCATAGCTCTTAATGGATACATCAAGAAAATGGAAACATCACAAATAAATAACTTAACAATGCAGCTTAAAGCTTTAGAGACACTAGAGCAATCCAATCCCAAAAGCAATAGAAGAGAGGAGATTAGCAAAATAAGGGGAGAAATATCCAAAATCAAGATTAGGAAAACAATACAGAAAATCAACCAGTCAAAAACCTGTTTTTCTGAAAAAAATCAATAAGATTGACACAGCCCTAGCTAAATTAACCAAAAGCAGGAGAGAGAAACCCCAAATTAACAAAATTAGAAATGAAAATGGAGTTATCACTACAGATACCCAAGAAATCCAGAGAATTATAACGTCATATTTCAAAAACTTATACTCTGTGAAATTTGACAACACTAAAGAGATAGATGAATAAACTTACCAAAATTGAATCAGGAAGTGGTCAATTATTGAAAAGTCCCATAACATATGAGGAAATTGATGAAGTAATCTCGAATCTTCCCACCAAGAAATGTCCTGGACCAGATGGATTCAACAAAGAGCTCTATCAGACTTTTAAGGAGCTAATAACACCAATACTCCTTAAACTGTTCCATCAAATAGCAAAGGAAGGAACACTACCAAATTCCTTCTATGAAGCTAATATTGTCTTAATCCCAAAACCTAATAAAGATACACTTAAAAAAGAAAACTATAGGCCAATCTCTCTGATGAACACAGATGCAAAGATTCTCAACAAAGTCTTAGCAAATCGGATTCAAAAACATATCAAAAAGATCATTCACGGGGATCATATAGGCTTTATCCCAGACACACAAGGTTGATTCAACATATGCAAATCAATAAATGTAATTCACCATATAAACCTGTCCAAAGTTCAAGACCACATGATACTCACGATAGGTGCAGAAAAAGCTTTTGACAAGATCCAACAGTGCTTTATGATCAAAACCCTAGAGAAGATTGGAATGGAAGGAACCTTTATCAATATAATAAAAGTTGTATACAGCAATCCCACAGCAAGGATTATACTCAATGGGGAAAAAATTGAAGCATTCCCGCTTCAATCAGGAACTAGACAAGCTGTCCACTCTCACCACTTTTTTTTAACATTTTTTATTATCTCTGCTCATACAAACTTAATAGGTACATCGGTTCCCTCCCTCCCTCCTCCTCCCCCCACCCCTCTGCTCCCCTTCCCCTCACCCCTCCCTCCCCACCCCCCAGTGCCTCCCCTCCCCCAATCTCCAGAGAACCCTTTAATGCACTCTCACCACTTCTATTCAATGTTGTACTTGAAATCTTAGCTGAAGCCATAAGACAAGAAAGGGACATAAAAGGGATTCAAATCGGCTAGGAAGAAGTCAAGTTATCTCTATTTGCAGACGACATGATCTTATACCTGAGTGATCCCAAAATCTCCACCAGGAAGCTCCTAGAACTAATACAGAAGTTCAGCAGGGTGGCAAGATACAAAATAAATGTACAAAAATCAGTGGCTTTCCCATATGCCCAGAATGAAAGAAGTGAAAAAGCCCTGAGAGAAACAATCCCATTTACTATAGCCCCTAAAAAAATGAAATACCTTGGTATAACCTTAACCAAGGAGGTAAAAGACCTTTATAATGAAAACTTTAAAACCCTAAAGAAAGAAATTGCAGAAGACACCAGAAGGTGGAAAAACCTCCCATGTTCCTGGATTGGCAGAATCAATATCGTAAACATGATCATCCTACCAAAGGCAATATACAGATTCAATGCTATACCAATCAAAATCCCAAAGCAATTCTTTAAAGAAGTTGACCAAACAATTTCAAAATTCATATGGAGGCATAAAAGACCCAGGATAGCAAAAACAATCCTGAGTAACAAAAACACAGCTGTAGTCTATACTACAAATCTATAGTTATAAAAACAGCCTGGTAGTGGCTCCAAAATAGACAATGGATAAGGGTTGAAGCCCACAAAACTACAGCCATTTGATCTTTTTTAATACATTTTTTATTATTTCCGCTCATACAAACTTAATAGGTAGACCAGTTCCCTCCCTCCCTCCTCCTCCCCCTAAACCCCCTGCTCCCCCTCCCCTCCTTCCCCATCCCCCAGTGCCTCCCCCCCAATTCCCACATTCAAGGGTAAATGTAGTAAAAGTAGGAAACCTCAGTGAGGGAGGGGTCAATCACCCATTTGCAAAATGATTACCTATTATCTGCCAGACTATATGCCCTCCCTTTCTGGTGAAATCATACCCCCTCAGTTGTACATGATCAGGAACGAACGTCTATGAACTTAACCAGGTGTCACATTACTTACTTGCATTCCTTGATGGAGGCCTATTTTCTCTCCTGTAACATGGTCCCCTCTCTCCTTGTGTCTGGTGTGGCCCTCCAACCCCATCCCTCCTGTTCATAATCCTTGCAATTACTGTATTACATAGGTTTACCTTTGAGTGTCTCAATGTGGGCTGGGTGAGTTTGGTACTAGGAGCCACCTATGAGGGAGTACATATGGCCCTTAATTTTCTGGGTTTGGGATACTTCACTTAATATAATTGTTTCTAATGACATCCATTTCCCAGCCATTTGATCTTTGACAAAGGGACCCAAAAAATCCAATGGAAAAAGAACAGCATCTTCAACAAATGGTGCTGGCAAAACTGGATTTTCACATGCAGAAGATTAAAACTGGACCTGTACTTGTCACCATATACAAGAATTAATTCCAAATGGATCAATGACCTAGATATAAAGCCAGAGACTATAAAAACCATAGTTGAAAGGGTAGGAAACTCCCTTGAGCTGATTGGGCTAGGCCAACAGTTCCTAAACAGACATCCAATAGCACAATCAATGAAACCAACTCTCAACAGATGGGATCTTGTGAAATTAAAAAGCTTCTGTTCAGCTAAAGAGATTGTAACTCGAGCACAAATGCAACCCATAGAATGGGAGAAAATCTTCACTAACCACATATCTGATAGAGCTCTATTATCCAGAGTGCACAAAGAACTTAGAAAAGTAAACACCAAGGAAACAAATGGCCCAATTAAAAAATGGGCCCTGGAACTTAAAAGAAACTTTATTAGGGATGAAATTAAAATGTCTAACAAATATCTTAAAAAATGCTCCACTTCCTTAGTCATCAGAGAAATGCAAATCAAAACTTCCCTGAGATATCATCTCACCCCTGTCAGGATGGCAAAAATCCACAATACGAACAACACCAAATGCTGGAGAGGATGTGGAGAGAGGGGAACCCTCCTACATTGCTGGTGGGAATGCAGGCTTATATAACCACTCTGGTGACCAGTCTGGCGATTCTTAAAGAAGTTAAAGATTGAAATTTCATATGACCCTGCTATTCCACTTTTGGGAATAATCCCCCATACAGCAAAAATTCACCACAATAGCACAAGCACGGACCATGTTCATAGCAGTGCTGTTTACAATAGCAAAGTTATGGAATCAACCCAAATGTCCAATAGTTGACGAGTGCATAAGGAAAATGTGGCACATTTATACAATGGAATACTACTCAGCCATCAAAAATGATTAATTAATGCAATTTGCCAGGAAATGGATGTCATTAAAACAATTATATTGAGTGAAGTATCCCAGACACAGAAAATTAAGCGCTGTATATACACCCTAATAGGTGACTCCTAGTACCAAACCCACGTAGAGACACTCAAAGATAAATCTCTGTAATACCTACAATAATTGCAAAAATTATGAACAGGAGGGATGGGGAAGGAGGGCCCCACCAGAAACAAGGAGAGAGGGGACCATGTTACAGCAGAGAAAATAGGCCACCATCAAGGACTGCAAGGGGTGACATCCAATACCCATCAGGATGGAGCCAAGGGCATTGCAGGAGCAGCAAAAGTGAAAAAAAAATCAAGAAACCATAAAATAGGCCACCATCAAGGACTGCAAGTAAGTAATGAGACATCTGGTTAAGTTCACAGACTTTCCTTCCTGATCATTTGCAACTGATGGGGTATGATCTCACCAGAAGGGGGGGCATATAGGCTGCCAGATAGAAAGTAACCATTTTGCAAATGGGTGATTGACCCCTCTCTCACCGCGGTCTCCTACTTTTATTCCATGTACCTTTGAATATACTCTTATAACAAGACTCTAATTTAACAGGTTTTTATCTCTGACCAGGGGGTGACATCCAATACCCATCAGGATGGAGCCAAGGGCATTGCAGGAGCAGCAAACCTAAAAAAAAAAATCAACAAACCATTAATTCGGAACATCAGAGACTATATTAACCACCACGAACTAAGGCAGCTTAATCTCTCCTCATCCTGAAGCTCAGGGAAATTTGTGGAAGAGGGGGAGGTAAGATTGTAAGAGCACAAGGATTGGAGGAGTAATGATATGCAAGATACTCCACACAAGTTAGGGCCAAAGTAATCATAATAGGACTTTGCATGACCTGTGCTATGTCCAACACATTATTGACCCCACAAAGTCTAGCATGGACTAAAGGCACTAGGATCCTTGGAGGCTAGGGTCTGACAGTCACAGTAGTGTTCCTCAGCTTAAGGGAAACACAGGAAAGGGTTCTGGGAAATGCCGCTCGGTTCTTTCACGTCATGGTTGAGGAGGACCCAGAGGAGAGTTTGGCATGCACTTTAAAGGATTCTCCGGGGATTTGGCGGAGGGGGTGGGACACTGGAAGGGAGGCACTGGGGATGGGGAGGGAGGGGGGAGGGGAAGTGGGAGCTCGGGGTGGGTGGGGAGGTGGAGGGAAGGAGGGGACCGGTGTACCTGTTAAGTTTGTATGAGCAGAAATAATAATCAAAAAAATTTTATTTTCATACATGTGCTCAAATGTCAGTGTACGTGTGTGTGTGTGTAATTGTCTGGGGATAGTGGTGCATAGCTGTAATCCCAGTATTTGGGAGGCAGAGGCAAGAGTGTCAGGCTGTCTCCCAACCCCAACTGCAGTTACAAAGTATGTCTGAGGCCAACTTAGGGTACATAAAACTCGTCTCAAATACAACCAAGAAAAAAACCAATCCACAAACATAACCAACTACCTCTTTCCCCTAAAATAAAAGAAACAACTGTGATCCACAATATATGTAGAACCATAAACTAATTTTAACCATAAACCAATTTTTCAAATATAAGCATCTTCACAGAATCCGCGCAAGAGACCTGAAATACACAATAGTTTCCAGAATCACTAGTCAGTAAAGAAATGGCAAACCCAGACCGAGGGAGTGATCTCAGCCCTGCCTCCTGTGTGACAGAATAGAACACTGTATATAGCCAGCAGATACGGGGCAGTGGGTGGTGTAGCCGGCCATTCAAACTGCTCTACAGGTATTCCCACACGAGTGCTCAAAACCATAGTCAGTTCACCCCCATCCCCACACACCTTACCAATGTTCACATCAATGCTCACCTAAAACCTTTCCCCTAGGGCACAGACAATTTCCAAGTCAAGTCCCCAGCATGAATGAGATCGAGCATCCCAGCAAAAGCAACAGGTTGGTGTAGCTGATGCAGACCTAATGTAGCTGAGTTCAAGGACTCAAGCCACAATCCTGGATAGTGGTGGTTGAGATTGGAGACCAAACACAAGCCATCAATCCCGGGACAGCTGAGGAACTGACTCAATATGGCCGACTTCAAGGAGAAAAGGGGAAATGGTCTCCCAAGCGTAGCTGAGGCAATCCCAATATAACGAGTTTGAGTACCAAACAAAAACCACCACCCCTGGATAGTTTGGGCAAAGCCCCAGCATGGTTGAGATCTAAGACCCAAGGGTAATGATCCTGGTGAGGTAAATAAGTGACCACCCAACATGGCTGACTTGGAGATCCCAAGGGAAACCGCCATACCTGGGTGGACGAGCTGCTGCTCAACTCGGCTGAATCCCAAGAAAGACCCAAGAAGCCACCAAGCCATCCCTGAGTAGACGAGGCCAGTGCGGAGGCTGGCTGAGTGGGAGGACTCAGGCAAAGCCACGACTCTTCGCAGCCATGGCCTCCCATGACACACTTCTGGAACACCCTGAAACCATTACTTCAGGGGTTGAGGGATTTCTGAGATGAACCCCTAAATATTCACCCTCACCTGGGTTTCAGAAGGACCATTTAGAAAAGAAAAAGAAAAAAAAAAAAAAACCCCTTGGACACAGACTCACGTATGAAAATGAGATCCCCAGCTTAACTGTTGACAGAGAAATCTTAAGAAATGGTTGGAAGGTGCTTGGGTCTGGTGACAGAAGGAAGAGTGACCGTCAAAGGCACTCCGTGGGCACCAGGAAATTCTGTCCCCCTCAGCATGCAAGGAACATGCACCGAAGGTGCCTAAACAGAACTAAAGTGGTCACTTTTGGGGGGGGGTAAGACCCTGGAAAATTGAAACCCTAAGATAGGAAAGCCCTCTTTAGCCTAGACTGTGGGGTGACCACTCGACAGCCTTTCCCCCATTAATATACCTTGCGCCAACATAAATTGCCTACGGAATAAGATCTCACAGTAAACGGAAGAACCGAAAATGGAGATGCCTTCCATGCTAAATGATGGCATCTGCCCAGGGACCAGTGTGCATAGCCCAGCACTGAAATTCTGAACCTCTACTGGAGGCATGGGGGCACCTCCTTAAGGACAGTGGTATGCCTCACCATCTATTGAACTTTCTAGCAAACATGTCCTCTAAGCACTAGCCACTAAAAATGCTCCTCTACCTGAGTCTTGAAGCTTAGGGACACTGGGCTCAACAGTTTGGTCTGAGGGGGAAGAAAGGGCGAAGCTATGGGTTCTGCACCAGTCAGGTCACAGAAAAGTGGGGGAGCAGCATCTGGTGTGCTCAATCTTGGGTACCCCGGAAGCTAGCTGCCAGCACCCCAAGACACTGGGAAGTTCAAATTTTCTTTCCATTGCCTTGTTGTAGTCATCAGTCCATAGCCTTCAGTGATAACTGCCACAAGAAACATCTTTAAAGGCACTTGAGCAAGGCAAAAGGGTGAATTTAGGGTTAGCCATAATTAATACAACCATTCGACCTAATGGATGTACAAAATAAACGACAAACTGTTGAGCTATGTTCTATGTTCTATGTTGGAAATTGGTTTATTCCAGTCCTGTTTTATTGTTCATCTTCGGAACTCAACGGTCTCCAATTACATATTCTCCCTTCATTTTGTCGATTTTTGCTGGGAATCTCGTTCAAAGGCAAGTTTATAATTTTTAAATCTTGATGGCTTGACCCATTTATCAATAAAGAAGGTCCTTATTTGTCTCTTGTAACTACGATTGACTTCAAAGTCTATTTTATCCCTTTTGGTGATAATTTGTATGCAGTACCAATTTTTACCTTTTCTCATTCAATGTTTGTGACAGCATGTGGTTACATCGTGTTTTTTCTAAAATCATTTTCCCAATCATTAATAAACATTAGAGATTTAATTCATACCCAATGCAATTATTCATTTTAAGTTATAATTTGATGACTTTTGCTACATTACATTAGCTTTTTATTATGCTTAAATTCAAATTTAAAATTTATTAAATTTTTGGAATAAAACCTTAAATCTTTAAAATTTGCTACAGTAACTAATTTTAAGTGTAATTCAGTGGCTTTTTTCATTTAATTTTTGAGGGTGTGTATGTATATCTGTGTGTTTATGTGTATCAGAGAGCACCTGAGAGTGTGTGTGCCTGTTAAGGCCCAAGGATGATTTCGGGAATCATCCTGGATTGTTCTACTTCCTACCGACTTATTGCTTTGCTCTAGGGTTTCCCAAGCTTCACATTCCAGAGTGAGAAATACGGTGCACTACCATTTCTGTCCAGCATTTTTTTTAATTTATTTTTTCCACTCATACAAACTTGATAAGTATCCCATTCTCCTCCATCTCTCCACCCCTCTCTGGATCCCCTTGCTCCCTACCTCCTTTCCCCTTCCTTTTCCCCCTCCCTCCTTTCTCCCAGTGCCCCTCCCCCCATTCCTGGAGCATCCTTCGCTGTGTATGTCAAACTTCCCTCTGGGTCCTCATCTTCTGATGAGGTGGAAGGACTCAGTAGCATTGCCTAGAGTTCTTCTTTGTGGTCCCCTTTAGTATATGAACACTATTGTGGCTGTTAATCCCTTGCCTCCAAGGATCCTAGTACCTGTGATCCATGCTAGACTTTGGGGGGGGTCAATGATATGTTGGTCATTGCACAGGTCATGCAAAGTCCTATTATGATTACTTTGGCCCTAACTTGTGTGGAGTATCTTGCATATCGTTGCTCCTCCCCATCTTTAGGCTCTTACAATCTTTTTTTTAAATTTTTATTATTATTATTATTTATTCAACTGTGCGCATGTGCGTGTGTATATGCGTGCGCGTGTGCGTGTGTCTGTGTGTATGTGTGTGTGTGTAGAACCACGGACGAATTCGGGAACCACCATGGACGCCTCCACCTCCTTTTGCCTCGGGATTCACAGGCTCCGCCCTACCAGGACCAGAGGCTTAACCCCTGAGCCACCTCTCCAGCCCCGGCTCTTACAATCTTACTGCCCCCTCTTCTGCAAATTTCCCTGAGCTTTGGGATGGGGAGAGATTAGGCTGGCCTGGTTCCTGGTGATTAATGTAGGGTCTCTGATATTCTGAATTATGGTTTGTTGTTTTTTTTTTTTCTTCCAGTTTTGCCGTTCCTGCACCGCCCTTGGCTCCATCCTGATGGGTATTGGATGTCACCTCCTAGCCAGAGATAAAAAGCAGTTAAAATAGAATCTTATTATAAGGGTAGATTCAAAGGTAGATGGAATAAGAGTAGGAGACTGCAGTGAGGGGGGGTGTCAATCTCCCATTTGAAGGATGGTTACCTTCTATCTGCCAGACTCTTTGCCTTCCCTGTCTGGTGAGACCAAACCCCATCAGTTGCAAGTGACCAGTAAGGAGTCTGTGAGCTTAACCAGATGTCTCATTACTTGCAGTACTTGAAGGTGTCCTATTTTCTCTGCTGTAAAATGATCCCTTCTCTCCTTGTTTCTGGTTGGGCCTTCCTTCCCCTTCCCTCCTGTTTATAATCTTTGCAATTACTGTAGGTATTACAAAGATTTATCTTTGAGTGTGTCACTAAGTGGGTTTGGTACTAGGCTCCACCTATTAGGAAGTACATACGGCACTTAATTTTCTGTGTCTGAGATACTTCACTCAATATAATTTTTTCTAATTCCATCCATTTCCTGGCAAATTTCATTAATTCATCATTTTTGATGGCTGAGTAGTATGCCATTTCTGTCCCTCATTTTAAAAAATGGATTCTGGGATTCTGAACTCGGGTCCTTACATTTGTGAGGCAAAGGCTTTAAACCCTGAGCCATATATTTCTGGAGCCCCTCCATACACAATTTCATGCACGCATCAACATTGTTTTCAAAGTTATTCATCCCACAAAGAGAAATTCTATAACCATCCATCAGTAACTTTAGGCTCCCATCTTCCCAGTGTAAGCTTGAAACCTAAAGGTAATCTGTGTGGTTGCCTTCACCCTAACAGTTGCTTTCTTGTGCATTTTCCTTTCACTCCGAAGGAAACAGTAGTATTCAGGCAGAGAAACTCTAGTAGTGATGTTTTGTTTATCTGAGAATGTCTTAGATTCTCCTTCAATACTAAAGATTTCCCTTTTAGTTCTTTGTGGGTTTTTTGTTTTGTGTTGTTTTGTTTGTTTGTTTTCCATTGGTACAGAGCTGAGGATTGAATCCAGGGCCTTGTGCATACTAGGCAATGTTCTGCCACACCTATACCAATAACTTTTTTTTTAAAGCTCTTTAAATGTCACTGTATTGTTTTTGCCTTTCCATCAACTGTTGCTTAGTGTAGCGTTCTCAATATGCAACTAGCAGCTCTGGGTGCTTTGGGGATTTTCTTTGCCTTTTGATGGTTTGATTATAAATCTGTCGGTGGATTTCAGAGTTTATCTGCTTTGCAGTTCCTTGTCTTTTTTCATGTATACAGATACAGGTCTATTATTAAGTTTGTAAATTTGCAATTAATGTTTCTGCATTATTCACATCATGTCTCGGCTTTCCTAGGTGCTACAGTTTTGAGATCAATGGGACCTTTTTCTGCCTGATTGTATTTAACCAAGACCTTAAGGTGTTGAACTCAATAGCCATCAAAAGTCAACCTGAGACAGTGATTTTTTTGTTTTAGTTTTACAATCATAATAAGTACTTATCTCTCTTCCCTGCTTCCCTCCATTTCCCCTCCCTTTCCTTCATTAATCCATCCCACTCCCTCCTACCCTCCTGCTGGCTACTTCTATGGACCCCAGGGTTCCCTCTGGCTTGTCTACTCTTGTAGGAGATCAGACCTCTGTGGCAAACCAAGTTGTCCCTCCTTAGGTCACCCTACTGATAGGGGCATTTCCCTTCACTCATCCAGCTCTAGTCCCTAAAGTTTCCACTGTGTGTTCATATCTCTCTTGAGTTCCTTGTAGTTTATGGGACATGTTGATATGTCAGTCATTATACATGTCTGGTAAGGACAAGTCTCATTGCAGTGAGTTCCTGGACACAGCAGTCCGAAACAGTGACTCTTAAGTTGGTTGTCTCTCGTGCCAGTGAAGATTGAAAAGACACACTCGTGGGAGTAAATAAAGCTGAAGCAAGCTTTATTAGGAGAAATTAAGGAAAGTAAGTTTATCTGAGAGTGGGAGGAGTTCCTTTGAACTTTTTTGTCTTGGGAATTTTTATAAGACTGTAGCAGAAACTGGACAAAGGCTGAAGTCATCTGTATTGAGATGGCTCTGGACTGCCAATGGCCAAGACAATGGAAAGTCCACATTTTCTCTGCATGTTCCCTGTTCCAACCAGAAAGATGATCCTGCCCTGTTGTTCATATACCGACACAGGGAGGGGTGACTTAAGACCCCCCTCTGTCCATCTCTAACATCTGTCTTGTTGACTGATGACTTTGACTATCTGATATTATTGGCCTGCTTGTTATAAACCTTGCAGGTGTCTAGCTAGCTGCTAATTACTATGTCCTCTTATTTGCCTTCCAGGGTGTTCCTAGCCCTGTTGCTTTCACCCTAACTTTCTTTAAATCCAAGTGTCTATTTAAGTCATAACATTTCTAAGCAACTTGTTTTCTACCACAGGTCCTTTGGTTGATTTACACCTGTGATGAGCTACCTCCTGCCTCTCAGATATCCTATTGTGTCTACACTGTCATGCTTGACTGTGCCCCATGGGCTAAAAAGAATATATTAAGGTCTGTTTGTTTTTCTGTGGTGCTGGGGCATTGATCTCAGGGTTTCAGGCTTGTGAGCACTCTTACCACTGAGCTTTATCCTCCATTCTTTTTATTTTCCTTAAACCCATTTTCTTTCTGCTCCTTATGCTGAATAACTTCAATCAACCCATCTTTGAATTCACAGATTTTTTTTTATCTCTGTCTGCCCAAATCTGCTATGGAACCCTTTCAGAGAATTTCCCATTTCAGTCCTTAAAATGGACAGGTCTAGAATTTCTATCTGGCTCCCTTTTATCATGTTTATATGTTCATATTAACTTTATTTAATGCATCTTTCTTCCAGTATGATTTAGTTCTTTCTCTGTGTTTGCCTTCAGCTGTTTGAGACCTAAGCTAATTGATTCAAAGTGTTTGTGTGTTCAACTATTGACCTCACAAAGTCTAGCATCTGCTAAAGGCACCAAGATCCTTGGAGGCAAGGGATTGACAGCCACAGTAGTGTTCCTATGCTTAATGGGAACACAGGAAAGGTTTCTGGGAAATGCCACTGGGTCCTTGTACGTCATCGGAGAGGAGGGCCCAGAGGAGAGTCAGGCATGCACAAGAAAGGACTCAGGGAATTGGGGCGGGAGGCACAGGGGGATGGGGAGGGAGGGGTGAGGGGAGGGGGAGCAGGGGGTTGGGGGAGGAGGAGGGAGGGAGGGAACTGGTGTACCTATTAAGTTTGTATGAGCTGAAGTAATAATAAAAAATGTATTAATAAAAAAAAGTGTTTGTGTGTTCAATCCAGTTACTATGCCATCTTCAAAATATGACTATGTCATGGAAAGGGTGGACAAGTATAATCTGAAATACCACAAAGCTCTCCTAACATGCTTCCATAGTTTTTTCTCATTATTTAGTATTCATTTTGGGTGCTGTGTTAAATCTTTGACTATATTTCAGAGTTCCAATCACCTTGATTCTGACCGTCATTTCCCATCTTAATGGTATCTGGGAAGTTCTGCCCTCTACCACAGAACCCTTCTACTAACACCACTTAGTGCTGTGAGTGATATTTGGAAGTTGAACTCCTTTTGTTCACAACTTAGTTTGCTTGCTAGGGTACACTATCATTCTGAACAGAATAATATCACAAGAGACAGGCAAGTGAGAAAGTATTATGAATGAACTTGTGAAAACCAATAAAATGCTTTTATTTCATATATGCAAAGTGAAAATCTCTTTCAACATTTACATTTTTACAAATACAAACATAATAATACTGCTCCATATAAACTTTAGTATAAACATTAAAGAAAATATACACAGTATTTTTGTCTTTTAACGCTTCCAAAGCACAAAATGCACAAGTTTACCTGAAGACTTTCGTCACATGCAAGAACAAACGTCAGAGGGTAGTGCAGCCTTAGGTATACTTTGCAATGTCTAGACAAAATGGAAGAGCATTGGAGGTAGATTTCTTGGAGACTCTCCCTGCCCCTTCCCAGAGAGAAATAACATTATCTAAATAGCAGCTTTATACTCTGATTAAAACTATCCTGAATATTGCATGGTTTAAAAGGCACAGCTAGGAATTGTTGGAAATTTTGTTCAGTACACGAGATTAGAACTTCAGTTCATAAGTTTATTCTTTCTATGGGACATGGTGAGAACAGCAAAGAGTGCTGTAATTGGAAGTGGCCCCAACTCGACTCTGAAAAATGTGTGCAGTGACAGCATTCAAGTTACTGAACTTCATCATCTATGGTAGCGACAGCAGCGTTTTAGGAATTTAGATTGCTGCTTTAGCAACATCACTTTTCTCCGCTGGAAAAGAAAACAGCAAACAAAACAATAATACTTTCAACCACAATTCTTAAGGCGAAAAGCCCAACTTTCATTTCCAGATAATCATTCAAATCTCTAGTCAAGTGCTTGCTCTTGACCTTAGGTAAGGTCATTCCCTTCACTCAAATATTCTAGAAAACTCACACCCCGGCTCATGGTACAGCAAAGAAATCGCGTCCTTTCTTCTACCCTTGTCTGTGCATTAGCACGATGAACTGCTGTTGGTGTGATTAGCATTATTGGAAAGGGAAAGATTTATTCTTTCTAGTACCTCCTCAAGTTGCTGAATTAAGACTCGTCGTTTAAACCTGAAAATAGAAAGAAATGTTAATTATAAGACACCTGAAAGATTTATGATGTCCAAGATGTTGGCCAGTAGACGCAATGAAGCTTGCAATCTAAAGGGAATATAAAATTTGTCCTCACTAAAAGCCACAGTTTAGCAAATACTAAGAGTGCCAACTCAAGGCCCAAGCTCACATTACCCTGGAATGAACGCACTGGACTAAGATAATATTCAAACAATTGAATGTTACCTTAACTCTGAATGAGGACCAGTGCTTGAGTAAATTAAGTCCAAGCCTATTCTATTCTTTTTGTCCTGGATCTAAAATAAAACAAAGAAAAACAAAACAAAACAAAAAAGATAGTAGCCTGAAGCCATCTCCTTTGTACCCACCTTGCAGCTTCTTTGATGGTAAATTCAACAAATTGTTTCTTCATTTCTAGAGATCCTTGAACTTCTTCAAGCAAAGTGAAAATTCTTTCATACTCTGAAGATATTAAAAATACTTCAGAATTATAAAATTATGAATGGGAAATAAATCATTCTTCATGGGTGGAAAGTTACTGCCATTTCTGAAATTTTAAACACTAAATAAAATCAAAATGACTACAAATTCATACTACAGAAACTCTTATAAATACTAATGGAGGTAGGTTTAATAATGCTTGCTCCAAATCGTCTGTGAACTGTCATCATTCATCTGTTTTTGCTAACAGAATTAAGAATGTTGAGATAGAAAGATTTTTCAAGTTTGTGTGTAGGGGACCAATGTAACCCACAAAGATTCTGGTCAAGATGCAGTAGTAGGGCCAGTGAGATAGCTAAGTGGGTAAGGTGCCTGTTCACAAAGTGGCACCCTGAATTCAATACCCAGAAACCCACGTGGTAGGAGAAAGCTGACTTCTGAAAACTAGCCTCTGATAGATCTCTACCCACACTCACGTGACATGGTATGGTATACCTGCATGCACCTTCATATTCTCTCTCTGATGTAAAAATTTAAAAAGATAAAATAGTAAATATCAGAAAGAACAAGCATTAAGCACAGGAATGGAAGTCAAAGAGAAAAGAATGTCAAAGCTGTTGATGGAGAAAGGAGCTAAGAATACATAACATGGGCAGCCTTTAGAACCTGGAAAAAGCAAGGAAACAGATTTTTTTCTATATTCCCAAGAAGGGGCACTGGCCTGGCTTCATTTTAGCACAGTTAAAATATATTTAAAATTCTTACCCCCACCTTAAGACTCAGGGAGCATCAAAGAAGAGAGGGCATTAAGATTGTAAGACCCTGAAGTGAGACAGTAGTGGGTCAAACATTATTTCCTGGACATGACAGAGTTATGATATATGAGATTCATGACAGATATGTATATTTTGGCAAAAATTGCATGGGATCTGTCACAACACCTCACCATGAAAGTAGAAGGAGCTCAAGAAGATCTGCACCTCTCTGAAAGACAGAGGAGGACTAAAGTTGATGGGGATGAAAAGGAGGATGCTTTCCTCAATGGTACACCCACTGATCTATGAGACTTGCTGGGGCATAAAGCATGTCAGGCATATGTCATCAAAGACAAACTAGGTGAAACACAATGGGCTGCATAGGCAAAAAGATGAAATAAGAGGGAGACTGTCAGGGGAGATGAAGGATTGTAAGGGGAAAAGGAGGCAGGATGGGATTTGGGACTAAGGGGTGAAAATTGAAAATATTATAAATTCACTATATTCATGTATGTAATATTAAAAATAAATAAAAGAATGGGGAAAAACCAAAAAACTTCAGAATTCTGATGTGATAGTTAAGCCTGGGTGTCAACTTGACACAGCCGGTATTAACTAAGATGGGCTGAGACCACCTCTGAAAAGGATCAACTGAGACCACCTGATAGGATTGTACCCACCCTAGATCCTATCAGAACCTCCAAAGCTCTCATAGGATCCTCCCAGTACTGCATCATATAAAAAGGAGCCACCAAAGAGAACAGATTCTTTGTTGCAGCTGTGCTGGGAATCACTCTTCCTTCCAGCCGGCTGGTTTCTTCAAACCTCTAGCCTTCCAACCCACCAAGTTGTTGTTAGCTGGACTAAAGACTCTAGGAATTCTCCAGCATTCAGCCATCACCCACTTGAGTACGGAACTGAGCAGCTACTGGCAGCCATCGTTAGACTACCTCAGCCATATTGAAAGCTGACTCATACTCATTGTGTCAATTCTGCATCTCTACAGAACCTGACTAATACAGATTGCGGTACCAGGAGTGGTTCTAGAGAAACAGAATTATAAAAATGAATTTCGCTAACAGATTTGGTGACATCTGGAGTTGGCTCTCCAACACAATCAAACCACCAGCTACTAAAGACTGCCCTGGCAGTAAGGAGAAAGTTAATATTTGGAGTGAACTCTTCTGAAAATTGGTGAAGATAGGTGTGTTGGACAGTCCAGATTCACCTCTTATGAGGAGTGAGGAGCTTGGTGATTTAATATATAAAACTTTTGACAATATGAGTAAAAATAAGGAAAACAATGATGCTGGTTGGTTGCTAAAGGCATCTCTTGATAAAATTCAAAATGATAAGGAAAACCTCAGGCACAAAAATATCCAACTCAGAAAGCATGTAAACAATCTGGATGCCTCTAAGTGTGACCTAGAAGCAACTCTGGAAAGGAAAGACTTTACAGGTGAAATTGCCCAGCTCCAAATGTGCATAAACAACTTAGAAGTTTCTAAGTGTGCCCTAGAAGAGAATCTTCTCTCCAGTAGCAATAGAGCTCAAATTGCAGAAAATCAAACCCAAATTCTGATTATTAGATTGGCTGAGTTACAATGTAAATTAAAATCCCAGCCTCAAAAGGTATCAGTGGTTAAAGTAAAAGAACTGATTGGCAAAGAGTGGGATCCTGAAAAGTGGGATGCTGATGTGTGGGAAGACCAAACTGATGATGAGGACGAGGACATTGAACCCTCAAATTCTGATGCATTTATTCCGCCTGAGGAAATGGTCTCCCCACTCTTAGCAGAGAATGAATCCCCACCCCCACCCTCTACAGAGTTGCTATCTCCATGATTTGTCTGAAAAAAGAGCAAAGACTTTGCCTCAAGAAAATGCTGATGTTATGGCATGCCCACCTGTGATTGCTTCCAGGCCTATAACTAGGCTTAAGGCTAAACAGGTTCCTAAAGGTGAAATAGAAAGTATTGTCCATGAGGAGGAACACTATACCCATAGAGAACTCCATGACTTTTCTAACACGTTTAAGAAGTGGTCTGGGGAATACCC
This sequence comes from Typhlomys cinereus, assembly GCA_023101885.1. NCBI lineage: Eukaryota > Metazoa > Chordata > Mammalia > Rodentia > Platacanthomyidae > Typhlomys > Typhlomys cinereus. The sequence goes on along the minus strand of JALPQD010000414.1, from coordinate 1,745,872 downwards.
CTGGGAATGGATTGTAAGATACTGGTGGAAGGAGTATAAAACTGGATAAAAGTGAGTTCGCAGAAATGGTCCCATTGAGTAGAGATTCTAGGTTTAACACTGCTACTCAGAGTTAAAAATGGTGCCAAGAGTTTATTTCAGTGGGTAGCTGAGGTATTTATTAAAGTTTGGCCTTCTGAGAAAAGAACGAGGGATTCCAGATATTCCTTGGTTTAATGTTGACAATGGGATTAGGAGGCTCAGGGAAATTGGTATGCTTGACTGGATTCATTCTTTAAAATCCAATTCTCAATGGCAGAATCCAAATGACATGCCTTTTACCAGAAATGTACTTAATTAATTGTGAGAGGGGCAGCACCATTGCTCTTCTCCTTGTTCTAGAACTAACAATGGGAGATGCTGCCGCCCTGTTGGAAGACTTAAATCCAATAGGCCTAGATAGATCTAGGAGTAGTAGGGGCCAAGTAGCAGCATTGAATCGCCAATGGCAAAGTAAGCACACTAACCATAATGTGCAGCATAGACAGAACAGTACTTATGAGGGTCTCGCTCGCTTAGACCTTTGGCATTGGCTAATCAACCATGTTGTTCCCAAAAGTAAAATAGATAAGAAGCCTACAAAGTTCTTATTTGGCAGAAAAATTCTAATAGAAATGAAGGAAAAGCTGCCTTGAATCATCACAGCAGCAGAGAATCACAGCCTGTCAACCAATTTCCAGACCTGAGCCAATTTACAGATCCAGAACACCTTGAATGAAGAGGAGGCCAGGTCCCTTTAAGGAAGGACCTTGGCACAATAGCAAAAAGCTTGAATATTAGTCTTTCTCCTGTCCTTTCACAAAGGGATCTAAGGCCTTTCACTAGAGTAACTGTGCATTGGGGGAAAGGAAATAACCAGACATTTTGGGGTCTACTAGATACTGGGTCTGAGTTGACTGATTCTAGGAAACCCTAAAAAGCATCGTGGCCCTCCAGTTAAAGTAGGGGCATATGGAGGACAGGTGATTGATGGAGTTTTGGCTAATGTTAGACTTACAGTAGGTCTAGTAGGTCCCCAAAATCATCCTGTGGTTATTTCCCCAGCTCCAGAATGTATAATTGGTATAGATATACTCAGAAGTTGGCAGAATCCCCACATTGGTTCCTTGAAATATGGAGTAAGGGCAATTATGGTTGGGAAGGCCAAATGGAAGCCTTTAGAATTGCCTCTACTGAGGAAAATAGTGAATCAGAAAGAGTATCCTATCCCTGGAGGAATTACAGAAATCAGTGCCACCATAAAGGACTTGAAGGATGCAGGGGTGGTGGTTCCTACCACCTCTCCTTTTAACTCTCCCATTTGGCCTGCACAGAAGACAGATGGATCATGGAGAATGACAGTCGATTATCACAAACTTAATCAAGTCGTGACTACCATTGCAGCTGCTGTACCAGATGTGGTTCCGTTGCTTGAGCAGATCAACACATCTCCTGGTACTTAGTATGCAGCCATTGGTTTTGCAAATGCTTTTTTCTCCATACCTATTCATAAAGATCATCAGAAGCAATTTGCCTTCAGTTGGCAAGGCCAGCAGTATACATTTACAGTGTTACCTCAAGGGTATATTAATTCTCCAGCCCTATGCCATAACTTGGTTCGCAGAGATCTTGATCGCTTGTCTCTTCCACAAGGTATCACACTGGTCCATTATATAGACGATATTATGCTGGTTAGACCAAGCGAGCAGGAAATATCAAGCATTTTGGATTTGTTGGTAAGGTATATGTGCAACAGAGGATGGGAAATAAATCCAACCAAAATCCAAGGACTTTCTACTTCAGTAAAATTTCTAGGAGTTCAGTGGTGTGGGGCAGGTAGAGATATACCCTCTAAGGTAAAGGATAAGTTGTTGCACCTGGCCCCTCCCACCACTAAGAAAGAAGCACAATGTTTAGTGGGCCTTTTTGGATTTTGGAGGCAGCATATTCCTCACTTGGGTGTGTTACTTAGGCCCATATACCAAGTAACTCAGAAAGCTGCCACCTTTGAGTGGGGCCCAGAACAAGAAAAGGCTCTTCAGCAAGTTCAAGCTGCTGTACAGGCTGCCTTGCCACTTGGACCATATGATCCAGCAGACCAAATGGCATTGGAAGTGTCTGTTGCAGATAGAGATGCTGTTTAGAGTCTCTGGCAGGCTCCCATTGGTGAATCACAGAGGAGACCCTCGGGATTTTGGAGCAAGGCCCTACCATCATCCACGGACAATTACTTTCCTTTTGAGAAATAACTCGGCCTGTTATTGGGCCTTAGTGAAAACTGAACGTCTGCAATGGGTCACCAAGTTACCATGTGACCTGAGTTACCCATCATGAGTTGGGTATTATCTGATCCAGTAAGCCATAAAGTTGGATGGGCACAGCAACAATCTGTTATCAAATGGAAATGGTACATATGAGACAGGGCCTGAGCGGGTCCTGAAGGCACAAGTAAGCTGCATGAAGAAGTTGCCCAAATGCCTGTGGTTCCTCAGCCTGTTGCCATTCTTGTTCCCAAGCATGCACCCATGGCCTCCTAGGGTGTGCCCTATGATTGGCTGACTGAAGAAGAGAAGACTAGGGCCTGGCTCATGGACGGTTCTGCTCGCTATTCAGGTGTCACCCAGAGGTGGACAGCTGCAGTGCTACGACCCCTTTCTGCAACAACCCTAAAGGATATTGGAGAAGGGAAATTTTCACAGTGGGCAGAACTTCGGGCAATGCACATGATTGCACACTTTGCCTGGAAGGAAAAATGGCCAGATGTGCGACTGTATACTGATTCATGGGCTGTACCCAATGGTTTGGCAGGATGGTCCGGGACTTGGAAGGAACATAATTGGAAAATTGGCGAGAAAGACTTCTGGGGAAGAAGCATGTGGATAGATCTCTCCCAATGGGCAAAGGACATAAAGGTATTTATATCTCATGTAAATGCTCATCAAAAGATGACATCAGCAGAAGAAACATTCAATAATCAGGTAGATAAAGTGACCCATTCTGTGAACAGTCAGCCTCTTTCCCCAGTCATTCCTGTCATTGCCCAATGGGCTCATGAACAAAGTGGACATGGTGGCAGAGATAGAGGTTATGCATGGGCTTAACAACATGGACTTCTACTCACCAGGGCTGACCTGGCTACAGCTGCTGCTGAGTGCCAAATCTGCCAGCAGCGGAGACCAATGTTGAGTCCCTGATATATTCCTCGGGGTGACAAAGCAGCAACGTAGTGGCAGGTTGACTAAATTGGACCACTTCCAAGATGGAAAGGGCAGTGCTTTGTTCTTACAGGCATAGATACTTATTCTGGATATGGATTTGCCTTTCCTGCACGTAATGCTTCTGCCAAGACTACCATCCTTGGGCTTATAGAATGCCTTATCCACTGTCATGGAATTCCACACAGCATTGCTTTTTACCAGGAAACTCATTTCACAGCTAAAGTACGGCAGTGGTCTCACGGCCATGGAATTCATTGGTTTTACCATGTTCCCCACCATCCTGAAGCAGCTTGCTTGAAAGAACTGTGGAATGGCCTTTTAAAGGCACAATTATGGCATCATTTAGGTGGTAATAGTCTGGAGGGATGGGGCAGAATTCTCCAGAAAGCAGTATATTCCTTAAACCAGCATCCAATATATGGTATTGTGTCTCTTATAGCCAGGATTCATGGGTCCAGGAATCAAAGGGTGGAAACGGGAATAGCTCCCCTTACTATCACCCATAGTGACTCTTTAGGAAAATTTTTGCTTCCTGTTCCCATGAGCCTGTGTTCTACTGGCTTAGAAGTTTGGGGTCCAGAGCAGGGAATGCTTCTGCCAGGAGACACGGCAACTATTCCTTTGAACTGGAAGCTAAGGCTTCCTCCTGGTTATTTTGGACTTCTGATGCCCTTGAGCCAACAGGCTAAGAAAGGAATAACAGTGTTAGGAGGGGTGATTGACCCAGACCACCAAGGGGAAATTGGACTGGTTCTCCACAATGGTGGTAAGGAAGAATATGTCTGGAAGTAGGAGATCCACTAAGGCGTCTCTTGGTATTACCATGTCCTGTGATTAAGGTCAATGGGAATTTACAGCAACCTAACACAGGAAAGACAGTAAATGGTCCAGATCCTCCAGGAATGAAGGTATGAGTAACCCCAGGTAAAGACCTGAGGAAGTACTTGCTGAAGGTGGAGGAAATACAGAATGGGTAGTAGAAGAAGGTAGTTATAAATACCACCTAAGGCCATGTAACCAGTTACAGAAACGAGGATTATAATTGCCATGAGTGAAGCAATCACCCCTCCTAACACTGTTATTCCTTTCTTAGCCTGTTGGCTCAAGGGCATCAGAAGTCCAAAATAACCAGGAGGAAGCCTTAGCTTCCAGTTCAAAGGAATAGTTGCTGTGTCTCCTGGCCTAGACTGTCAAGAATAAACTTGTGCATGTGCACATACTTTAAGAAGATATTTATGTTATGTAATATAGTGTTAATCTGTAGTTATGTGATGAAATGTTATAATCTACATTATGATATTGTGTTATGGAACACTAAAGACTAAGCATTTCTCAAGGGGCATTGTCATTAATCTTGGAAACATAAAGCATGTGCAGTTGTACATGGATAGCTATATTATGTTAGGTGGAATTATGAATCTTACTGTTTTTATTTGAAGATTTTTAATGGCCTAAGGAAATGTGACTTGGTGTCAAGTTGACAAAGGGTGGAATTGTGATAGTTAAGCCTGAGTGTCAACTTGACACAGCCGGTATTAATTAAGATGGACTTGAAACCACCTCTGGAAAGGATCAACTGAGACCACTTGATAAGATTGTACCTGCCCTAGATCCTATCAGAACCTCCAAAGCTCTCATAGGATCCTCCCAGTACTGCATCATATAAAAAGGAGCCACTAAAGAGAACAGATTCTTTATTTCAGCTGTGCTGGGAATTGCTCTTCCTTCCGGCCAGCCGGTTTCTTCAACCCTCTAGCCTTCCAACCCACCAAGTTGTTGTCGGCTGGACTAAAGACTCTAGGAATTCTCCAGCATTCAGCCATCACCCACTTAACTACCGTACTGAGCAGCTACAGGCAACCATCAATGGACTACCTCGGCTACTGGTAGACATTGTTGGACTACCTCAGCCATACTGTAAGCCGACTCAATACATTCCCTATAGTATATTCATTGTGTTGATTCTGCATCTCAAGAGAACCTGACTAATACATCTGAATTCCAGAAGTGTAGTACAATTGACTTTTATTGCTTTAAACTATGAGTTATTTGATAACTTGTTAGAGCTACCAAATTAAACTACTGAAATCAGCAAGGGAAAAATGGTGATTGCATCTTCTCAGTGAGAGTGAGGGGAACTGGGCTGGGGAGATGTCTCAGTGGTTAAAGCCTTTGCTTCCCAAGCAACATAACTTGAGTTCAGATCCTCAGAACCTATATAAAAATGCCTGGCACACATAACAGTGGCCTGTAACTGGCCCTGGAAGACAGAGTCTGGGAAACTCCAGAGCAAAGAGTATTCCTGCATGAGGCCCGATGTCACCCTTGGGCCTCCACAGGCGCACACAAGTCTACTTTTGTACACATGCCTGCACACACTTGTATATCCACCCAGATGTGCACACACATGTGCATGCATGTACATATGCATACACACAAGAAGGCCAGAGGAATTACTTCAAATTATATTAATGCAAAATATTGCCCAAAAATGCACCCCAACGAGCAACACACATCTAGGAACTGAAGGTGCAGACCATTTGGAAAGGCTCTGCCTAGCATGCATGAGGTCTTTAGTTTACTCCTCAGTAGTATAGTAATTGGTGTGGTGGCATATGCCTGTAATCCCAACACTTGGGAAATAGATATGGATTAGGGGTTAAAGCCTGGAGTGCACAGTGAGTTTAAGACCACCTCCATTGCATGGCAATAATCTATTCTGAGTCATAAAAGCAGAGGAAACTCCTATATTTATAGATGTTCCATCATTACTTACTTCGCCCAAACCTTCGAACTTCCTTCATCAATTGATGCTTTATATTAGCATTGATTCCTTGTGCCTTCGCAGGTGTGATTTGCAATGAATTTGGCACCATTTCCACAGGAGATGCTACTGTCATTGTTCGGTCATTGGCAGAAAATTCACAGTCTTTGACTTCTTCTACAAGTAAAGTATTGCTAGGTTTGTGAGTCGGTTCATCTTCTCCGAGATCAGTAAAGTCATCTGATGTAGAATCCAACTGGCTTGTGACAATGTCATCTCCTGTTACATTCATAAACTCTGCAGGAGCAGATTTTGGCAGGAAGCCATAAGATGTGCTTGGCCCATTTTCTATCTTTTCTTCATGAGCATCATAATTGGTGGTGGAATCTGGAAAGTGAATTAAGAAGTTGAACTGTGATGTGGTACATCATGTAAACCTCACACATACATCATTGCATTTCAAAATTTCGAAGAAATTGTCTCTGAAATGAAGAGTATATAACAAGTGAAGGTCCAAGACTCCAAATTGAGCTCTAGAAGTTAGTACAAAACCACCTGTTCCCTCTGCCACTATGAATACATGCAGAAACCAAAATAGTAATAGTCATTCATAAGTATCTAGTATTCACGGTTTAATGTCAGCTTGTACACTTTACAGGGTAAAAAGCAGCAAGTTTCACTTGAACTCACAATTTCTCAAAATCAAAAATAAACTGTCATGACTTAATGAGTTTAAGTTCAGGTACTTTGTGTGTGTGTGTGTGTGTGTGTGTGTGTGTGTGTGTGTGTGTGTGTGTATCACATTCTGCTTCCTGTCTACATTAAATACTCTGAGAAAGCAAAGATGCCTATAGGGTCAGAGTACTCTGTCCCTCCATCACTCAAACTGCTTGTCTATAGATATTCTTGCTCATAGGAAAATTTTGAGTTCGAATGGATTCTTTTCCCTCAGTCTGAAGCCTCTATATCATTTAGCCATCTGCTGTGCCAGTCTGGGGATCTACAGTGAACAAGGCAGGCAGCAATTGCCTTTGCCCTTATGGAACTGAATGGCATGCTGGAATTGGAGATGAAGTGCACACTGAGCAATAACACACTCATAAATGCTCTTGCGTTGGGGAAGATATGAGCAGGGATGTGAAAGGGAGCCTCCAGGGCTGCAAGGCAAAGGCAAGACCCTCTTGGGATGGTGCCAGATTATGGTGAGTGATGTTGATGCAGAGTTATCAATTATGGGTCATAGAAAAGCAGAGACAGACAGACTAAGAAGATCGCTGGGACTCAGGAGAAAATAAGAACATTGGACAGACCCTAGGGTCCTGAGTGTTTAGGGACATGGAGGATGTGTTTTTAGTATAAGTGTAAGATGGTTTCTCTCGTACATCCTCACTGTAACTGCAAGATGAGAAAGAGAATGTAGAAGTGGGCAAGAGTGAAGCAGTACAAACATGGAAGAGCTGAAAACTCATGGAAGCGTGGAGTGAATGGATGGAGAAAATGATAAGATGCAAGATTATACTGAATGGCAAGTTTCTTGAGCCTGCTACATGGAAGGAAGGAAAGATTGAAAGAAAAAAAATAATCACGGTGAGATTTGTCACCAGAACTATTGGGTATATAACTGTGCTACTAGTGTGGGGGAACCTGAATACTCTTGGCCTTGAGAATGGATTACACCCAATTCCTTCCTGATCCTGATTCATCAAACTCAGATTTATAGCTTGGCATCAATAACATTAATATTATTCACACCAGTGAAATCTGCAAACATTATGTCTTAGGTCGCTCAGTCTCACCAATCCCCACAGGTGCTATAGCTTTCCCAACACAGTGATGGATGTCATAACTACTGTGTTGTGGGATGTCAGCAGAACTGTTTTAAGAGCTATTGGAGAGAGGTAAGGCTGGATGTCTAGTCCATATAAAGTACATATAAAACATATGAAGTATTGCTGTCTACTAGACACCAAAAGGGAGACAACATGCCCGTGGTTAAATCAGAGACAGGAGTTGAGAAATGAGCTGTAGCAAAAGGATGGGAGGAGCAATGATTTGCAAGATACTCCACACAAGTTAGGGCCGAAGCAATCATAATTGGACTTTGCATGCCCTGCGCAATGTCCAACACACTATTGACCTCACAAAGTCCAGCATCTGCTAAAGGCACCAAGATCCTTGGAGGCAAGGGATTGGCAGCCACAGCAGTGTTCCTATGCTTAAGGGGAACATGGGAAAGGGTTCAGAGAAATGCCACTGGGTCCTTGTACATCATCGAAGAGGAGGGTCCAGAGGAGAGTCTGGCATGCACATTAATGGACTCTCTAGGGATTGGGGGGGAGGCACTGGGGGATGGGGAGAGAAGGGTGAGGGGAGGGGGAGCAGGGGGGTTGGGGGGAGGAGGAGGGAGGGAGGGAACCGGTCTACCTATTAAGTTTGTATGAGTGGAAATAATAATAATAAAAAAGAGGTATAAATATTGGAACGGCTGATATAGAAACCAAATTTAAAGTCCCAAGGATGCATAAGACCACTTTTGGGCGAGAGTAGTCCTGTGCAACCCTGCAGTCTCAATCTCTTGGGTGAAAAAAAGGGAGTAAACAAAAAAAAAGAAAATGAAAAGGAGTTGCTATTTTTTTTGTGCATATGCACACTTGTATGTGTGCATGTGTGCATGTGTGTGTGTGTGTGTGTGTGTGTGTGTGTGTGTGTGTGTGTTTATCCTTTTAACTGTGCTCTGGAGTTTCCCAGGCTCCACCTTCCAGGGCTGGAAATGCAGTCAATTTTCCATGAAAACTGGGGTCTGAACTTAGGACCTTCTGCTCGTGAGGCAGAGGTTTAACACCTGAGCCATGTCTCCAGCCCAGGGAGTCACCACTAAGGGAAAAGTAAACTTTGTGTCTGTTAACCCAACCAGGTTTCCGCAAAGCAGGCACAAACAACTGAGCCAAGTGCTACTGAGAAGATGGCAATATACAGCAGACGCTAGTGACCATTCGAATAGTTTCAGTGAGTTTGAGGAGGCAGATGCTATACTGCACTGCACAGGTTAGAGCTTGACTAGGAGGTGATAGCAGAGTCTGATCCAACCTTTTAGTAAGCCCACCTGCTCTTCCACCTCAGATACTTGCTTTTTTTTTGCAGCTGTTCCAAAGGGATGCAGCAGACTATGTTCATAATTCATTTCAGTGACAATGACTGTGCTACTAAGCCACTTATTAGTCATTAATGATTATGCTAACACATTATGGGTTACCAAATCACTATTACCAAATAGCTATGGATCTTTTTTTTCCACTCATAGCCTGACATCCTTTATTAAAAAATATTTGTGTGTGTGTGTGTGTGTGTGTGTGTGTGTGTGTGTGTGTGTGTGTGTGTGTCTGGTGTGTGTCTGTCTGTCTGTAGAGGCCCAAGGGTTACTTTGGGAGTCATCCCAAATTGCTCTACCTCCTTATCGCCATGCTCTGCATTTTCCAGGTTCCATTTTTTAGGGCTGGAATTGCAGGCCACTGCCATTTCTGCCCATCATTTTTAAGTGAGATCTGGAAACCCAAACTCAGACCTTTTACTTGGAAAGCAAAGGCTTTAACCCCTGAGCCATCTCTCCAGCCTTGGGCTGAGATCCTTGAATCAGTGACTGTTGCACACACAACCTCTTGTTCTACCATGGATGGTTTGATAATGGTTTGCTTAATGATCAAAACATGCACACAGAAGGGAACACAAAGGAAAACAAAATTGTCTAACATCTTGGTCCTCTAGGAGCCATAAGGAAATCATAACTGCTTCTCTATACCTGGATATACAAGGGTGGATTTTGTGAGGTTTGAACAACACGGGAGCAACGAGAATGAGAGCGGTCCTTTTCCACACATATAGTTAGTTACAGTAAGTGGGGTCTGTGGTTTCTTCAACAGTGGGGACATACTCCGCCTTCTCTTAGATGATGTAGGACTGTTGGGCTCTCCTTGACGCTTCACTTTGTTTTGTGCTCCTGTGACAAACTCATCTGCTTCATCAATCATCATTCCCTATAAAATCAATGAGTATTTGATTAAAGACAAAAGTTCAAACTGCAACCACTCTTCATGTGCATTTAGATTCATTCCTGCACTTGCCACTTACAAAAGAAGGTCAAAATCTTACCATGTTCTACAACTCTGTTCTCAGAAAATGCAACTTAGTTTTAACCCAGCATGTTAGTGGAACAAAGAAGAAGCTAACAAGGAAGTTGTTGGTCAAGGTCAAATATACAGTCATAATGATTAATGGGAAAGCTTCATGTCAATCAAAATAGGGTAGAATTACAGTCTCTTTTTGTGAGGTCTAAAATTTGCCTTTGCCCTTAGCAGAGCTTCAAATTCATCACTAAGATACACTGATTATTCAACTTTCAGAATATTACATAAAGATGGTGAAAGGTGGGCAGATGAAAAAAATGGAACTCCTCCATCACCAACCTCAAACATGGATTTGAATATTCCATCTTGGTGCTGGTCTAGGGATGAAGATTTTTACTCTTGGAGGCAGATAAAAATTGGAATCAAGCAGTATAGAAGGTTGGCTAAAAATTGTCATTATCCACAGATGACCCCAAAAATGCGCCTTATTATTTTTTTAAAAAATGTGGTAAAACAACCTTTCTCATGGATTGTTTTTTCCTCCATAAACTATATAGAAAGGACAAAACCTTTCCACTGAACATTTACTACATTACTACAATAATGTTCTAAATAGCACATATGCACCTAACATGCTACAGGGTTCTGTTCATTGGATGTAATTATTGTCCCAAATGTTACATATGAAGAAACCAAGACACAAAAAGATTTAATACTTCCAATGAAGTAATAATTAACATTAGTTGGAATATTTCTGAGTCCAGTTTTATTATAGCTGAGATACTGAATATTTTGTGCATTAGAAGAAGAGTTTCTTTCCAGTTCAGTAATAATTACATTTCTTTCCATGGTGAAATGGTCAATTCAGTATCACACACATATGCACACAAACACACACACTATATATATAGACCTCTAGAATAATTGAAATAGAGCAACATTACTTAGTAATTCATATTTCAAGGAATACAATTAATCACAAAGAACACCATAGATCTGAATCATGGGAACAGGAAATAACTGATGATCTCAATATTACAAAAATTAGTATGTTATAGGAATAACTGAATATAGAATGTGAGTCTAGGAAGATGTAGATTCTAATTCTAGCTTTTATCAGCTATGTCACAGTGTTTGATATTTAGACACTGTAAGCCTTGGTTACTTATTAAGAAGCCAATATTATTCATCTTTTAAAACAGTTGTGTACATAAAACATAGCCATTTAAAACATCAAGTCCTAAGCTGGGATGGATACTCAATATGCTTGTTGTAAAAGTAGAGGAATAAATTTTAAAAAACATGATGATATAACATTTGTAAAAATAAAATTGTAATTTCTTATGAAGAATAATATTAATTACAATGGAATATCTATGTTAATTATGATAAAGAATTGTTGTAATAAATACTCTGGGAAAATAATAAAAACATCAAGTCCTTAGGCACTGAACAAATGACAGTGATTATTGAATCATATCAGGAGGTTCTAGTTTTAACTACAAAGAGAAGAGTCCTGGAGTCATATTTATATCTGATTTGTATTCATATGGCCAAAAACAGAGAGAATTTTAACAAAAATACAGCAATTTAGGCAAACATAAAATAGATATCCTACCTTCTTATCTTGTTTAAATGGATTGCCAAAAATGTGTGATCTTTTTGGTTGATCTGGGTCAATCTCTCGTAGTGGAGAAGCTATCTTTAGATATTCCTGATAGTTACCCATTTGTGCAACTGGAACACTGTGAACAGAGTCTATAAAATCACCAGGAGAGAAGTCAATGTTGTATAGCTGAAGTTTAGGGTCCCTTTTAGGGAATATCATCATAGTCTGGTTTAGCAGTGTGTGTCTTGGTTTCAGAGTCTACATCTTGAATCTTGCTCTCCAGGATCTAGCATCATCTTTCTTCATTCCCAATGAGACTACCATTATTGTACTGACTACAGGCTCACAGCACAAAGACCAAAACTCCCTTAACCTTCAAACTAGGTATAAGAATCAGTTGGCTTCCCTCACTTGAATTCAAAACACCATGTATCTTCTGCATTTTGAAGCACCTAGGCCACATGGTATTCTAGGGTTCTCATTCTCTCTCTAACTAAATTTGTGTGTGTGATGTGTGCATGTATGCAGGCACACATGTGCCATGGTACATGTATGGAGGTTAAAGGACAATTTTATGGTGTCAGGTCTCTCTATCCACTATTACATAGGTTCTGGAGATTGAATTCAGGTTATCAGGTTTGTGTGACGAAGTGCCTTTTACTCACTAAGCTATCTTACTGGCTGTCTCTATGTTTTTTAAGACAAGGTCTCACTCTGTAGGGTATGCTGGCTTAGAACCTACTCACTAAGCTATCTTACTGGCTGTCTCTATGTTTTTTAAGACAAGGTCTCACTCTGTAGGGTATGCTGGCTTAGAACCCCCTCTGTATCCCAGGCAGGCCTGGAGTCTGTGGACATCCTCCTGCCTTAACTCCCAAGTGTTAAGATTACAGGTGTGAGTCACCATCTTCTGCTATTCTTATCTTGCAGACAATCTCGACCAGTGATCCTTAGCCTCTGAGGATTTGATTAAATACATGGGTTCTCTTCTTAGGAATACTCCCTTCATTTAAAAAAATCGTATAATTTCAGAGGGTTGGCCAAGTTAAGATTTGCTCATTTTAGGGAGTAGGTGACCCCACTTACAATGAACAAAATAGAATAAAGGAAAATTGCAGTCACATTTCTAGGCATTAACTAAAATCCATTACTTTTCATATAAACAAGATATTCTCTATTGAACTGTGTGTGTGTGTGTGTGTGTGTGTGTGTGTGTGTGTGTGTGTGTGTGTGTGTGCTTGAGGAGGTCCAAGGGTGACTTCAGAAATCACTCTGGATTGCACTACCTACTCTTTGATATGCTCTGGAGTTTCCCAGGCTTTGCTTTCAAGGGCTGAAAATATGGGACACCCTCATTTCTGCCTGGCAGGTTTTTTTTTTTAAATGTGGGATCTGGGATTCACACTCAGGACCTTCTGCTTGTGAGGCAGAGGCTTAACCCCTGAGCCTCTCTATTTCTCTAGCTCCTCTATTGAACTTTTCACAGAAGAATGAGCGATATGGAGTGAGTGTGCAGGTTTGAGATTGTGTCACTTCCATTGTGCTAAATCTGAACAAACTAGTGAAATGCTCATTCTTAGTTTTAATGCTCATAGTAGGGACATAAAAACCTCCTGAGGCTACTAGAGGCTTACAAAAGTATGGCAAATATGACATATATGTTGATTAATGTGCATGCCTTACTTAAACGTTAGGGGAAAAAATCTGCCAGGGGAGATGTAGGGATTCATCTATTAAGTGCATTGTAAACAATAACATATTCCAAGATAATTAGCTCATTATGTAGCAAACACTTTACATAAACTATGCCTGCCATTTTCCACATTGTTTACTTACCTTCATCCTGTTCCGCAACACACTTCTGTGTTTTTAGCAGATTGGATCTCATTCTGGTTAATTGGTCCAGCAGTGCACTGCGTGGAATATCATAAGGATTTCTATATGTATGAGGTTTCACATCCTATTTGAAATGAAAGAAACACCTTCAGTTACTCCTAAAGATTTTTAATATAGAAACATAAAACTGAACTCTTTTAAAAGTCTTTTATTTAAGACAGCAATATTTAATAAGACTAACTTCAACACAAGTTTCTGAGAGAAAATACAGATTTATTGTTCTGAATGCTATACAACCAAGTTATTAAAGCCAACAGGGACATTATTTTCCAGGTATATTGTGATAGTTAATCCTGGGTGTCAACTTGACACAACTGGCATTAACTGAGATCAGCTGAGACCAACCTGTTAAGATCAGCTGAGACCACCTGAAGAAATTATTTGGATAATACAAAGATCAGCCCTAGATTCCATCGAAACCTCCCAGTAATGGACCAGATAAAAGGAGCCACAGAACAGAAGACAGAGAGGAAAAACTCTTTAAATCTGTGTTCTTCCCTTCTGCCACCTGGTTTCTTCGATGCTCCGGCCCTCCAACCCTCCAAATCTTCTACGTGACTAAAGACTCTCTAGGAATCCTTCACCCTTCAGCTGTCACCCACTGGCCTACTGGACTGAGCAGTTACTAGCAGCCATGGTTAGACTACCTCAGCCATATCTCGTAAGCCAACTCAATACATTCCCTTTACATATATATATATATATTCATTCTGTTGATTCTGTGACTCTAGAGAACCCTGACTAATACATACATTTAAAAGTGCTCAGTGCGCCAGCGTCTGAGCCTCTCTAGTCCCATCTTCTTCATATCTATTCCTGTCACAGGTGCTATATCTGTGTAGTGACCTGGGGGTTCTGCCTGCCTGCGGTAGCTTCCTTTTCCATTTTATCTTTTATGCTATCTGCCACCCCTTCAACATATCTTGCCCATTTCATTCCATGTCACAACTTGTGGCAGAACAAGCTGAAAATTGCTTTATTAATAATTATTACCTCCCAAATAGCCCATTGCTTCAAAACTGAGGCAGTACGAATAATGAAAATGTATGAGACAGATTTGAACAAAAACACAACCTTTCTGTGTCACAATTTACCTTGTTCAGGAGCCCCACTTGGACACTAGACAATTCTTTGGCATTCAGTTCTGTCGGTTGTGGTGTAGGTTCTCCTATGAGTTCATTCAAGAGTTTTCTAAAATTATTGTGACCAAAGGACTCACCACCTCCGGATTGATTTTTCAGTGTGACACCACCTTCCTGGGGAGGTTTCTTCCCTACAGATGCTAATATTCGTTCTGACTCTACTTTGGTCTAAAATGAAAGTACATAACATATTATGAAAATATCTACCTTATCACTATCACTTTATTACTTAAAGACAATACTTTAAGAACCCACAGAATAATTTTCATATGCAAATCAAAGAAAAACAAATCACTGAACATGTCCCTATACTTTGGTACTACTGCAGCAAACAGAGGGGGGCTGGAGAGACAAATGACTTAATGTGAATTTTCTCTTTTCTAATGTCAAAACTACATCTAAATCATGGAAAGAATGGGAACTATGGGTAAGAATTTCCTTCACAGAACATGGAAAAGCACATATTGTTACTAAAAATTCTGATCTAAATCAACACATTCATTCTGGACCCAGACATAAAGGTTTAAAACTCTATTCATACATATAAATTACTGTTTAAATTCAGATTATATAAACTAGCACTGTGGCTGAAAAATTAAACTTATGATTTTTAATATTTAATATTATAGAGCAAAAGCTTAATTTAACAAAAATTACTAAGAAAATAATTTTAATGTGTACTCAATTAATTTCTCATTAACAATGAAAAAACTCCCTTAACTGACATTGTAATATGTCAATGAACGTTGCTTCAATGTATTATAGCAGGGTATTCAACATAGTTCCATTTTAAATAAATATGAATGGCTCAAGGAATGCTGGTGACACAGATATTAAATTAGTAGCTAACTTAGTAATTAAAGAAATTATAAATTAGTAACAATGTTTCCTTTTCTCTAAAAAGTAAAGTCCCACCAATGTCCAGTAAGTCTACTATCACATTTGATTTATTGTGGATGGCAAGAGATATTTTCCCCACTTTCTTGAATTAAATATTCATACATTATGAGGTCTGAAAAATTCTTAAGTTGTAAAATATGAGATAAGAGCAAACCAAGGGTCTGTTTACTTAAAGAACCTTGAAAACTCATTGGACAAAAATATAATGTGTCTTGGAAGAACCTAGAACTGGCATTAATTTCAACTTGGTTCACTTTTTCTTCCTCTGTGGTCACACAGCCTTAAAGGCCTAATGTAAGCACTACATTAAAAAAATCAGTGGATCAATAAATAGATAAATAACCAAAAGCATTTACAACAACAGAAAAAAAAACCCTAGTAGCAGAGAAGAAATAAGGAGCTAGGGGGACTTCACAGGTCAGAAATCTGCCTTTATTTTTTTGTTGGCATTTATGAGTACGCAAGACTAACATGAGCTAGTAAGCATTAGGTCAGATTTCAGTTTTTGCCAGTTCCTAGCAAGTCATGTCAGCATCTCACTTCTGGAGCCCTTTAGGTCCCATAACCAAATCTGAAGCTCTCTACAAAACTCGGTTTTCTAAAGGACAATCTTCCAAACACATCTAACTTAAAACATTTAGCCACTGCAAATGCTGCTGATCCCTACTTAGGAATCTATTTGTGAATTTGCTAGTAAAGCTGCCGCGTTTACTTGTCACACAATGGTATGGCTGCAGAGTTCTGATTCAATCATTCTCAAATATTTCCATCCAACAAGAGTGGTCTAGGTAGAGGTGAGAAATATGATGAGGAGGGGTGAGTGGAGGATGAGGTACTAATAGAGAGGGGCAGGCAAGGGACAAGGTGAATAATGGTGAATGTGGTGGGGTATAAAGGAACAGATAAAGGTCAAGAAGAGAGGAGCCCAAACTCCACTCTCCAGGTCCCCCTAGGGCCTATCACCCCCCAAGTTGAGAAATACTGATCTCAGGTCCCCCCCTCCAGGGAAAAGCAGACAGCTATTTCTCCAAGGGCTAGCATGTGAAGCCGTCTAAGTCCTTCGCATGTGCCTAAAAACCAGTTTCTGACAAAGCACTGGTCTCAGTGTGCTGACCTACAGTAGGGGATGCTCTAGCTAAGTGAGTGGAGGAGAAACTAGTCTGAGGTCTGACAAAGTGTGACCCACAAGAGAACTCTATTAAAGCCTCTGCCCCTCTTAGGCCACAAAACATCAGCCAGCTTATGGGCAGGACAAACTGGCAGGCAGAAGGAGAAATGGCACAGCATCAGATGATACTGACAAGACCCTTAACTGAAGTTTTAATGGTGAAGCTAGAAGCCATAGAGAATCACATTTTTATTAATCCATAAAGTGGAGAGATATATACACATTTAATTTGAAAAAATTACAATTACACTAAAGAATAAGGAAATGCACTTCTGAGGGCAAAGGATTTTTGTTTGTTCATTTTTACCAATACTACCTGTTGGCTGAGTTTTTTAAGGTAAGAGATAACACTGTAACTAAGTCCACAATCTAAATTATCTGATATCAGATTTGGAGCTCCCATCATCCTTAGTGCTTTCTTTAATGGCTATAAGGAAACAAAATACACAACAGTAAGAATAGAATAAATCTTAAAATACTCAAAAGTTCAGTCATAAGGGGCAAGAGACATGATTCATTTCTTAGAAGTCAAGGCGCTGCACATAAAACCGAATATGGAACATTAAAAAGTGGCAATGAAAATAGCAGAGAAGCAAGAAGCAGAAAGTTAAAAAAAATCAGAAGACAGTGGGGAAGAAGAGCAAGTAACAGCAAATTCAAACAAGTAAATTGCTTTCAATTGTAATTCCCAAGACATAAAATCATTTCACATTGCATTTTATTGCATTCCCTATTCCTCCCATGGTAAATACCAACACACCCCAATTTTGTCTCCCAAAATCATCAATGGTCCCATTAAAAATTCTGCCTTTTCACCTCTAGAAACTTAAAGGTCCCACACCAACCTATGAAGTGGTTTTGCTCATAATGATTAGGATTAGATCACCAGTTCAGAATCATCACACAGGAATGAACAAACTGTGAAATGAACAAAATGAGGCCAAGCAACATTTTCTTCTTTTTGGTTCCTCCCCACTAACAATGGTGTGTTTAAGACACATGTAACAGACAATAAAGAACAAAGAATGTTCTTAGAGTTTGTTTCCTGTGGGAAACCCCACACTGAGAATTGCTAGAGTTAAAAATGGAAGTTGGTGTAGCACATGAATTGAGACTTGTTTATTCTTTTTTCTTTTTGTTTTTGGGACTTGTATTCTTATATTGCAAAATTACAGCTTCATAAGGTTGGTTAAGAGAAACACAGATGCGTTTCATAAAAAAATAACCATGGCAGTAAGAAAAAAAAAGTAAAGGAAATAGTGCTACTTTGTGTCGTCATGACATTTCTAAACTCTTCCACATGGCTTGAGAAGACAATGATGACACAAAGTTGGTGAGAAGAAAGATAGCTATCTTTTTGAAAGGGTAAAGGTTTTGATTCATAATTCATTATTCCTTATGACAAGAATCATCACTGACATAATTAATACATATATACACAAAAATACATACTATTAAGTAGTATGGAGGCACAGTTTTTAAGTAGTTGTCAAAAGCCTGTCGCCACTTCAGATTTGGCTTAAGCTTGTGAACTTTAAACAGGTCATCTGTAACACAAAACCACATCAATTACATTATTCCAGCTTTGACTTCCAAGACTTAATCCAGCAATGCATGTCTAGAAATCTTAGATCTTACTTACACTAGTTAAACATTTCATCAGAGCTTGATTTGTCTTTTTTGATTACTGTATTTCAAAAATTAAATACAGATGTCTCTTTACATTAGTTCTTAGCTTTATGACAGTGAGAAAGCAATACACTTTCGGTAGTAACCAAACTTCAAATTCTAAGTTGTGATCATTCTTTGGTCTAGCAATTCACAGTGCAGTGCTTTCTCACAGTGGTGGAGAACAGCAGGGAGCCATAACTCCCAGTTAGCCCCATCACAATGGAGAAACAAGAGTTGCTTGCTAATCATAGGTTGAGAGTATTCGAACCATTTTTTTCCAATGCTTTTTTTTTTGAAGTGTGTGTGTGAGGGGGAATGTACACGTGTGCATTCTATGGTGCCTGGGTGGAGGTTGGAGGACAACTTCAGAAGTTCTTCCTCCACCATGTGGGATTCCCAGGGATCAAACTCAGGTCACTAAGCTTGCCAGCAAGCACTTTATCCACTGAGCTATCTCTCCAGTCCTAGAACCATTTCTGATTCACAATTGATTTATTACACTTTCACTACATTGTAAATCTAGAAAATGAAGTAATGTTACAAATTCCTAATCCACTTTGCAGAGCTATGAACTATCATACACTATAATATTAAAATAAAATACCTATTCGGATCCATTTGAAATATTTTTTAGCAGGTCATGTATTACTAACTATATTGTAGTAATTTTTCCCTGAGAAAGGAATTCATAATCACTGGTTGATGGACTAACATTAAAAATAAAGGCTGCTACTATTTTTGCTTAAAGGTCGAGGCACAAAAATTTTAAAAAACATGAAAAACAGCTAGGTTTCTAAATTCTAGGCAACAATGGGTAAGTTCTATTTCAGATTCTCCTTAATTGGCACATACTTTGTTTAACTCTATTCCCTTCTTTCTTAATTTTTTGATATCTTTATTCAAACAATTTTATTCACTCAAATATTAAGTGATAGCAAAAGAATGTAGGGCTGGCGAGATATCTCAGTGGACTGTAAGGATTAGCAAGGCATCTGATTGCAAACTTGGCAAGCTAAATTCAGTCCTCAGAAGCATATATAGTAGAAGGAGAGAACCGACTTCTTAAAGTTGTCCTTTGACCTCCACCCATGTGCCATGATATGCATGTGTGTGCCTTCTGTTCCAGTCTGCTTTCTCTCTCTCTCTCTCTCTCTCTCTCCCAAATAAGTAAATTTAAAAATGTAGAAATGGGGACCTGGAGAGTTTTTGCCTCGCAAGCAAAATGACCTGAGTTCAGATTCCCAGAGTCCACAAAAGAAATGCCAGGTAAATATGTTAGGAACTTGCAATTCTGGCTCTGGAAGGCACAGCCTAGTAAACTCCAGAGCAAAGCAATAAAGAAGTAGACCAATTCAGGATGATTCCTAATGTCACTCTTGGGTCTCCACAAGCATGCACACAGAAAAAAGTGCCCTCTGTATAAATGACCACACACGCATGAATATACACACATACATACCACATGTGTGCTACATGCATGAATGTAGAATGGTAGCCTGAAATTTAAAAAAAGTATGGCAAAACGCTCTTAAACAGTTCAATAAGTAAATATTTAAAATGTACATATGGTAGGCTGAAATTTTTAAAACATGTATGGCTAAACTCTCTTTTTCTATCTTCACTAACCACGTATCTGATAGAGCTCTATTATCTAGAGTGCACAAAGAACTTAGAAAACTAAACACCAAGGAAACAAATGAGCCAATTAAAAAATGGCCCTTGGAACTTAAAAGAAACTTTACCAGGGACAAAATTAAAATGTCTAACAAATATCTTACAAAATGCTCCACATCCTTAGCCATCAAGGAAATGCAAATCAAAACTTCTCTGAGATATCATCTCACCCCAGTCAGGATGGCAAAAATCCACAATACAAATAACACCAAATGCTGGAGAGGATGTGGAGAGAGGGGAACTTTCCTACATTGCTGGTTGGAATGCAGGCTCATATAACCACTCTGCGAGCCGTCTGGCGATTCTTTTTTTTAATTTTTATTTATTCAATTGTGCATGTATGCGTGTGCGTGTGTGTGCGTGTGTGTGTGTGTGTGTGTGTGTGTGTGTGTGTGTGTAGAACCACGGACAAATTCAGGAACCACCATGGACCGCCTCCACCTCCTCCTTGTTTACTCTGCCCGGGGATTCACAGGCTCTGCCCTACCAGGACCAGAAACGCAGGCCATCCCTGCTTCTGCCTGACGTCTGTACGTGGGGTCTAGGATCCGAACTCAGGACTTTCCACCTGCAAGGCAGAGGCCTAACCCCTGAGCTACCTCTCCAGCCCCCCATCTGGCGATTCTTAAAGAAATTAAAGATTGAAATGCCATATGACCCTGCTATTCCACTTTTGGGAATAACCCCCCATACAGCAAAAATTCACCTCGATAGCACAAGCACGACCATGTTCATAGCAGCGCTGTTTACAATAGCAAAGTCATGGAATCAACCCAAATGTCCAAGAGTTGATGAGTAGATAAAGAAAATGTGGTACATTTATACAATGGAATACTGCTCAGCCATCAAAAAAGATGAATTAATGCAATTTGCCAGGAAATGGATGGAATTAGAAACAATTATATTGTGTGAAGTATCCCAGACACAGAAAATTAAGCACTGTATGTACTCCCCAATAGGTGGATCCTAGTACCAAACCCACTTAGTGACACACTCAAAGATAAATCTCGGTAATACCTACAATAATTGCAAAGATTATAAACAGGAGGGAAGAGGGCCCACCAGACACAAGGAGAGAGGGGACCATGTTACAGCAGAGAAAATAGGTCACCATTAAGGGACTGCAAGTAAGTAATGAGACATTTAGTTAAGTTCACAGACTTTCCTTCCTGATCATTTGCATCTGATGGGGTATGATCTCACCAGAAGGGGAGGGCATATAGTCTGGCAGATAGAAAGTAACCATTTTGCAAATGGGTGATTGACCCCTCCCTCACCGCAGTCTCCTACTTTTATTACATCTACCTTTGAATATACTCTTATAACAAGACTCTAATTTAACAGGATTTATCACTGGCCAGGGGGTGACATCCAATACCCATCAGGATGGAGCCAAGGGCATTGCAGGAGCAGCAAAACTGAAAAAAAAAATCAACAAACCATAATTCAGAACATCAGAGAATCTATATCAACCCCCTGGAACTAGGCCAGCCTAATCTCTCCCGATCCTGAAGCTCAGGGAAATTTGTGGAAGAGGGGGCGGTAAGATTGTAAGAGCTCAAGGATGGGAGGAGCAATGATATGCAAGATACTCCACACAAGTTAGGGCCGAAGCAATCATAATAAGACTTTGCATGACCTGCGCAATGTCCAACACATTATTGACCCCTCAAAGTCTAGCATGGATTAAAGGCACTAGGATCCTTGGAGGCTAGGGATTGACAGCCACAGTAGTGTTCCTAAGCTTAAGAGGAACACAGGAAAGAGTTCTGGGAAATGCCCCTGGGTCCTTGCACCTCATTGGAGAGGACCACCCAGAGGAGAGTTTGGCATGCACATTAAAAGATGCTCCAGGGATTGGGGGAAGACATTGGGGGATAGGGAGGAAGAGGGAAGGGGAGGGAGCAGCAGGGAGGTCAGAGGTGGAGAGAGGGAGGGGACCGGTGTACCTGTTAAGTTTGTATGAGCGGAAATAAATAAAAAAAAATTTAAAAAAGTAGCTACTAGCCAAGGAATTTGGTAAGGGCCAGAAACATACAGTAATAAAGGTCGGAGCTTCTGGGTGTTATTTTAAGTGAGCAAAGGACAGTCTCTTTTTATCTCCCTCTATATTGTTAATAAAACTCATATTTGCCACTGTCAAAAAAAACTCTCTTTTTCTTCTCATTCTCCTCATTGGCTTTAATTTTTGAGATAGAGTTTTCCTATTAGCTCAGGATGGGCATGAGTTTAAGTCTGTAGTCCAGGCTTGACTCAAACTCATACTTCTTCTGCCTCAGCCTCAAAGTGTTGAGATCACAGGCATGTATCACCACACAAAACTAAACATATTTCTTGAAAACCATGTGTATCAACACAACTGAAGATACCTGCCTTAAATATGCTGATATTTCCTATCTTTTTAAACTTGAATTAAGCTATTTTAGTAATATAAATATATTATACATACTGCATGAAAGCTTCCAGAGCACCTCGTTATTTCCTTCCAAGTGTGAGAAAAAGTATCTCATATAATAATTCAAAACTGGCAAAAGACTGGGCTCATGTAGAGATGACAGGGAAAGTGGGATGGGATGGAAATGGGAGGGAAGGGAAGGAGGATAGGAGAGGAGAATGAGGGAGGCAAAGTGTATGTACATAAAAATGATAATTTAATAAATTTATTAATTAAAAAACTGGCATCTCTAGTCATCCACATGCATCTGTCACACAAGTTATAAATACAAAAGATTATATGAATTTATCAATTGTTTCAAGTTTAACTGGTTCTTATCTTTAACAAAGCAAATATTTAACTTCTGTTAAAAATGCATAATTTCTCTACAAATCGGGTTATTCTTTGAAATTCTGAATGGCTTTAGTTAAGAAAAGCATCTATATTTTGTTTTTCCCTTTATGGCTATAATAAATTGTTCACTCCTGCCGAAACAAATTTAAATGAATTTGCAGAGTCATAAAATGCAGGTCTTTTGTTCTTTTGGTTCAGAGTACAAAGAAAAAGATCTGAAGGGATTTTCTTTGGCTCACTGAAGCAGTCAGATCGTGTACAGACCACTCCTATCTTGGCAGATAGAAATGAAACATTATGGAACTATCTTGTTATATTGTATTCTTCCTTGAATTCTACTGGGAATTATATGAGGGATTAGAAACTGACAAATATAATAAACAGTGGAGAGATTTTCAAATCTGAACAAACTAGATAATTAGTGTCAGGAATACTGCTAATTTTTCTAACAATGCCAGGCACAGTGATTTTTGCCCAGCAGCTGATTTAGAATGTGTTTCTGGTCAGATGTTTTTGTCCTGTTTTGAAATGCTGGGACTCAAACCTAAGATGTCCCAGGTTCTGCAAGTGCTCTGCCACTGAGTTACTTCTCCAGTTCTTGACAAACTTTTTAAACATAGGTTGGGGAAAGGAATAATATGTCCATAATCTAAATTAGTAGTAGAGAGCTCTTTGGGCAACACGACTTTTATCTCTACCTCTTTGACTAAGAAAATGATTTTCAGATCCTTAGATGCCCATGTACATGCAGTCTCTAGGATGGTTCAAGACAAACTCACTAATAATTAGCTAATCTACATTTGAAAGAAAAGATGATGAGAGCATAGAACAGTATAATGCCCACACCTCAAAAGCTACTGATATTTATCTTCCATTTTCACTCTATGCCCTTTTTCAGACAAGGTAGATTAGTGTTGGAGTCCATGCATGGTCACTTTATTAGCTGAATTTGGATTCATCACTTTATCTTTTGGAACCTCTGTTTAGTTTATAAAATGGGGTAATGAATGGGATAAAGCCTTACCAGGAGTGGAGGGTGCGCTATTGTGAGAAACTAGACAATGAATGTATAAAAGCAAATAAACAAATCAATGTAAACCATGAAGCAGCAGTTACAGAATGACCCACACTCATCCTTAAAATGTGTAGGTAAGTGCCTCCTCTTCCTATTCAGTCAACTTTGGATAAAAAAAAGGATAAATTCCATCTAACTGGTATGTACAGACGTTTTTCATGTCATAATTTTCTTAACAATACAGTATAGCAACTATATGCTGTTTACAATGTATCAGGAAATATAAGTAATCTACATATAATTTAAACTATTCAGGAAGATGATATACGAATACTATGCGATTTTATATAGGGACTTAAACGTGAGAATTTTGGTATCTTTGGCATAGTTTATTTTATATAATTCACGTGAGCTTAAATATTTAAAATTAAATTTCCTTTAACTACTTTGGTAAATTTTTAAGTTTTCATTTATTATTATTGTTGGGAGATGCGCATGCGTATGCGTGTGTACGCATCCATGTGGAAGCCAAGGGAGAATATCAGGTGTCCTGCTCCCTTACACTGTGCTTTACACTGGGTTTCTTAGTGAACCTGGGGCCAGGTTGGCAGCTAGCAAGCTCCAGCTCCATGTTTAATGAGAGACCCTGTGTCAAAGAATAAGGTAGAGGGCTGGAGAGATGGCTCAGGTGTTAATACCCTGTCTCACAAGCAGAAAGTCCTGAGCCTTCTAGACACTGAGCCATCGTCCCAGCCTCTGAGAGGGTTCTCTAATAGGAAGGTGACTATATACATTGCACAGGATCTGTTCTTTGCATACAGACACTAACTGTGGACTCACCAATCTTAATATTCCGTGATTCATTCTCCCATTCTGCAGCCCTCTATTGGTTTTATATTCCTAGAAGGTAACGAACATACTAGCCATTGGGTATATCCCAAGTGTATTAGATCATGGAGGAAACAAATGAGGCTAAGATTTACATAGGGGCTGGAGAGATGGCCAAGGAGTTAACACTCTGCCTCTCAAGCAGAAGGTCCGGAGTTCTGATCCCAGGTTCCACATAAAAGCACCAGGTAGAAATGGCAGCAGCCTGCACTTCTGACTCTGGTGGGCAGAACCTGGGAAATCCCAAAGTGAAGCAAAAAGGAGGTAGATGCAATCCAGGATTCCAAATCATCCTTGGTACTCCACAAGGACATACAATGACCTGTGATGCACACATGCACACACAGATGTACACACATACATGACCATGCACACACACAAATACATACATCGACACATAGGCATATACACACATAAGCCAATTGTTTTTGTTTTGTCTTTCCTCAATTTCTTAAAGAAAAGTCAGTTTTGCAATGTAAAGGACAACCTAGGAATCACACATCAAAGGTCAAGTTACTCTACTGTTTGACATACAAGCAAATAAAAGCAAAACAGAAGAGAAAACATTCAGATTCTATCCTTTCAAATCAGTTGTTACACGATTATCACTTCTGGCACCAATTATTCTTTTATTAACTTGAAATGGTTAATGTATGATCTAATTTTGGTCTTATTTTAAAGATGACTAAAGAGCACATCATACTCACCTAAAAGAGGAAGTAAAACCGGATAGTTGTAAGGCATCACAAAGAGGTTTACACAAGTTAAACTCATACTGGCTTTTAAATAGCCAAATGGATATCCAAGTTCATTGTATTTTCCGCTACTAGTAACAAATACCTGAGAAAAATATGAAACAATATATAAATTAGGCAATAAAATAATTTAATGTAAGGGCAAAGTCACAATAATATTGATGGCACAGTTAATTGTAAGTTAAAAAGAGAGTGCTTTTTGCACATGGTTATATCAAAGTATATCAATACTAAAAATGAACATACAAATTATAATTTTCGACAATATGATGTAGTAATCACCCAGAGATCATAGGACACATCAATGCCCAAATATTTACTAGTTAAACGTGGTGAAAAACAATGTGGAAATACCAAATTAGCTTACTACTAAATATGGCAAATTAGCTTTCCCAAAGGAGTGATTACAGTAGACTTAGAAAACTGGAACATGGTCCCATGCCTAAAAGTGTATATTATAAAAATCAAAGCACATTTCAAAGGGTAAGTAAACAGTCCTCTGTATGTCACCCATTTATTCATTTTTTACTCAATAAATAGTTACTGACTAACCCTTATGAAACAGAAACATTTGCAAGTTACTCTGAGGCAGCAAAGAGATGCTTCACTTTAACCTGAAATACATTTTCTCAGCTACATCAAGTGTAAAAACTGAAACGCCAGTCCCATTCCATATAACTTTTTATCTTTTGTTATTTATATTATAATATCAACCCCTATACATTTCACACACTGTACCCGAGTCCTCCAGATGACATGTTTAGCTTCATGCTTAGACTTAGGTCCAAATGAGAATACCAGTATGAACTTTCAGAAATCTTAACCTAAGCCTTTTCAAAGTCCATTGACAGGATTCTTCATTTAGTATGCTCATTCTTCATAACAGCAATATCACTTTTGGTCCTGCAAATTCTATTTATTTAATACTGAAAGTAAATCTTTCCTATATAATTTATGATTCTACAGAATGTAAGCTGTCCTCAAACATAATTCTACTAGATTTTGTGTTGTAAATTTAGTCTTGATATAGATGGGTCAAGTATAATAAAATCTGATGTATTTTATTTCCTAAGCATGTATGAGAACAGGAAGAAGTATAGACACAGGAAAGATCTATGATTCCCTTGAGAATAAAAACACTCTTTTTCGATGTTTTATTTCCTCTCTCCTTTCTTTTCCATAAATCTCTTGAATTTTTCTAAACTCTTTTATCACCCACAAATTCAGAGATTTGGGGGTATCAAAGGGATCATGAAGATTATCTAATGCAGAGAATGTAAGTGTCTAGTACAAGGTCACAAAACTGGTTGACTTCTCTATTAAGATTTGGCCAAATTTCTCAGCTCCTGGTTCATCTTATTGCTTTTCAGCTGCATTAATTAATCACATTACTAATACTCTAAAACAAAGTTGGACAAAGAACTATGGCACATTTAACAGGTTATGCAGGAGAGGACACAGAATTCCATCAGTTTCTTTCCAGAAGGCTTCCAAGGAATAGGCTACACAGAAAAGGTTTAGTTTGGGGGAAATGTATGGATTGTCATTTTATTTGCTTTGATTGTAAAAATTCAAACTTCTTATCTATATTTTAACTTAGTATCCTGTTATCCATAGGACCACATTGCTAGCCTTTTGGGGATAATTAAATATATGACTTGAGGTATGTTACAAAAAGGACAGGAGGTTTCTGGTTGTGTTCTGTCTCTTGATCTTGGAGCTATGTACATGACAAGAAAACATCCCCTGGTCTGTTGCTGCCCTGCAATCTACAAGAGGAACTACTACCCTGACTTCTAACAGAGTAAGTTCATTTTACCTAATTTTAAATGTACATAAAGTAGAAATATACAATAATTAATCTTCTTTGCTTGACTTATTTTGCTCAGTATGCTATTTTTGAACGTGTTGCCCTTTTACATCCTGGATTCCAGTCTGTTATGTTTTTAAAGTTGGTTTTCCAATCTTGGGAGAATAAGAGTGGCCGACAGACTACTGAAAGCACACATAGGAGTCTGAAAGTGTTCCCTATGTCAATAGAGGCTAACAATTAGTGGCTGCTACATGGTCCTGCAGTTTAGAAATAGAATAAACATCCTTACATTGTAGGCAATTTCAGTGTAAACACATAGCAAGGCTGAGACTGCCGTGTCTGCATTTTAACAAATCAAACTTTGTGACTCTAATAAGCATTCAACGAGTCTTTCTGGTTGAATAATAATGCTTAGTAGAGCTACTGAATGATATCTCTGCATTTGGCTCACCTAATTAAAATCCCAGTGTACATATTAGTATTGCTTGTACTACAGGAAGAACTACTTCGTTTGTTTGTTAAAAATGTCTGTTATTTTTTTTTTTGGTTGAGTTTAAAACAAGAATTGAGACCCTTACTTCAGCTGCAGAAGTTATATCTGAGGAAAATTTCATCTTTTGAAGATTCTTAACATGGCGAACAGCTATTAAGAGGTCACTCCAAATCCTCAAATATATACTCTAATTGGATTCTACTTCCTTAAGTAGCAATGTACAGTAAATTAATGATGTATACCAGTTCATAATTAATTTCTTGGTTGTGCTACTTATTTGCTAGCATTTTGAAGAAAAAAACTGTAATGTTTCCAGATTTGAAATGTTTTAACATGGTTCTGCAATCTAAGAACAGTTACAGACATTTGGCAAATAGGTAAGGACACATACCTGCCAGCAAGTATGGGGAGACTTTCTTTCCAAGATATACTGAGTTAAGGGAGAAGGTTCAAGTTCATATTTGTCAAAGGGTAGTTTGTCTATAACCATTGGTTCACAATCTACACAGGAGAACTTCACAACTGGATGAGATGTTCGTGGAGGCTAAAAAAAAAAAAGGAAGAATTTGATTGGGTAACAAGCAAGTTTACATTTCTGACAATCATGCTAGCCCTGTTATACTTCTGTCAAACTATCACTAAGATACAGACTAGTTACTAGGTCTTGAGCAATCACCAATGGCTTCCACGGGAGTGGGGGGGAGGTGCCAGGTTCTTTATTTCTACCACCACCTCCTTTGGGGACAGATGACAAATTACAATCCAAAGTCAGAACTTCTGTGACATGGGGGAAAAAACCAACTTCATTATGCTTCAGGAGCACTTATGAGCCCTAGGATGAACCTTAAGCTGTGATATCCGAGTACTCCCTGCTTTTCATTCCTTTGTACCACAGGGGGCAATAGTCCAGATACTGCTAAAGAAGAATCCTTGACACTTTCTAAGGTGGCCATGGCAGAGTCCAAGCAACTAGCAAGCCAAATGAAAAAATATCGAAGCTACGGAAAGAGCAAGATATACAACGACAACAAGCTGGTCACAACCCCAGGGCCTCAGAGAAGCACTGCTCACATCCACATGCTTGCTTCGAATAACTAGAGCTGGGGGTGCTTTGCGTGGGGTTGTAAAGGCCTATTTGTATGGAGGAACTACAGCAGATTAATGGGAATGACTTTATTACCAGGTTTAATTTGGAGCATTACAGAGGTTTCAGGGGCAACGAAAGGCTGAGAGATTTGGAAGGATGATACACATGTGATAAAGTGGGGTTGGGGAGTTAACACAGTCCATAATGATCTTACTGTATGAGCATGATGACCTGAGCTAGATCCCCACAATCTCTGTAAAATAAAAAAATTTTCCAGGCATGGTGGCGTACACTTATCATCCCAGCACTGGGCAGGTAGAGACAAGCAGATCTCTGGGATTCAGGAGCCATTCAGCCTTACCTACTTGGCAAACTCCAGGTCAGTAAGAGACCATAACTAACAAAACAAAGTGGATGGCTCCTGAGGAACAACACCCAAGGTTTTCCTCTTCCCTTCATATATGTGCATGTGCAACTCCCCCCCCCACATACATATGCATATGGAAAACAAATACTATAAAATACCTTTGTTTCCTTTACAAAAGAAGGAAGCACATTCATTTGATTTCTGATTTATAAACAAGATGTTTGTAGGTTGAGAAAAATAGCCTCAAATGAACCTCTGAAAGAATGATAGCAGAACTAAATGGAAATTACTTGCAATTTCCTTTTTTCCCAGTTTTTTTCTAATATGGGTTTTAATCAGTCATAGTTAATCTTGGTTGTCAATTTGACTACTACGAGCAGTCAGACCACCTGCAGAGATTATCTCGATTAAGATAATACAGGACCAAGACCAACTCTCAATCTGGATGGAACTTCCCAATACAGATCAGATAAAGGGAATCACAAGTCAGAAGAGCTCAAGGACTCTCTTGCCCTGTGCTGGCAAACTCATCTTCCCTCCTGCCACCAGCAGGACCCAGCTTTTCAGATTCTCCACTGTATGACTTAAACCACTTCCAGCTTCTGCCATCTGCCATGCCTTCTGTTGTGGGAATCCCACCTTAATGGACTCTGTCTTCCCTCTGATACCATAAGCCAAATAGATTTCCCTTTTGCCCCGTAAGTTGCTTGAGTTGCTTGTGTCACAGCAGTAGAAAGAGTGACTCTGGTACAACCACTTTTGTGAAATATTTCCATCTAATTAGATTTTGAAGATGTGAAAAAACACATAAATGAAGTCCCAGACCTAGCAATAATGACTAGTGACACTAGAACACTAGAACAGGGGTTGAAGAGGCTGAAAGTTGACAAGTTTGACGTCCAAGAGCCCGTGAAAATTTCTAGAACTCAATTTAGCTGAAGCAGGAATGAGCATTATGCTAGACCAGTGATACTGTTCATGTTGTTGATGTTCAACCTCAGCATGCATAAGACAATTGCTCAGTATAAATGTACCCATGTTACAGCAGAGAAAATAGGCCTCCATCAAGGGCTGCAAGTAAGTAATGAGACATCTGGTTAAGTTCACAGACTTTCCTTCCTGATCATTTACTACTGAGGGGGTATGATCTCAACAGAAGGGGAGGGCATATAGTCTGGCAGATAAAAAGTAACCATTTTGCAAATGGGTGATTGACCCCTCCCTCACTGAGGTTTCCTACTTTTATTACATCTACCTTTAAATATACTCTTATAATAAGACTCTAGTTTAACAGCTTTTTATCTCTGGCCAGAGGGTGACATCCAATACCCATCAGGATGGAGTGAAGGGCACTGCAGGAGCAGCAAAACTGGAAAAAAATCAACAAACCATAATCCAGAACTTCAGAGACTCTATATCAACCCCCTGGAACTAGGCCAGCCTAATCTCTCCCCATCCTGAAGCTCAGGGAAATTTGAGGAAGAGGGGGCAGTAAGACTGTAAGAGCACAAGGATGGGAGGAGCAATGATATGTAAGATACTCTATACTAGTTAGGGCCGAAGCAATCATAATTGGACTTTGCATGCCCTGCACAATGTCCAACACACTATTGACCCCACAAAGTCTAGCATTTGCTAAAGGCACTAGGATCCTTGGAGGCAAGGGATTGACAGCCTCAGTAGTGTTCCTATGCTTAATGGGAACACAGGAAAAGGTTCTGGGAAATGCCCCTGGGTCCTTGCACCTCATCGGAGAGGAGGACCCAGAGGAGAGTCCGACATGCACATTAAAGGATGCTCCGGGGATGGGAGGGGGAGGCACTGGGGGAGGGAAAGGGAGGGGGGAGGGAAGGGGGCACAGGGTGGTGGGAGGTTGGAGGGAGGGAGGGGACTGGTGTACTTGTTAAGTTTGTATGAGTGGAAATAAAAAAGACAATTGCTCAGGTCTTTCTTACACTGATTTAGGAGAGAAAATATGCTTCATATAGCTTCCTGTTTTACTAGTTACATATGCCCCCAAACCCAATTCATCTGGTACTAAGATAACTACAATATCAAATCCTTTTCTGACAAATATGACAAGTATTTGCTTAGAGATCATTTTTAAAATAATGCTTAATTATCCACCACCAAAAAAGGAACTGCTCACCAGGCCATGCCTACAAGCGTGCCCACAACTTGTGAAGTTCAAGGCCAGCCTGGGCTACACTGTGATTTTCTATGGAACAGAAGTGCATTGATTTAAAAAATATGAAAAATAAATCCACCAACTTCCACTAGGTGTCTGTGTCTAAAGACTCCATAGGAAGTAGAACTTTGAAGATGTCTTATATTTAGACTGTACACAAGTTCTAAATTATCTTTGAATTTCCAAGTATTTACATAAAAATGAATACCTGTATTCTTTTAATGCATCTGCTTTGTTCTGTTTTGAGACAATGTTTCCTGTATCCCAGGCTGGTCTGGAAACTCACAATGTAACCTAAGGATGAACTTGAACTTCTGATCCTCCTATCTCCACCTCCTGTGTAAGATTACAGGTTTGTGTCACTGTGCCTGGTCTATGCGTGTTGTGGGTGGAACTCAGGGCTTCTTGCATGCTAGGAAAGCACTCAACCAACTGAGCTACATCTCCAGCACCATAAGTGCTATCTTGACATTATGTTTACTTAGTAACTAAATCCAGAGCCCTGAAATGAAAGCCAAGTCACATATTATGACATCAAGAATAACAATGCTTTCATATTCAAGTGGCAAAGGTAACTAGAAGAAAGATTAAGAAGTCCCAAAAAAGAAAGGAAGTTCTTCTACTTTGCTTTAAGGCACAAGCAAGAATTCCAGTAAGAGAGAAACCCGAAGAGGGAAGAGATACCTGTCTATACCACAGCTTAAAATGTCTCAAAGCAATTTTAAAAATTTCACTACAGTGCCAGACCAGTGTCTGTGAACTTGCTTTATGATACTTACTAGTGAAGATAAATTCTGTTCTGGCCAAAAGGATTCTGGAATTGGCCAATGTCCAACAGGAACACCCATTTTAGAATTAGGTCGTACATAAATGAGTTTATGACAGCTATGCCATGGTTGAACAGCAGATGAATTGCTTGGCATACACAAATCCATAAGTCCATCTAAAAGTTAAACAAAAGACGGAAGAAGGCATGGATTTCTTTTTACAGCTTCTTATTTTCTTATTTCTTTGTGCAATTTTTTTTAGCTAAAGGCAAAGTACAAAATAAAAAATGATTTATAAAAAAATGGAAGGAAAAACATGACTATTAGGATTTCTAAATGTTTTCTTCAGTGACAATTTTCATCTACTTAATCTACACTTTTAATACAACAACCCACACTGTTCTTAACCTATTATGAGAATATGTAGTTATGTGGAAAATAATCATAAAACTAGTTCAAAATTTTATGAGACTTACACATACAAATTAAACATCCCAAAACACTACAGTCATTTTTCAAGAATTCCATTACCAAATTAGGCAAATGAAATAATTTTCTCCCTGGTATAGTTTTTACATATTTGGAATTTGACAAAATAGATCATAAATTCGATTGATGTATTCTTTCTGTGTCCAATTAGATTGAAAAAATCTTCATGGAAGAGTTAGAACCAATGATAATAAAGGTGAAATAAATATATTAGTCTAAATTCATTTGATGGTAAAAAGTATCCTGGTAATACAATCTATGAATGTAAGAGGAAGGGGAACATAAAGCAAAAGTCTCAAAATTATTGTGAACTAAGTTACTCTATTTTCATATGTGTCATTACAATTCCACATATCTGGCACTGTATAATGCTTGGTAATGTACTACAAATGTATTTTCATTATTTAAACTAGATTTTTTTCTTTTGCTTTCCCTCTATCAAGAAAAGAACAACACAACCCTTCATGCCATGATTTGTTAATCTAAATTATATTTGTAAAAGACATATTTTATTTTGCTTACTTTTTCTATTCTTTGACACTTCCATATGTGAATAGTTATTTGAGTCTCAGTTTTCTTAAATTGTGGAAAATTTGATCTACTTATTTCAGCATGACTCTAAACAAGTAATTGACTTAGGCCAGGAGATTTTTCTGGGGTTTACTAGACTCTTGGGAATGCATATAAACAGCATTTCAGATTCCTCTGAAGTTAGACTCATAATGCTGAGGATAACCATCTTTCTCAGCAAAGTATTCAGAATCTGCAAAGTTAGGAACTATGGACAAAAGGAAAGTGGAGCTAGAAAGAAAAATCTAAACAATTTACCAAATCCAACTACTATTTCCATATGGAAGCTCCCTATTCATGTTAAGGTAGAAACTGCATATTACTGGTGGGAGAATCAATTGCTAACAATACATATGAGTGTGGACCAATCTCTCTTTTCTAATGACTTTTCAATGGGATGCAAGAGCTAAAAAAGAAAACAAGTCAAGAACAATAGGAGCCATTGCTTCAGACCAAAATGCAGTTTTCTGCCATGCTGTACTGAGTCTCTTTTATCTTTTTTTTTCCTGCCATTGATATTTTCCTCCCATATTTATTTTTTTCCTAATCATACAAGCTCAATAGGCACCCCCATCTTCTCCCCCCATCCTTCCCCATTGTCGCCCATTCTCCCCCCTTCCTTCCTCTCATCCCTTGGAGCATCCCTTTATGTGGGCATAGAACCTCCCTCTGAATCCTTCACCCTAGTGAGAGTTCAGGATTCAGTTGCGTAGCCCAGGGCCACTTCTTGGGCTCCCTATTAGCCTGGAACTCTATTATGACTGTTTAATCCCTTGTCTCTAAAGATCCTACTAGCCTAAAGTCTTTTCCCCTGTGATCCATGCTAGACTTTGGGGGGGGGTCGTCGACATGTTAGCCATTGTGCAGGTCAGGCAAAGTCCAATTCTGGCTGCTGCAGCCCTAACTTGTGTGGAGTATCTTGCAGATCATTGGTCCTCCCCATCTTTAGACTCTTACAATCTTGCTGCCCCCTCTTCTACAAGGTTCCTTGAGCTTTAGAATGGGGAGAGATTTGTCTGGTCTGGTTCCAGGTGATTAATGTAGGGTCTTTGATGTTCTGAATTCTGGTTTGTTGTTTTTTTCAGTTTTGCTTTTCCTGCACTGCCCTTGGCTCCATTCTGCTTGGTATTGAAGGTCACCTCTTAACCAAAGATAAAAGACTGTTAAATGAAGATCTTAATATAAGAGGACACTCAAAGGTGGATGGAAGAATAGGAGTAGGACACAACAGTGGGGGGGGGGGTCAGTGTCCCATTTGCCGGATGGTTACCATCTATCTGCCAGTCCTTATACCCTCTCTGATTGGTGAGATCAAACCTGTTCAGTCCCAAGTGACCAGGAAGGGAAGTGAGAGTGAGCTATACCAGATGTCTCGCTACTTACATGCAATGCATGATCTTGGCCTATTTTCTCTACTGAAGCGTGTTCCCCTATCTCCTTTCTTTTGAGGTCCTTGTTCCCCTTCCCTGCTGTTTATAATCCTTTGCGATTACAGTGGGTATTTATAGAAAGCACCATGACAACAACAAAGGATCTCTGTGTATGTGTATGTGGGTGATTGTGGATATGTACATGTGTATTGACAGAAATGAGAAGCAATAACAGAGCAGAGCTCTAAGGATATCTTACAACAACATGTTACTATGGTATAGTTCCATTTAAAAACCCATTCATGAACATCCACTTGACAAATCATGTGGACAGTCACTATGATTTAAATCCCCTATGCAAAACTAGCTATGTTCTTTTAATTTTTGATGTCAAAATTTCTATAAAATCTCACTCAGAAAGAAATCGGCTTCAGTTAAAGAGTGGCCAGAAAAATAACAATATGTGACCTTGTAGAATACTGTAAATTCCTGGATAAACATAAAAATCTTTTGCTGTGTGGTGGTAACTACACAGATTTCATAATGAGAGTTGAGCATATTTGGTGCTCACAAGCTCTATATCATATCTACCATTCAAGTGACATACCACTGTGAATATCCAGAAATTTTGAGAACAGAAAGATGAATGTCATTCCAAAATTGGGATCAGAATAAGTAGGAATTTTCACTGGAATGTTTGACATTAAAGTTGCTAGAATTTGGCCCTTTCCCCACCCGACCAGGACACCCGCAGTCCAGCCAGGACATACTGCGACCTAGGTAAGCTTCCCTTGCTCACCCCCAAACCCCAGGCAACCCACTAGTCCCAGCTCCTCCCACAAGCCGGCAGGAGCAGGTGCTGCTCAGGGCCAGGGAGGACTCCTGGGCCACGCCCTAGCTCTCCAAGTTAATTGCTCCCGCCACCACCGCCACCTCCCCTCTTTCCCCACCTGCCCAGGACATGTGCAGTCCAGCCAGGACACACTGCGACCTAGGTAAGCTCCCCCTGCTCACCCCCAAACCCCAGGCAACCCACTAGTCCCAGCTTCTCCCACCAGCCAGCCTGAGTAGGAGCTGCTCCAGGCCAACTAATTTAGTTCAGTGAAAAACACACAGAAATTGAAAGGAGGTCTTAAGAGTTAAAACGACAATGCTCAAGTCAAAGTGCAAATCCATGAGAAACAAAACCCAAGAAAACAAATCTCCCACAGAAAGAATTAACCCCATAATGACAGACTCCAACCGGAACAAATCCATGGAAAATAGTCAAGAAAGCCTGACCCAAGATAACGACGTTCAAAACATGATCATTACCATGATCAATACTATGAAATAGGAAATCCAAGAGGAAATAAATAACTGCATCAACCAATTTGAAGAACACATTTTTCTCAGCAGCACACAGAACTTTATCCAAAATAGATCACATATTGGGCCACAAAACGAATCTCCACATAGACAGGACAGTTGAAATTTTAGCCTGTATCCTATCAGACCACCACGGCTTAAAGGTAGACATCCACAATACAACAAGCAACAGAAAAAACACTAACTCCTGGAAACTTAACACTATGATGCTGAAGGAGAATTGGATTCAGGAAGGAATTAAAAAGGAAATTCAAGATTTCCAGAAAGCAAATGATAATGAAAACACAATTTACCAAATCTCTGGGACACAATGAAAGCTGTCCTAAGAGGTAAATTTATAGCTCTTAATGCCTACATCAAAAAAATGGAAACATCACAAATAAATAACTTAACAGTGCAGTTTAAAGCTTTAGAGAGACTAGAACAATCCTATACCAAAAGCAGTAGAAGAGAAGAGATTAGCAAAACGAGGAGAGAAATATCTGAAATCAAGATTAGGAAAACGATATAGAAAATCAACCAGTCAGCTGGTTCTTTGAAAAAAATCAATAAAATTGATACACCTCTAGCTAAATTAACCAAAAGCAAGGGAGAGAAAACCCAAATTAAAAAAATTAGAAATGAAAATGGAGTTATCACTACAGATACCTAAGAAATCCAGAGAATTATAACGTCATATTTCAAAAACTTATACTCTGTGAAATTTGACAACACAAAAGAGATGGATGAATTCCTAAGTAAACACAACTCACCAAAATTGAATCAGGAAGTTGTCAATTATTTAAATAGTCCCATAGCATATGAGGAAATCGATGAAGTAATCTCAAATCTTCCCACCAAAAAATGTCCTGGACCAGATGGATTCAACAAAGAGCTCTATCAGACTTTTAAGGAGCTAATAATACCAATACTCCTTAAACTGTTCCATCAAATAGCAAAGGAAGGAACACTACCAAATTCTTTCTATGAAGCTAATATTGTCTTAATACCAAAACCTAATAAAGATTCACTTAAAAAAGAAAACTATAGGCCAATCTCTCTGATGAACACAGATGCGAAGATTCTCAACAAAGTCTTAGCAAATTGGTCTCAAAAACATATCAAAAAGATCATTCACAGGGATCAAGTAGGCTTTATCCCAGGCACACAAGGTTGGTTCAACTTACGCAAATCAATAAATGTAATTTATCATATAAACCAGTCCAAAGTCCAAGACCACATGATACTCTCGATAGATGCAGAAAAAGCTTTTGACAAGATCCAACAGCCCTTTATGATTAAAACCCTAGAGACATTTGGAATGGAAGGAACCTTTATCAATATAATAAAAGCTGTATACAACAAGCCAACAGCAAGGATTATACTCAATGGGGAAAAACTCAAAGCATTCCAGCTTCGATCAGGAACTATACAAGGCTGTCCACTCTCACCACTTCTATTCAATATTGTACTTGAAGTCTTAGCTGAAGCCATAAGACAAGAAAGGGAGATTAAAGGGATTCAAATCAGCAAGGAAGAAGTCAAGTTATCTCTATTTGCAGATGACATGATCTTATACCTGAGTGATCCCAAAAACTCCACCAGAAAAGTCCTGCAACTACTACAGAAGTTCAGCAGGGTGGCAGGATACAAAATAAATGTACAAAAATCAGTAGCTTTCCTATATGCCCAGAACGAAAGAAGTGAAAAACCCCCGAGAGAAACAATCCCGTTTGCTAAAAGCCCCTAAAAAAATGAAATACCTTGGTATAATCCTAACCAAGGAAGTAAGAGACCTTTATAATGAAAACTTTAAAACCCTAAAGAAAGAAATTGCAGAAGACACCAGAAGGTGGAAAGACCTCCCTTGTTCCTGGATTGGCAGAATCAACATCATAAAAATGGCCATCCTACCAAAGGCAATATACAGATTCAATGCTATACCAATCAAAATCCCAAAGCAATTCTTTAAAGAAGTTGACCAAACAATCTCAAAATTCGTATGGAGGCGCAAAAGACCAAGGATAGCAAAAACAATCCTGAGTAACAAAAATACTGCCAAAGGTATAACCATACCTAACCTTAGTCTATACTACAAATCCATAGTTGTAAAAACAGCCTGGTATTGGCTCCAAAATAGACAGATCAATGGATAAGGGTTGAAGACCCAGATATAAGCCCACACATCTACAGCCATTTGATCTTTGGCAAAGGGGCCCAAAGAATCCAATGGAAAAAGAACAGCATCTTCAACAAATGGTGCTGGCAAAACTGGATATCCACATGCAGAAGATTGAAGTTGGACTTGTACTTGTCACCATGTACAAGAATCAATTCCAAATAAATCAAGGACCTCAGTATAAGGCCAGAGACTATAAAAAACATAGTTGAAAGGGTAGGGAACTTCCTCCAGCTGATTGGGCTAGGCCAACAGTTCCTAAACGCACATCCAATAGCACAGTCCCTACAACCAACACTCAACAGGTGGGATCTTGTGAAATTAAAGAGCTTCTATTCAGATAAAGAGATTGTAACTCGAGCACAAAGGCAACCTACAGAATAGGAGAAAATCTTCACTAACCACATATCTGATAGAGCTCTATTATCCAGAGTGCACAAGGAACTTAGAAAACTAAACACCAAGAAAACAAATGGGCCAATTAAAAAATGGGCCTTGGAACTTAAAAGAAACTTTACCAGGGACAAAATTAAAATGTCTAACAAATATCTTACAAAATGCTCCACATCCTTAGCCATCAGGTAAATGCAAATCAAAATTTCCCCTGAGATACCATCTCACCCCGGTCAGGATGGCAAAGATCCACAATACAAACACCACCAAATGCTGGAGAGGATGTGGAGAGAGGGGAAATCTCTTATGTTGCTGGTGGGAATGCAGGCTCATAAAACCACTCTGGTGAGCCATCTGGTGATTCTTAAAGAAGTTAAAGATTGAATTGCCATATGACCCTGCTATTCCACTTTTGGGAATAACCCTCCATACAGCAAAAATTCACCACAATAGCACAAGCACGACCATGTTCATAGCAGCACTGTTTACAATAGTAAAGTCATGGAATCAACCCAAATGTCCAACAGTTGATGAGTGAATAAGGAAAATGTGGCACATTTATGCAATGGAATACTACTCAGCCATCAAAAATGATGAATTGATGGAATTTGCTGGGAAATGGATGGAATTAGAAACAATTATATTGTGTGAAGTATCCCAGACACAGAAAATTAAGTGCCATATGTATTGCCTAATAGGTGGCTCCTAGTACCAAACCCACTTAGTGACACTCAAAGATAAATATCTGAAATACCCTCAGTAATTGCAAAGATTATAAACAGGAGGGATGGGGAAGGAGGGCCCCAACAGAAATAAGGAGAGAAGGGACCATGTTACAGCAGAGAAAATAGGTCACCATCAAGGACTGCAAGTAAGTAATGAGACATCTGGCTAAGTTCACAGATTTTCCTTCCTGATCATTTGCAAATGAGGGGCTATGATCTCACCAGAAGGGGAGGGCATACAGTCTGGCAGATAGAAAGTAACCATTTTGCAAATGGGTGATTGACCCCTCCCTCACTGCAGTCTCCTACTATTATTCCGTCTACCTTTGAATATACTCTTATAACAAGACTCTAACAGGTTTTTATCTCTAGCCAGGGAGTGACATCCAATACCCATCAAGATGGAGCCAAGGGCATTGCAAGAGCAGCAAAACTGAAAAAAAAAAAAACAACAACAACAAACCATAATTAAGAACATCAGAGACTTTATATCAACCACCTGAAACTAGGTCAGCCTAATCTCTCCCCATCCTGAAGCTCAGGGAAATTTGCAGAAGAGAGGGTGGTAAGATTGTAGGAGCTCAAGGATGGGAGGAGTAATGATATTCAAGATACTCCACACATGTCAGGGCTGAAGCAATCATAATAGGACTTTGCATGACCAGCATAATGTCCATCACATTATTGACCCCTCAAAGTCTAGCATGGACTAAAGGCACTAGGATCCTTGGAGGCTAGGGATTGACAACCACAGTAGCATTCCTATGCTTAAGGGGAACACAGGAAAGGATTTGGGGAAATGCCGCTGGGTCCTTGCATCTCATCGGAGAGGAGGACCCAGAGGAGAGTTTGGCATGCACATTAAAGGATGCCCCGGGAATGGGGGGGCATTGGGGCATGTGAAGGGAGTGGAGGAGGGGAGGGGCAGCAGGAGGGTAGCGGGGGATGCAAGGAGGGAGGGAACTGGTGTACCTGTTAAGTTTGTATGAGCAGAAATATTTGGTCAAAACACACATGCATACACTGGGAACCTTAGAAACTAGGGTTAGATAGGTAAAGGGGAATGCCCCTGTCAGTGGATCTATCCAAGGAAAGGCCACTTAATCCACCACAGAGGCCTGAGTGCCACCCTCCTCCCAGAGCAAGGCAATCGAAAGGGAACCATGGGGCCCAGAGAAGCAGACAGGCAGGAGGGTAGGAGGGAATGGCTGGATTGATGAAGAAAGGGAAGGGTAAGAGAAGAAAGGGGGAGGGGAGGGAAAAAGGAAGGGTGCAGGGACAATCACCCCTTTTGCTTTAAAACTAGTAAAAATAAAATTAGATTAAACACACACACACAAATGATGATCTCATAGCAATTGTTTGGATGGATATTTATAACTGGAGTGCATATGCATCATGAAGATTCTATCATCACTTGTTTAATAGCTTCTTAATCTCAGACCATTCTTCTACATTACACAACTAGAGTGGAAAATTTATTACCAAAAATGATAACTATACCTTCATCAACAGGAAGTGGATCTGGTCCTGTTTTTTCAAAATTAATAACTACACCACTCTGAACCTTTTGAACTAGCGATTCCAAACACTGGTTCAACATTCTTTGTGTTCTTACACAGTAGGAGCGACCTATATCAGAGGGAAAAACAAATAGCACATATTTGGTTAAATAAAATACTACCTTATAGTATCATCACAAACTAAAATATGTTTGTCTTATTACCACAAACTACATTGGCAGGAATATGACCTTAAGTAACATAATTAAAATATTTTGAAGGCAAGCAAGGAAAGACAGATATAGCATTTCATGAGAAAGATACTACCCTATCCTAAATTCTTCCTTCAGAAAAATGAATATCACTCATACCTCCTGTGATTTCACACATCTGTGTGATGGCCGATTCATCAGTTGGTACACTCCCTATTTGTTCTGGTTCAGAAGAAGACACTCCAGGCAAACGTAACACCAAGGCAA
The DNA here is from genome assembly GCA_023101885.1 of Typhlomys cinereus. NCBI lineage: Eukaryota > Metazoa > Chordata > Mammalia > Rodentia > Platacanthomyidae > Typhlomys > Typhlomys cinereus. Next base: position 1,704,476 of record JALPQD010000414.1, on the reverse strand, counting down.
ATAACCTTTGATCCCAACGAAAGGATTCTTTGGTTAGTTCACTTCCAGGCAGGGGAGAATTCAAAGGTAGATGAAGCTGATAAGGTAAAATTTGAAAAGGTTTATCATAACAACCCACATGAAAAGGAATAACAAGTTAAAGAGTTCACTTTTTTGATAAAAACAGAATCAAGCTACTCTTAAGGAGTATCAAGATGGAAAATTTGTCCAAACTATTCTTAATTGGAAATATATGCTTCCCACAGAAATAGCTGCATGTTCTTTGCTATTTAAGTGAAATTTTAAAAAATTAAATCTCACCTCTTCTTGCACGTTAGTAATACTTGTTAGCTTGTTTCCATCTGTGATGGTAATTAAAATAGATGGTTCTAAAAAAAATGGGTTTCTCCCCTAAAATACATTTAAAAAGTATTAGAGCCATATAAATAAGATATAGATGCATACAACATATATGTAAAGCATTTAAACTTCTACATTTGTCTTGCCAATGATCCCTCCAATAAATGATAAAATTCTCCTTTTTAGATACAAAAGAAAAGATCCATCTGTATTCATGAACCACATATCATCTATGTCAAAATCCTGGCACAAATCATAGACACTAGTAAATGCTCAGCAGCAGGGGCAGTGACTCTGGGGATGATGAGCATAGGTTTTAGGACAGAAAAGGACAATGGTTACTAGTGAAAATGCTTTCGTGCCTTACCCTTTATTCTGTAGGGTTTTGCCTTTAATTATATTGGGAGGGGAAAGAGGTAAAGGGCACAAAACATTTTTCCCCAATTGCCTTGTTTCAGCATTTTATTTATTCCCTTAGATATATGATGATCACATGGTAGAAATTTTTAATTCCTTTACAATCAAGCCACATCAAGAACCAGAACACAGAATTTTTTGGCCTTGTTTTTTTTTGTAAAGTATGTATTTCAAAGGCATCTGAGCCTCTCTTTTTTTGGTTAGATATTAAACATAGCAGAACTTGGGCTGGAGAGATGGCTCAGGGGTTAAGACTCTGCCATGAAAGCAGAAGGTTCTGAGTTTGGATCCCAGGACCCACATAAAATGTCAGACAAATGGCAGTGGCCTACACTTCCGACCCAGGTGGGAAGAACCTGGGAAATCCCAGGGCAAAGCAAAAAGGAGGTAGAACCAATCCAGAATGATTCCTGAAGTCACCCCCTTGGTCCTCCACAGGGACACACAGTGCCTTCTGATACACACACACACACACACACACACACACACACACACACACACAACACACACACTTGTGCACAAAATAATTAATTTTTAAAAGTAGCATAACTTGTGATAACCATGTTCAATTTTGAATTCTTACCCCAAAACAAAGTAGCTATAATCATTAAAAAATATTTACCTGTCCATAATTATCTATTCCAGATACCAGTCTATTGAGATTTAGCAAATCAAATGAGGATTTTAGAGCCTGACCAAGAGAAGTCAATCCACAAGCCTGAAGATTTTTTAGTTCACTCATGAATGTTGCATGATTTTCCTTCCAACCAGCCTGAAAACCAAACATTTACAAAGAAATTTCTAGTTATGCAATGAATAACATATAAAGTGTAAGTAAGCATTAAACAACACATATCAAACCTGTGATAAACACTCTTTAACCTAATTCTGTTGTATATCTTGACCAATTAAGTGGAACCAAAACAAACAATCACTTTCAGAAAGGTCTGCTTGTTACCTTTAGTTATCAAGAACAGAAACTCAAGCAATAATACATTCATTTCTTATGGCAGGAGGGCTTCGTTTAAAGAAGCCATTCCATTCTACATTCAGGGTAAACCAAACCTACTAAAATACACTAATTACCTTAGCTTGACAATAGTAAGGAGCAGGTGAACATGGAATAAGGGGAAAGCAAGGAACAGTTACTTTGTAAATGCATTGCTCTTCAGAAACACAAAAGGTTACCTATTGACTGTCTTTTCTACATGAACTTGGGCTAATCAACATTCTTCCTCCTGAGAATAATTTCATTTGCACATGATAGTAAAGAATTTTAAAACCACAGCTGGGCCATTAAGATGGCTTGGAAAATGAAGGGAGATAGGTATGGTGATACATGGCTATAATTCAACACTAGAGACACTGTGGCATGAGGATTCCAAGTTTAAGGCCGATCTGGGCTACAAGCCTGATGACTCCAGTTCAATCCCCCATAAACTACATGGCAGATGGAGAGAACAGTCTCTGGCAAGTTGCCCTTTAGGGCTGGGAAGACGGCTCAGTAGTTAAAGCTGTTGCCTTGCAAGCAACAGAACGTGAGTTTGGATCTCCAGATCTCATGTAAAAAATTCCAGGTGGATATGGTGGCAGCCTGTGATTTTACTCTAGAAGGTAGAGTAAAGCCGTAAGGTAGAAGAGCTATCCAGGATGGGTCATCCTTGGACCTTCATGGACAAATACCCTTAAGTGTCCTCTTGTACACACACCCATGCAAATCACATGCCCACACACACGTGTGCATGCACATGCACACGACAAAAAAAGAAAATTGTTCTCTGACTCCCTGACATGCCATTGTATGGATACCACCACCCCAGCCCCAATAAATAAATAAACAAATAATTAAATAAATAAATAAGTAGATGAATAGATAGATAGATAGATAAATAAATAAATAAATATTGTAAACATATATATACTTATTTGGAAACAAAGCTATCAAACATTCAGGAAGAACATTCAGAAAGAACATTCAGAAAGAGCAAACAGTCTAGAACAAGAAAAGAAAGATAAATTTGGGCAAAGAAATAGCAGCTTCTAGGTACCTCCAGCAACAATAAGAATAGCAAAGAAATAAAAACCTAAGGACAATAGTCAAGCGTGGCTGTAATTAGTCTGCAGAAGAGAAAGGAAGGAATCATAGTGCCTGTTCAGTGACAGCTGTCAAAAAAAAAAAGTGTGGCACAAGATACCCAAAAAAGAGATCAAAAGAAGATGGTGGCTATGAGTAAGTGGCAGAGGACTGGGTTGGTAAAGGTGAAGGCAGATAACACAGCTTGGCAATATGGCCCACTGAACAATCACTTGGTCTTTGAGGACCTAGTTGAGGATAGCAAGGGTCATATGTTCAATGCTGAAGATAACCAACCAGGTCAGTACAGCTGGATGTGGAAAGTAAGTGTATGTAACACAGAAATGAACTAAATAATTTACTTTTCATGTTTAGCTGAGGTCCTAATGTCTATTTCCTGTACAACTACAGCAAACATTTTTCTAGTTTCAGGGTCTCTCAAAGAACAAGAAGATGGCAGCTGAGAGAACAAGGGACCAAAGTGTGAGGGAAGATGGGATGTTTGAAGAATCCTGAAGATGATGACCGTCATGGATGTTATATAGAGTAGACTATCGAAGAGAAGAGAAGAGAAGAGAAGAGAAGAGAAGAGAAGAGAAGAGAAGAGAAGAGAAGAGAAGAGAAGAGAAGAGGAGAGAATTGAATTCATAAAAGCCTAAGCTTGCTAGAGGACCACAGGTGATCTGATCATTACTTCTCTGGGTATGTGGCAGAAGCTGAGGCTAATGAGCTAATTTGGACTGACTTAAAGTGCCACACTCAGTAGTACGGATTACATCTCTTAGCCCTGGAGAGGACTTAGTTGCTTTTATTTTTAATTAGGGGAGTGGTGTGATCAGATCTGTATTTCAGTGGTGGCCAAACTGTGGGGTGGAGAGAAGGCTGAAGTTTGAGGCAGAGAAACTGGTTTGGAGATTGTTGCAATTGCTTAGAAGAAAAAATAATGAAAGCTTGGGATAAGAGGAGGCTGCAGATTAAAGTATTCCTGAGGTAGAGATTTAAGAATTCAGTAGGTAATTAGTGAGGTAGGTGAGGGAGAAACATTAGATTTGCACTTCTGGCTTGGGAAAACTTATGAATGGCAGAATCCCAAGCCATTTTATAAAGTTGACCATCTTTAGAATTACCTCACTTAGCAGTGTTACTTCCAGTCTTTAAACTTATATTTGCAGCTATATTAAGTATTGAAATCCTAAAGTGCCACATGATATAGCTCAAGGTGTGACAAAAGAAAATTATGCATTTGGTTTTGTAAAGTCCTAGGATTAGATTTAGAAATCATTTGCTACTTCATTAATATTGCCAGGTGCCAGCATTCAAGTGGTGGGGATAGGTAAGTCATTAATTTCATGACAACTCAACCTACAGAGTAAATTCAAGGCCAGCCCAGGCTACATGGTGAGACATGGTCTCAGAAAACAAGGAGAGTTGGGTATGATAGTACATGGTTATAATTCAGCACTTGGGACACGGAGGCATGAGCAAGTCAAGTTTGAGGCCAGTCTGGGCTGCATGGTGAATTCTAGGCTACCTTAAATTACATGGTAAGACCTGGTCTCAACAGAGTCCTGAATCCCCACAAGAGTAGACAAGCCAAAGGGAACCCAGATATCTATAGAAGCACCCAGGTAGGAGTGTAGGAGTGAGTGGAATGGATTGTTGAAAACAGAGGGGAATGGGAAGGAAGGGGATGGAGACAAGCAGAGATTAATACTTAATATGTTTGTAAAACTAAAACATAAAATAAATAAATTTAAAAAAACAGGACTGGAGAGATGGCTCAGGGGTTAAGACTCTGCCTCATAAGCAGAAAGTCCTGAGTTCAGATCCCAGGTCCTATGTAAAAACGCCAGGCAGAAACAGCAGCAGTCTGTACTTCCAGCTCTGGTGGGCTGAGCCTGGGAAATACCAGAGTGAAACAAAAAGGAAATAGAAGCAATCCAGGATGATTCCCAAAGTCACACTTGGTTCTCCACAAGGACACACAATGCCCTCTGACACACACAAAAGAAAGAAAAAAAGAAAGAAGGAAGGAAGGAAAGAAGGAAGGAAGGAAGGAAGGAAGGAAGGAAGGAAGGAAGGAAGGAAGGAAGGAAGGAAGGAAAGAAGGAAAGAAGGAAGGAAGGACTCCACAAAATTACATGCCCAGCTACTGATGAATGGATAATGAAATTATAATACATATGCACAATGGAATTTTACTCAATTGTAAAGAAGCCATGAAACCAGAAAGAGACCAAAGGCTCTTTAAAAAATTCCAGTACTAGGTGTGGGATATCTTCCTACAAGTTGTTGGTCAGGGAAGCCCCAGAAGACCCCCCAAAACATTACAGGTTATTGCCAGTGTTCTCAGTTGCCCATCAGAACTAGATGGTAAGACTCTGGCTAGAGATACCACACACTTGAGTTGTAAGACTTTGCAAAATCAAACTGGGTCTGAACTAGAAGTTTTCTACTTGCTGGTTAGCTTTCATGGTGTGAAAGATGCAATATAAACTCCTAGGGGAGAAAAGTCATCAATATTTAAAATATATGCATCCTGATTGCTAATAGTTTTACTCATAAATCTGTCAGAAGTTACTCCTTAAATTTTCTTTTAATAATCTGGATTGAAAGGTTTTTTTTTATAAATGTCTTTACTATAAACATCTAAATCTCTGACATCCATCTTTACTGTTAATTTTTAGCCTATATACTGAGTTCAGCAATATGAGAAAACGTTAATGCTGTTCCCATCTAAGTACTACAAAATAAATATTGTGGCCTATGTTTACTACCAAGACAATTTTTTGGTAGCAGTCAAGATTCTGTTTTAAGAGAAAAAACCCTAAGCACTCCTGGATTCATTTTTCAAAATGCTTAGTGGAAAAATGAGCAGAAGATTAAAATTTGGAGACCTTTATTAATATAATAAATTTCTCCCTAAAAGATCATTATAAAGCGTCAGCAGCATAAGTAAAGGACAATATTCTCTGTACATTGCTTGAAGTTAATTTTTCCACGAATTAACTCAGGAAAGTTGAGTTGTCTTTTATTTTGCAGTATACATATTCAAATTCTGGCCTCTTGCATACTAAGTACACACCCTATCACTGAGTTATACTTTCAGCTTTTAATCTGCCATCTTTTGCTTTCTATACTGGACACTGATCTTATGGTGTCACACATGTTAGGTAAATACAACACCACTGAAATATATTGCCCAGTTAGTATTTTCTTTCAAATTACTCTACTTCAAACTCTATTTTTGTCAATGGCTAACTTCCATACATTCTTTCACACTTTCACACTTTACAGTGGTTTGAATATTACACTAAATAGGTACATTAGGGGCTGCAGAGATAACTGAGGAGTTAAAGCCTTTGTCTTAGAAGCAAAAGAACCTGAGTTCACATCCCCAATTACAGTGGCCTGTAATTCTGGCACTGGAAGGCAAAACCTGAGAAATCCCAGTGGAAAGCAATAAAGGAGGTAGAACAATCCTGGTTGACTCCAGATGTCACCCTTGGGTCTCCACAGGCATACATACTCAAGTGACCTCTTATACACACACTTCCTTCTCGCACCCCATTACACATACACACACACACACACACACACACACACACACACACACACACACACACAAGCGCGCGCGCATGCACACACGTGCCAAAAAAGGTATGTTTTCAATCTATTTTGTTTTAACAAGGAAGAAATGAGATTTAGGTATACCTTGTTTATGGAGATGACAAGTCATATTCTAGAGTTACACTATCTGATAGAAATCCTTAGCTCCATGTGGCTATTGAACACTTGAAATGAGATTAGTCTATATTAAGATAAAATGAAGAGGAGATATACATTGGATTGTGTGTGTGTGTGTGCACGTGTGCATGCGCGTGTGTATAGAACTCTGGGCACATACCAGGCCCCAGCTCTACATATGGGTTTTGAGGACATAGATCCCTTCCCAAAAACAATACAAAATTGTATTATTTATCTTATATTAATTATGTATTGAAATGATAATATTAGGGATATTTCCAATCAATGTAGTGGTAAAAGTAGCAGTTTCCTCTATTTCTTTTCACTTTTCTTGGGGACAGTGTCACATGTAGTCCAGGATGGCCTTGAATGCCCCATCTACTCAAGGATGGCCTTAAAGGTCTGATCCTCATGCTTGGACTCAGGTGCTAGAATTGGGCATGTACCACTGCATTAGGCTTTCATTTGACTTTTTAATGCTACTTCTTTATTTTGGTCACTGAAGATCTGCTAAGGATGTGGAGGTGAGGCACCAGGATTGGCCCTTGAGGGCAGCAGACAATGGCGTCATTACAGATTTCAAGGCAACGGGAAACAAGATAAAACAATGCCTCAGAAAGATCAGTCTGATAGCACCAAACAAGACAGGCTAGAGGAAGGAAAAAGAGAAAAAAAGATCTGCAGAGCAATCCAGGCCTGAGACAATCAGGGCCTAAATTGGGATAGGATGGAAAAGTAAAGTGAGAAATATTTGAAACACAAAAGATGCAACTTGGTGACCTAGGATAGGCCTAACAGGGAAAGTGAAAGAGGATTCTAAAGTTCCCATCCTGAGAAATCTACAGAAGGGAGGTTTAGGAAAAAGAAGTTGCATGGAATTGGTAAAATCTTAGTTATTGTCTTCACAGGTCAAGTTTTAAAAGTCCATTAGAGATTATGATAATGATTAATGATGGCTAACATTTATCAATGTTTATATGCCAGAAACTCATATATGCAAAGCCCAGATTAAGATATCATCATTCTCAGGGGTGGAGAGATGGTTCAGGGGTTAAGACTCTTATGAGTAGAAGGTCCTGAGTTTGGGTCCCAGGCCCCACGTAAAAATGCTGTTGGGCCCACCCAGAGATAACGGTCTGGGAGGGAGTGAGCAGGGCATGGCTTAGCACATGGGGCCACAGATGGCGCTGGGAGCTAGTGTCCTAGGTGTAGCCCTGATCACATTACAGAGAGTCCTAATTGGTTTATAGGAGCCAACATAGATTTATGTTTAGTCTGACCTATGCAGAGTATGTGCTTTACTGACCATTAAGGTAATTGGTTGCCTGTTTCACGCGCTTGGATTCTTGGTTTATATAAGCTGATTTGTTACCCCCAATAAACTGAGATCTTGCTTTGACAAACTCCCCATCTGTGGCCGAGTCTCTGGAGGGCAGAGACAGAGGTGCGGATGGTCAGGCTTTACTTATCTTCTTCATTACAGCCAGGAGCTGTGTAACTGAGTGAATGAATGAGTGAGTGACAGAGGAATGTCGCCTTGACAGACTACCTGCTGTGTCCCGAGGCCCCTGGATTTGGGTGGGGGTAAAGGGCCTGCAGCATATTCGCCTTTCTCCACTCCGACGGCCTGGAGTCGTCACAGTGTGCGCCTGGGGGAATCGCCCCAGCAAATGCCATGTGGATATGTCGGTGGCTTGCACTTCTGGCCCTGGTGGGCAGAGTCTGGGAAATCCCAAAGTGAAGGAGGAAGAAGTGTGTGTGTGTATGTGTGTGTGTAAGAGGGCACTGTGTGTCCCTGTGGAGGCCCAAGGGTGATTTTAGGAATATCATCCTGGGTTGCTTCTAACTTCTTGCTTTGCTCTGGGATTTCTCAGACTTTGCCCACCAGAGCTGGAAGTGCAGGCTGCTGCCATTTCCCCCTGGCATTTTTACATGTGACCCACGATCTGAACTCAGTACCTTCTGCTTTTAAGAGAGTGTCTTAACCACTGAGTCATCTCTCTAGCACCACTTCCAATTTTTATATCCTCTAATCCCATATCTCATAATGATTCTTACATAAATTACTTATGTATCCTACCCCTTGTAATAATCCTTTAAGGAAACAAACTTACAAAAAGAAAACATCCACAGTCTTAAAATATGTTAATCCAGGCCTGACTGAAATCACCATAATTAACCTAAAATGTCTCTCCATATCAACAAAAAACCATGGGGCTTTCAGTGTATCACTGGCCTTGATTCTGGGAAATAAATAGCTAGTAATCAGTCAGACAGAACAGAGGAGAGAACCTACACACCTCTTCTCAGAAATCCAAAGATTATCCCTTTACCCCACCCCGCTCCACCCGTCGGGACGCACACAGTCCAGCCGGGACTCACCCCGCCACCTAGGTAAGCCCCGCTCGCGCCCGCCCACCAAAACCCCAGGTCAGCCCAAAGGGAACCGGCTCCAACTCCCACCATCAGCCGGAGCCGCCCGCAGGGCCGAGGGACAAGGAGGACCTCCCCCTGCGCCCGGGCCCGCCCCAGCTCCCCTCGGGTTAAATAGCTCCAAGCCGATGCCCCCATCCTCCCTTTACACCACCCCGCTCCCCCGGTAGGGACGCGCGCGCGGTCCAGCCTGGCCTCACCCGCGACCTAGGTAAGCTCTGTCCCTGCCCACCCCCAGAACCCCAGGCCAAATAATTCAGTTTAGTGAAATTGAAACATCTTAAGAGTTAAAACGACAATGCCAAAGTCAAAGTGCAAATCCATGAGAAGCAACACTCAGGTAAACAAATCTCCCATTGAAGAAATTAATCCCATAATGTTAGACTCCAACCAGAACAAACCCGTGGAAAAAGGCCAAGAAAGCCTCACCCAGGATAAAGACTTTCAAAATATGATTATTACCATGTTCAATACTATGAAAGAGGAAATCCGGGAGGAATTACATAATCGAATCAATCGCTTTGAAGAGGAACACAACAGACATCTGGAGGAGTTGAGAAAAACAGTGCAAGAAACAAAAAGTGGCATAGAGCAGTTAAAACAGACTCAAGCAGAGTTTAAAACTGAGCTACAAGACAAGTTATCTTCAACCCAGAACTCTACAGAGAGTCTTATCAACAGAACTAACGAAGCAGAAAACAGAATTTCAGACCTTGAAGATAAAGTGGGAGTACTAACCAGCTCAATGGAAGAGGTTGTTAAAGCCAAAAAGATACTTGAGAGAAATATCCAAGAGATATGGGACACCCTGAAGAAGCCTAACATGCGTATTCATGGAATACCAGAGCAAGAATCTCAAAATACCATCCCTGAGGAAATTTTTCAAACGATCATCAAGGAAAACTTTCCTCATCTAAAAAAAGAGAGGCCCATCCATATACAAGAGGCATTCCCCACCCCAAACAGATACAATCAAAACAGAAGCACGCCACGGCAAATAATAGTTAAAACACTCCACATTCAAGATAAAGAACTGGTGCTGAGAGCTTCAAGGGAGAAAAAACAAGTCACTTCTAAAGGTAAACCTATTAAAATAACAAATGACTTCTCAGTCGAAACAGTAAAAGCAAGAAGAGCTTGGAGAGACATACTTCAAGTATTGAATGAGCAAAAATGTCAACCCAGGCTGATTTACCCTGCAAAACTATCAGTCATGATCGAGGGAGAAAGAAAAACTTTCCATCACAAAGACAACTTGAAGGGATACATGTCCACCAAACCAGGCCTTCAAAAAATGCTAGAAATGATACTCAAGCGTGAAGAAAAAAACAGGCATATCCAGGAGAAGAGAAGGCAAATATAACACCATTAAAAGCGAAGCAATATACTTATAAAAACTACTAAACATAATAAATGTCTGGAATTAAAAATAGTTTCTCCATTATAACACTAAATGTTAATGGGATTAATTCACCGATCAAGAGACACAGATTACAAACATGGATTAAAAATCACAATCCATCAATCTGCTGCCTGCAGGAAACCCATCTCACCACAAAAGATAGGCACGCTCTAAAAATAAAAGTCTGGTCAACAATTCTACAAGCTAATGGAAGCAGAAAACAGGCAGGGGTAGCCATTATGCTATCAGAAAAAGTGGACTTCAAACCAAAGAAAATTATAAGAGACTCGGATGGATACTACATTTTAGTCACAGGTACAATTCACCAGGAAGACTTCACAATACTGAACATATATGCACCCAATACGGGCCCCTCCACATTCATTAAGAAAACCCTACAGCGTCTAAAGCAAGAAATCAACCCGCAAACGATAATTCTTGGGGACTTCAACACCGCCCTCTCAACATGGGATAGATCAACAGGTCAAAAGCTTAACAGAGACACTTTAGAACTTAATCAAACCCTGAAAGAAATGGACCTTACAGATCTCTATCGAACTTTTTCACGCACGCACCAAAGAATACACATTTTTCTCAGCAGCACACGGAACTTTCTCCAAAATAGATCACATATTGGGCCACAAAATGAATCTACACATATACAAAAAAGTTGAAATTCTAACCTGTGCCCTATCAGACCACCACGGCCTAAAGCTGGACATCCACAACACATCAAACAAGAGAAAATACACTAACTCCTGGAAACTTAACACTATGATGCTGAATGAGAACTGGATTCAGGAAGAAATTAAAAAGGAAATTCAAGATTTCCTGAAAGTGAATGATAACGAAAATACAACTTACCAAAATCTCTGGGACACAATGAAAGCTGTTTTAAGAGGTAAGTTCATAGCTCTTAATGCCTACATCAAAAAAATGGAAACATCAGAAATAAACAACTTAACAATGCAGCTTAAAGCTTTAGAGAAACTAGAGCAATCTGATCCCAAAAGTAGTCAAAGAGAGGAGATTAGCAAAATAAGGGGAGAAATATCTGAAATCGAGATTAAGAAAACGATAGAAAAAATCAACCAGTCAAAAAGCTGGTTCTTTGAAAAAATCAATAAGATTGATACACCCCTAGCTAAATTAACCAAAAGCAGGAGAGAGAAAACCCAAATTAACAAAATCAGAAATGAACATGGAGTTATCACTACTGATACCCAAGAAATCCAGAGAATTATAACATCATATTTCAAAAACCTATACGCTGTGAAGTTTGACAACACAAAAGAGATGGATGAATTTCTAAGTAAACACAACTTACCTAAATTGAATCAGGAAGTTGTGAATTATTTAAATAGTCCTATAACATATAAGGAAATTGAGGAAGTAATCCTGAATCTTCCCACCAAAAAATGTCCTGGACCAGATGGATTCAGCACAGAGTTCTACCAGACATTTAAGGAGTTAATAACACCAATACACCTTAAACTGTTCCATCAAATAGCAAAGGAAGGAACACTACCAAATTCCTTCTATGAAGCTAATATCGTTTTAATCCCAAAACCTAATAAAGACTCACTTCAAAAAGAAAACTACAGGCTGATCTCTCTGATGAATACAGACGCAAAGATTCTCAAAAAAGTTTTAGAAATCGGATTCAAAAACATATTAAAAAGATCATTCACGGGGACCAAGTAGGCTTCATCCCCAGCACACAAGGTTGGTTCAACATACGCAAATCAATAAATGTAATTCATCATGTAAACCAGTCCAAAGACCAAGACCACATGATGCTCTCGATAGATGCAGAAAAAGCCTTTGACAAGATCCAACAGCCTTTTATGATGAAAACACTAGAGACAGTAGGAATGGAAGGAACCTTTATCAATATAATAAAAGCTGTATACAACAAGCCCACAGCAAGGATTATGCTCAATGGGGAACAATTGGAAGCATTCCCACTTCGATCAGGAACTATACAAGGCTGTCCACTCTCACCACTTCTATTCAATATTGTACTTGAAATCTTAGCTGAAGCCATAAGACAAGAAAAGAACACAAGAGGGATTCAAATCGGCAAGGAAGAAGTCAAGTTATCTCTATTTGCAGATGACATGATCTTATACCTGAGTGATCCCAAAAACTCCATCAGAAAATTCCTGGAACTACTACAGAAGTTCAGCAGGGTGGCAGGATACAAAATAAATGTGCAAAAATCAGAGGCCTTCCTATATGCCCAGAATGAAAGAAGTGAAAAAGCCTTGAGAGAAACCATCCCATTCACTATAGCCCCTAAAAAAGTGAAATACCTTGGTATAAACCTAACCAAGGAGGTAAAAGACCTTTACAATGAAAACTTTAAAACCCTCAAGAAAGTAATTGCAGAAGACACCAGAAGGTGGAAAGACCTCCCTTGTTCCTGGATTGTCAGAATCAACATCGTAAAAATGACCATCCTACCAAAGGCAATATACAAATTCAATGCTATACCAATTAAAATCCCAAAGCAATTCTTTAAAGAAGTTGACCAAACAATCTCAAAATTCGTATGGAGGCACAAAAGACCCAGGATAGCAAAGACAATCCTGAGTAACAAAAACACTGCTGGAGGTATTACCATACCGAACCTTAGTCTATACTACAAATCCATAGTTATAAAAACAGCCTGGTACTGGCTTCAAAATAGACACACAGATCAATGGATAAGGATTGAAGATCCAGATATAAGCCCACAAAAATTACAGCCATTTGGTCTTTGACAAAGGGGCCCAAAGAATACAATGGAAAAAGAACAGCATCTTCAACAAATGGTGCTGGCAAAACTGGATCTGCACATGCAGAAGATTAAAGCTGGACCCATACTTGTCACCATGTACAAGACTTAATTCCAAATGGATCAAGGCCCTTGATATAAGGCCAGAGACTATAAAAACGATAGTTGAAAGAGTAGGGAACTCCCTCGAGCTGATTGGGCTAGGCCAACATTTCCTAAACAGACATCCAATGGCACAGTCACTGCTACCAACTCTCAACAGTTGGGATCTTGTGAAATTAAAGAGCTTCTGTTCAGATAAAGAGATTGTAACACGAGCTCAAAGGCAACCCACAGAATGGGAGAAAATCTTCACTAACCACATATCTGATAGAGCCCTACTGTCCAGAGTGCACAAAGAACTTAGAAAACTAAACATCAAAGAAACCAATGGCCCAATTAAAAAATGGGCCCTGGAACTTAAAAGAAATTTTACCAGGGATGAAATTAAAATGTCTAACAAATATCTCAAAAAATGCTCCACTTCTTTAGCCATCAGGGAATTGCAAATCAAAACTTCCCTGAGATATCATCTCACCCCGGTCAGGATGGCAAAAATCCACAACACAAACAACAACAAATGCTGGAGAGGATGTGGAGAGAGGGGCACTCTCCTACATTGCTGGTGGGAGTGCAGGCTCATACAGCCACTCTGGCGAGCCGTCTGGAGATTCTTAAAGAAATTAGATTCAAATGCCATATGACCCTGTGATTCCACTTTTGGGTATAACCCCCCATACAGCAGAGGTTCACCTCGATAGCACAAGCATGACCATGTTCATAGCAGCACTGTTTACAATAGCAAAGACATGGAATCAACCCAAATGTCCAACAGTTGACGAGTGGATAAGGAAACTGTGGTACATCTATACAATGGAGTACTACTCAGCCATCAAAAATGATGAATTACTGGAATTTGCCGGGAAATGGATGTCATTACAAACAATTATATTAAGTGAAGTATCCCAGACCCAGAAAATTAAGCGCCATATGTACTCCCTAATAGGTGGCTCCTAATACCAAACCCACCCAGCCCATCTTGAGACACTCATAGGTAAATCTATGTATTACCTACAGTAATTGCAAGGATTGTGAACAGGAGGGATGGGGTTGGAGGGCCCCAACAGAAACAAGGAGAGAAGTGACCATGTTACAGTAGAGAAAATAGGCCTCCATCAAGGACTACAAGAAAGTAATGTGACACCTAGTTAAGTTCACAATTCGTTCCTGATCATTTACAACTAAAGGGGTATGAACTCACCAGAAGGGGAGGACATATAGTCTGGCAGATTAAAAAGTAACCATTTTGCAAATGGGTGATTGACCCCTCCCATTGCCTAATGCCATATGACCCTGCGATTCCAATTTTGGGTATAAGTATTACATCTACCCTTGAATGTGCTCTTATTATAAGACTCCAGTTTAACAGCTTTCTGTCTCTGGCCAGGGGGTGACATACAGTGCCCATCACGATGGAGTGAAGGGCATTACAGGAGCAACAAAACTGCAAAAGAAAATCAACGAACCACTATCCAGAACTTCAGAGACTCTATATCAACCACCTAGAACTAGACCAGACTAATCTCTCCCCATCCTGAAGCTCAGGGACATTTGCGGAAGAGGGGGCGGTAAGAGTATAAGAGCAAAAGGATGGGAGGAGCAATGATTTGCAAGATACTCCACACAAGTTAGGGCCAAAGCAATCATAATTGGACATTGTATGCCCAGCGCAATGTCCAACACACTATTGAACTCACAAAGTCTAGCATCTGCTAAAGGCACCAAGATCCTTGGAGGCAAGGGATTGGCAGCCACAGTAGTGTTCCTATGCTTAAGGGGAACACAGGAAGGGGTTCAGGGAAATGCCACTGGGTCCTTGTACATCATGGGAGAGGAGGGCCCAGAGGAGAGTCAGCCATGCACAAGAAAGGACTCTGGGAATCGGGGCGGAAGGCAGGGGGGGATGGGGTGGGAGGGGTGAGTGGAGCGGGAGCACGGGGTTCGGGGGGGGGGAGGAGGGAGGGAGGGAACTGGTGTACCTATTAAGTTTGTATGAGCTGAAATAATAATAAAAAATGTATTATATATATATATATAAAAAAAGAAATCCAAAGATTAAAAGGAGTATTTCTTACTACCGTCATCTGTACCTTAAACCTAACTGTTGGGTTTGGCATGGTGTCCTAGACTTCTTGCTAAATTCATTTTTAATTGTCTGGTATATTCTCTAACATGCAGTACTTACAAGATAGGTAGGCTCTTTCCTTGAATGATACCCATACAGGAGGTCTCTAACCAGTATGTAGTATTTGGAAACTTCCCATGAACACACACATCTAGACTGTATTCATCGGGAATAAAGCTATTAATAGAACTCTGAGATGGATATGGCGGACTTGTACTTGTAATCCCTTTACCTGGGGGGCTGAAGCAGGCAAATAGGAGGTTAACTATTCCTGGTTTGAAACAACATAGAATTCAGATAGATTCTTGGTGTGGCATTTCCAGATTTGTTTAGAATGAAGGAGGAAAAAAGAGATCCTGTTTAGTAGCTCCCTAAAAAAATCTCAGTATCCCAAGTAATTGCCCTTCCTGAACTTCATCTCATTTCCCAGAGACCATGTTTGGATTTAATTGTTTCTTTTTTTTCCCCCAAATAGAGGAGCTCTGTCCTCTATCACCTTGCCAGGAAATATAAACATGTAAAGGAGATAAAAGCAGATCAACTGTTCTGGAAGGGGATGTGGGAGTGGTATTACAGCTCTTTCCGAAAGCTTCTGCTCTATGTCTAAAAGTCATTGATAATCCTTTTCCAAAATATTAGTGACTTTGCTTGACTTAGTATAAGGCAGAAGTTTAAGAAGCATAGCACTAATATTCCCATCCAAAGTAACTCAGAAAGATATCTGAAGCAATTGCACCTAACTTTTCACACAGGAACTTCCCCCTTTGTACATAGAGTACCTGTAAATCAAAACATAAATAATGAAGGGTCATTAGAATGATAGCTATTTAAAGGGATGGCCAGGAAATGTTGTCAAAGACCAAAAAGAATCCTTCCACATTACATAGTGTCACCATTCAAGCTGTCTCACACAGAGGCAAGAGAACTTCTCTCTGGAAATGTATGGCTTCCTTCTTGTATTCCCAAGGTGGTGCAGCAAGTCATAACACTGGCTCATTTAGAGCACATTTGTTCCTTAGCCTATTTGAACTTTGTCTTGAACAGGTAGTTCAGTCCAAGTCATCCTAGTCAGTGAGCAAGTCCCTCACAATGAATGAATAACAATGGTTGATGCCGATATCCAGGGAGACAATACATGTTGCTCTTTCTCCACACACTTTTTTTGTATTAAAGGAAATGAAATCAGCCTGATAATATTTGTTCCTCATAAGCCCATGCTAGAGGGTTATTCTGGACCTTGGACTTCTTTGTACATGGTTACAAATGAGATGATTAACAGATTTGAGTATTTTCCCAGATGTCCCAAGTTAAAGCCAGAATCTAAATTTAGCAGGGCCATCAATTCTCTTGTTGAAAGATAAACTATTTTTTTCTTTTTTCCATCTGCTGTCCATAAGTTGAGGCAAAACTTGCTCTACAACAACCCAAACAGTTGGAATAAATCAATTTCAACAGTATTTTAATCAATTTATTTTCTTCTTTAATTTACCATTTGGTCATCTTTGTCATCACAAACTATTACTCTGTTGTTAAGATGACTAAGGACACAGGGACACAGAATGATGTGAAAAACAAGGACAACTGTTTTTCCAATCCACTATCTCCCTAGGAGACAAATGACTTTTCTTAGTCGTTGCCCCTTAACATTTTATGAAATATTTGTGCAAGTTAAAACTTTTCATTGTCAAGGATTATCTTCTCGCCATTAAAAATGGACTCCATTTATTTGAGCCAGGTTCTCATTCAGTAGCTCAGATATAATTCCTAATTATAGGAATGTGTCCCCACACCGAGTTCTGGACTCCAAATCTATAGATAAGATGCCTATCAATAATAGAACACTGTGACAGCTGACTCATCTTTAAAAAAGTTAAAATGGTTATGCAATTTATATTTCTAGCCAGCCCACCTATGAAGGAGGTTGTTAACCTAAGGAAGTATGCATTAGGAAGCTGCCATATCATTACAAGAATGGAACTGTTGCTTCTTGTACCTCCTTCTGAAACTCTCTTTGTACATACTGGTCTGCAAACCTTTCTGACACAATTACTTCCCTCAATACTGTAGCAATTTGGCCTGATTTCCTTTTTGGTGGTTTTCTGACTTGACTCAATGCAAGTCAGATAGTTTTGAGAGGTTCAACGGATGTATTTTACTATTCTGTAATGTGATGTGTGTATGTGTGTGTGTATTAGTATAGATCTTTCTTACAAAATGTTCTAAGAATATCCAGTTCTCTTAGATTGTGTGTGTGAGTGTGTGTGTATTAATATAGATCTTCCTTACAAAATGTTCTAAGAATATGCAGCTCTCTTAGATTGTGTGTGTATGTGTTTATGTGTGTGTGTATTAGTATAGATCTTTCTTACAAAATGTTCTAAGAATATGCAGTTCTCTTAGATTGTGTGTGTATGTGTGTTTTAGTATAGATCTTTCTTACAAAATGTTCAAGAATATGTAGTTCTCGTAGATTATGTGTGTCTGCAATAGTATAGACCTTTCTTATAAAATGTTCTAAGAATATGCAGTTCTCTTAAATTGTGTATGTGAGTGAGTGTGTGTGTATTAATATAGATCTTTCTTACAAAATATTCTAAGAATATGCAGTTCTCTTAGATTCCTGTCTGGAGAAAGCACTTAGTGTTCTGAATTCGCTTAAATGTACAAAGTTCTTCTATTTTATTAAATGGCTTCTCTTCCTGAGAACAGAGAATACTATCTCATTCTGTGGTTCAGAATGTTGGTTTCACGGCTCAGGGAAATGCCACTGGGTCCTTGCACTTCATCGGAGAGGAGGACCCAGAGGAGAGTTTGGCATGCTCATTAAAGGATGCTCCAGGGATGGGAAGAGGAGGCACTAGGGGATGGGGAGGGAAGGGGGAGGGGAGGGGGGCCCAGGGGGTTGGGGGATGGAGGAAGGGAAGGGACCGGTGTACCTGTTAAGTTTGTATGAGTGGAAATAAAAAAAAAAGAATGTTGGTTTCAACCCATAGTGCTTCAGGAAACAGTACCAATCAAGATAATACACAAGAAGTCTGGTTTACTTGAGTCTCTCAATTAAAAAAAAAACTCGTTAAGGAATTGTCTGTGTAATATATTGCAGAAACTTATTTGACTGTCTATGACCTGCTGAATGGTTTTTCAGCTTACAATTAAAGACTCATGGGATCAGAAAATTTAAGTGAACTGAAAAAAAAGTTCACTGGAAAGTAAGATAAGATCAAAAGAAATCTGATCTTCACCAGTACATGGTAACACGAAAAAAGTAATTGTTTGAGAAAATTTTCTCCTCTGTTCAGAGTCATCTGCACTGATGTACAATTAGAAACATCTTAGGACTTAACAAAACATGGTCAGATACAAATGCTCAAAGTTTCTTTTCCCCTGGGGTTGGGGGTATAACTCAATCATAGTATACTGAGCCCTGGGCTGGATTTTATATAGTACATATTGTCAAGTGTTTAAATGTTGCTTTTAATATGAGACATTTGTTTGAAAAAAAGGGTTTCACTATGTAGCTCAATCTGGCGTTGAACTCATGATCCTTCTGCCTCAGTTCCCTGACTGCTAGGATTACAGCTGTGTGCCACCAAGCCCAGTTAAAATAGGAGACATTTTTATCTACACATATGCAATATAAAAATTAATAAAGGTAGACTAAGAAAAAGCATACATGGTTGGGAATGAGACTAGGCAATCCAAACACAGGTAAGAGAAGAGTCACATATGACTTCCTAAATTTCATAGCATCTCTTTTCCCCTAGACTAAATTTTAAAAAATTATCTCAAAAATGTTATGATCTGTTTTTACATGATAAAAACAATATACATTCATTGTTGAAAAACTGAACATAAGTACAGATATAATCTGCTTGCCAAACCTTGATATTCAGTATTTATAGAACTCTTATGAAAATTAAATTCGTAGCAGCAAAAAGAAACAAAATCAAACAAGAGCAATTACTAATTTTCTGAGCAATTACTAATTCAAGCAAGTGTGCCACATAGCACATAAAGCATACCTAGGAAACTTTTTTCTAAAATTTAAAGTAATTTCAAAATCCCCTTGAATTCCAATCCCCAATTATTTCACTTCCTGCCTTTCAGTTATCCAGTTTTCTTCTATACATTTTCCAGATGGGGCCATGGAAATAATCCAGTCTAATCCTTTCATTTAACAGATGAGGAAACTGACACCATAAAAGGTTAAGTAACTTGCCCAGGGGTCCTGTGTGTAATTAGTAGCAGACTCAAGCTGAGAACCTGGGTTTCTTGCCATCCAGTCCAGCAATCTTTACTTAAGTGAAACAACTTGCCATGTGACAGGGCAGTAGACGGTTTGGGGAATCTTGATTCTTTAAAAAGTACCTAGTAACTAAATCTATTTTTAAAGAGAGCTCAAAAGCATCACTTTGAGATGGAGTTCATAATGTTTGTACACCTAAGTAAATTTTCATGAAAATGGAAAGATATGCTTAGTACATCATCCACACCCTTGTTTAGGAAGTAAAACAGGAGGGACTACTTTCCAATGCCACGGCTGCGTGAAAGGTTTGGAATTATCCCAGGAATCCTATTGGCTACTGCTTAGTTATGTGGGCTCTTTTGCAGAGAAAGAAATGAAGAGAATGGGGTTTCTCATTAAACAACAGTGCTTCAGGCAACTTCAGGCCAATTTAAATCAAACCATCTTGGTCTGGTTCAAGCTAATAAAACACCAAAGTTCATACTCCAGCTCCCTCCCCCACCTCCTCTGCAGCTTCTCATCATTATAACAGCAGTTTAAAAGCACCTTCTGTCACATTACTCCCCTCAAGTCACACCCTTAATGGGATGTTTTCATTCACTTTCTTTCCTCCCTCAGGCCTTCAGCTGCCCGATATTGGTTGTCTTACTTCCTTTGTTAACTGAGGTTCTACCGGTTGTCACCAGAAGTGGGGAAGAGGCATTCAAGAAAGGGAAGGGACAAGTCTGGATGAAGTGTCAGACCAGTCCTGGGTAGGCCAGAAATGAGGAGAAACAAGTTTATAGACATACATAAGGAACAGATCCCAGAGAGCTCTGAATGGAAGGCTGAGCAGACTAGACTTGATTCCACCAACAGAGGGGCATGTGTGTGTGGGCAGACTTTGTAGGCTTATGAGGAAAGCAGTGAGATAAAAAAAATTTTACAGAAAGTGAGCAATTGTAAGAGGAAAGTAGTAACTTGCTTAGGAAGACCAATGAGAAAGTTGGTACAATGGTCAAAGCATTTAAACATTTCAGGGACAGATTGAAGCAATGGT
Organism: Typhlomys cinereus; assembly: GCA_023101885.1. Lineage (NCBI taxonomy): Eukaryota > Metazoa > Chordata > Mammalia > Rodentia > Platacanthomyidae > Typhlomys > Typhlomys cinereus. The sequence goes on along the minus strand of JALPQD010000414.1, from coordinate 1,683,776 downwards.
CGCAAAATTCAGTTGAAGATAGGTGTGTAAGGGGAATTTCGAAGGAATGGCAGATGGGCCTTAGAAGAAGAATCAAAAGGAAAGAATTGAAGCTGAATAATGACTTGCTTTAAGGTCTGGGTGAATAAAAGAGAGGGAATATAAAAAAAGATGCCAGGTTGTAGATGCATAGAAGGTTTAACTTGATGATTGGAGAGACATCTGGCCAGTGGAGATGTCCTACGGGCAGTTAAGGTACTCGGAAGAAAGCTGACAGTGGTGGAACCTCAGTGTACACAGAATATCTGAAACCATGGATGAAGTCAGATGCATACAGCAAGGAAAACAAATAGAATATAAAACAGGAGGAAAAGGGAGAAGAAAGGAGAAAAACGTAATAGAGACTGTGACAAGTTTCTACAAGGAATAGGCAGTTACTTCCAAATTTAGCCAAAGCCAAAGGGAAGAAACACATCAGTATACTGGCCCAAGTAATTGTACAGGAACCCCTAAGACCTTAAGAAAATCTATTTTCTTCAACAGGAGCATTGCACAGACAAAACTGTCATCTTTTGTTCAATAGTATCCAAGTCCAGAGCTTGACTTTTGGTACTAAATGGACTACTCACATCCCAAGACAGGACATAGAGCAATAGGCATTAATGAGTAGTGACGTCAGGAGATTAGGCTTTAAGATACAGAACTTTACTTTTTCAAGAAAATATTACCACACATTACCACAGAAGCCTTTGGGTAATGTTTCTTTGGCTCAGACTTGAGTAATCAACTTGCCAGCATCTCCATCTCTTTTTAGAACTCCATCTTTCTACAGGTCGGCCTGCACAGTCTCCTCGGAAGGACAGTGTCTTAGCGTCATACTCTGCACAGGCTTGTGCTGTGCTTTTGGTTTAAAGTAGGAAATAAGGAAATAATCTTTTACTATATCATTCCAAGGAAAGTGAAGGGTGACCTGCAGGTGGTTCAAATGCTTTTTGGGATCTCTGACTAATCATCCACCTGAGGAAGCTTTGGAGAGTTTGTAATTAGTGGGTGGAAGGGCTGGGACAGCCCTGTGTCTGTATGGAGCACAGGGAAAAAACAACTTAATGTCTTCTTGCTGCCTTGGTTGCTTTTATAAGGTAGTGAGGGGTTAGCTTTTCTCAGAAGGTGGTGCCACCCCCTGTCCTCAGTGGCATAGAGATGGAGAAGTCTTAGCGAAAGGCTTCATCTTTAGCACTTGGCACCTCCCCTCTTCTTCTGCCTGCTCCTAGTTTGTCTTTCTTCTTTTGCATCCCTTCTTTAAGCAATGCCCACTTGGGATTTCTGCAACGGATCTAGCTGGTCCCTCAACTACTTTCCAATCCCCCAAGTCCTTGTCCAATGATTGAGTCCCCTGCCCCCACATTGCCAAACAGTTCCCCAATAGGTCTGAGTCAGTGGAAGCCACACACAGTCACCTCTACCTGTCCTCCTTTGCTAGGTGGCCAGACCCACCAACCTAATGCTGGTGTGTGTTATGTATCAAAAGAAACACAAGTTTTCTCATTCCAAAATTCAAAAGAACAGTCCTGGATACTGTTAGAAACACAAGATATAACCTTTGGTCGAACTTGTTGTCAGAATGACATTGCTTCCTGCTTGAAAAAAATTTTCATGAAGGTCACCTATACGCAGCTCTTTCTTTCCATCTATCTGTATTTCCCCCTTTCCAACCCCAAATAAAAAACAAGAAACACTAGGGGGAAAAATCCATCTCTCCATTCCAAGACATCTAACTAAGCAGAAGACAACAGTGCCTAGGTATGATTTGAGGAAAATAGGAGATTTTGACCAGACTGAAGAGGTGGCTTAAGGGTTAAAGTCTTTGACTCTCAAGCAGAAGGACCTGAATTTATATCTTAGTTCCCATGTAAAAATCCTCAGTGGATATAGCAGAGACCTGCAATTCCAGCCCTGGAAAGTACAGCCTGGGAAACTCCAAAGTAAAGCATTAAGGAGGTAGACCAATAAGGATAACTCCTAGTATCACTCTTGGGTCTCCATGGACTCTCTCTCTCTCTCTCTCTCTCTCTCTCTCTCTCTCTCTCTCTCCTTTTCTGTCTCTGTCTCTGTCTCTGTCTCTCTCTCTCTCTCTCTCTCTCTCTCTGTCACACACACACACACACACACACACACACACACACACACACACAAAGAATGAAGACTCCGTCAGCAAATAAACACTGACTGACACAGAAAAATTTAAAAGCCAGTGTGGTGCATCTAGGCCTTAAAAAATCCTGTTTCAGCTGCAGCTGTGGATTAGAAGAAACCAATGGAGAGACTTGTAATGGTTATTCTTTCTGCTGCTGTGATGCACCACTCATACAACTAGCTCAAGGGAGAAAAGGAAGATTTATTTGGTTTACAGTTTCAGAGGGGAGATATAATCTATTAGGGTGGGAAAGGCATGGCTGGTGGCAGAAGCTGGAGGTGGCTTAGGTCACTGCAGACACTGTGCAGACTGAGAGAGCTAACTGCAAACTCGAGAGCAGACTAATGAAGCAGGGTGGGAGTAACCCACCTCAAGGCTCTGCCTCCCAAAGCTGCTGGGTCCTTCCCAAGCATCAACTAAGGATTCTAACATGGGAGCCTGTGGGGGACACCTTATATTCACATTCAAACCATGACAAGGACTCTGAGTGTCGTTTTTCCCCCATAGGAGAAATATTTATTAGGTGATTGGTGAGACGAAGACAGCAAAACAATGTCTGTTGGACACTAAGTAGCCCCAAACCACTCTGGTGCATTTGCAAAGCTGCCAATGTTCTTACAGGGCCTCCTCAGCTTAGCCACTCCCCATGCATGTATATGCTCCCAAGTTCCATCAACTTAACACAGGAACTCCTCCATGTCTATTCTGAGAAAGGGCCTAACTGTGAGACAATATAAGCAGAAGGTTTGTACACACATGTATGATTATATTCACCTAGAAATTGGCAAATAATAATAAGAAGAACACTAGCAGTAGCATTTTTCATTTGCTGGGTGCTTATTAAAGTCCCAGTCACTACTGTTTTAAAAGACTCTAGAATAGAGGCATACCTACATTGTTTTTGTTGCTGTCATCTGTGCTTCTTAACCTCACTGGCTCTCAGATAAGGTGTCTTACTTATCTATTAAATGGTGATAAGAATAATACCCGTGACTTAGTTTGGGAAGATAAACTAAATAAACACTTTAGATTCATTGGCACAGCGCCCCATATATAAGCATTACTTAATAAATGTCAGCTGTTATTATTAGAAAGCAATTATACGAGTGTTCATCATGACAAGGAAGCAGATACAAGGCGAGTTGTTTCTGAAATACATGGTGTGTTATAAGATACAGATAACACCTTTGACTACAAGACCAGGTTTAGGAGAATTCAAAACTCTATAAAATAGCCCCAAGTTTTTTAAAAAAACTTTTTAAGGTGCCAGGGAGAACACCTAGGGCCTCACACACATTAGGACAAGCACTCAAACATTCAGCCACACCTTAGATACCTACAATATCTTATAATTTGAGTTAACAAGTTTATCTGTACTTCCATCCAGCCTTGCAATTAGACACTGGTATTTATTTCTTAAATTGAAGCCATTATAGTTACAATGTGATCAGACCATCTTCAAATCCTCACTAGGAAGTTGAATACCTGAGAAGAAAGAATCCTAGGAACCATGTAGCCCTTCCCACCACCTCATTTTAAGGCTAGTGGTGAAATTCCATTAGATAAGACCAAGGCTGTGCTAAGAACGCTAAAGAAAAAAACTTCCATAAGCACAATAAATAATTCGAATTCCCTATTTTTCTTAGATTTTGCACTGTGCTGAGCTGGAGAATTTACTCTCTATTCTACTTTCCTGAAGAATACTGTTGGGTTTGGAAATTCTGGAGTAAAGTCGCTCTGTACACTTAATAAGCAACATGACACACACTGTTACTTACAACAAAAGCCTGAAACATTTAATACCACAGATAAAAACATGTTATAAGCAGAATTCTGAATTCTCACAAATACATTAGCTCATAAATACATTCAGTTGTACGTAGCCCAGGAAAAAGACTTTTAACTCAATCAGTTAAGTTAACAACAGCATCAAAAACCCTAAGCAATCACACTGGCTTTCAGCACAGACAAAAATAGGATGCTTTCAATCAATAAATGTAATTCATAATATAAACCAGTCCAAAGCCCAAGACCACATAATACTCTCGATAGATGCAGAAAAGCTTTTGACAAGATCCAACAGCCTTTTATGATCAAAACGCTAGAGACAGTAGGAATGGAAGGAACCTTTATCAACATAATAAAAGCTGTATACAACAAGCCCACAGCAAGGATTATGCTCAATGGGGAACAATTGGAAGCATTCCCACTTTGATCAGGCTGTCCACTCTCACCACTTCTATTCAATATTGTACTTGAAGTGTTAGCTGAAGCCATAAGACAAGAAAGGGATATAAAAGGGATTAGAATCGGCAAGGAAGAAGTCAAGCTATCCCTATTTGCAGATGACATGATCTTATACCTGAGTGATCCCAAAAAATCCACCAGGAAGCTCCTGGAACTAATTGAAAAGTTCAGCAGGATAGCAGGATATAAAATAAATGTACAAAAATCAGTGGCTTTCCTATATGCCCAGAATGAAAGAAGTGAAAAAGACCTGAGAGAAACAATCCCATTTACTAAAAGCCCCTAAAAAAATGAAATACCTTGGTATAAACCTAACCAAGGAGGTAAAAGACCTTTACAATGAAAACTTTAAAACCCTAAAGAAAGAAATTGCAGAAGACACCAGAAGGTGGAAAGACCTCCCGTGTTCCTGGATTGGTAGAATCAATATCGTAAAAATGACCATCCTACCAAAGGCAATATACAAATTCAATGTTATACCAATTAAAATCCCAAAGCAATTCTTTAAAGAAGTTGACTAAACAATCTCAAAATTCATATGGAGGCACAAAAGACCCAGGATAGCAAAGACAATCCTGAGTAACAAAACACTGCTGGAGGTATCACCATACCAAATCTTAGTCTATACTACAAATCCATAGTTGTAAAAACAGCCTGGTACTGGCTCCAAAATAGACACACAGATCAATGGATAAGGGTTGAAGACCCAGATATAAGCCCACAAAGTTACAGCCATTTGGTCTTTGACAAAGGGGCCCAAAAAATCCAATGGAAAAAGAACAGTATCTTCAACAAATGGTGCTGGCAAAACTGGATCTCCACATGTAGAAGATTAAAACTGGATCCGTACTTGTCACCTTGTACAAGACTTAATTCCAAATGAATCAAGGACCTTAATTTAAGGCCAGAGTCTATAAAAACCATAGTTGAAAGAGTAGGGAATTCCCTCGAGCTGATTGGGCTAGGCCAACAGTTCCTAAACAGACATCCAATAGCCCAGTCACTGCTACCAACTCTCAACAGTTGGGACAGTGTGAAATTAAAGAGCTTCTTTTCAGATAAAGAGATTGTAACACGAGCTCAAAGGCAACCCACAGAATGGGAGAAAATCTTCACTAACCACATATCTGATATAGCTCTATTATCCAGAGTGCACAAGGAACTTAGAAAACTAAACACCAAGGAAACTAATGGCCCAATTAAAAAATGGGCCCTGGAACTTAAAAGAAACTTTATTAGGGATGAAATTAAAATGTCTAACAAATATCTTAAAAAATGTTCCACTTCCTTAGCCATCAGGGAAATGCAAATCAAAACTTCCCTGAGATATCATCTCACCCCGGTCAGGATGGCAAAAATCCACAACACAAACAACAACAAATGCTGGAGAGGATGTGGAGAGAGGGGCACTCTCCTACATTGCTGGTGGGAGTGCAGGCTCATACAGCCACTCTGGCGAGCCGTCTGGAGATTCTTAAAGAAATTAAAGATTGAAATGCCATATGACCCTGCGATTCCACTTTTGGGAATAACCCCCCATACAGCAGAGGTCTACCTCGATAGCATAAGTGTGACCATGTTCATAGCAGCACTGTTTACAATAGCAAAGTCATGGAATCAACAGCTGACGAGTGGATAAGGAACCTGTGTACATCTATACAATGGAGTACTACTCAGCCATAAAAAATGATGAAGTACTGGAATTTTCCGGGAAATGGATGTCATTACAAACAATTATATTGAGTGAATTATCCCAGACCCAGAAAATTAAGCGCCGTATGTACTCCCTAATAGGTGGCTCCTAGTATCAAACCCACCCAGCCCACCTAGAGACACTCAAAGATAAATCTCTGTAATACAGTAATTGCAAGGAGTATGAACAGGCGGGATGGGGTAGGAGGGCCACACCAGAAACAAGGAGAGAGGGGACCATGTAACAGCAGAGAAAATAGGCCTCCATCAATGACTGCAAGTAAGCAATAAGACATCTGGTTAAGTTCACAGACTTTTCGTTCCTGATCATCTACAACTGAGGGGGTGTGATCTCACCAGAAGGAGAAGGCATATCGTCTGGCAGATAATAAGTAACAGTTTGCAAATGGGTGATTGACCCCTCCCTCACTGTGGTTTCCTACTTTTATTGCATCTACCTTTGAATATACTCTTATAACAAGACTCTAGTTTAACAGTTTTTTATCTCTGGCCAGGGGTGACATCCAATATCCATCAGGATGTAGTGAAGGGCATTGCAGGAGCAGCAAAACCGCAAAAGAACGTCAACAGACCATAATCCAGAACTTCAGAGACTCTATATCAACCACCTAGAACTGGGCCAGCCTAATCTCTCCCCATCCTGAAGCTCAGGGAAATTTGTGGAAGAGGGGGCAGTAAGAGTGTAAGAGCACAAGGACGGGAGGAGCAATGATATGCAAGATACTCCACACAAGTTAGGGCCGAAGCAATCATAGTTGGACTTTACATGCCCTGCGCAATGTCCAACACACTATTGTCCCCACAAAGTCTAGCATTTGCTAAAAGCACCAAGATCCTTGGAGGCAAGGGATTGACAGCCAAAATAGTGTTCCTATGCTTAAGGGGAACACAGGAAAGAGTTCAGGGAAGTGCCGCTGGGTCCTTGTATATCATCGGAGAGGAGGACCCAGAGGACAGTCAGGCATGCACATTAAAGGATTCTCCGGGGATTGGGGGAAGGGAGGCACTGGGGGGTGGGGAGAGAGGGGTGGGGGGAGGGCGAGCAGAGGGGTGGGGGAGGAGGAGGGAGGGAGGGAACTGGTGTACCTATTTAGTTTGTATGAGCGGAGATAATAAAAAATGTTAAAAAATATAGGATGCTTTCGTATTTTGCCCTAGGGCCAAAGGTTATCAAGCCATCAACTCTGAACTTTAATATAATCTTTCATGTATAAAAGAGACCTTTATGATATGAAGGTGCTCGTTTTAAACAGAACTTTGAGAGAAAGGATTCTTCTTTCAGAACAATTTTCAGGACTGGAACATTAGAACCCCCCCCCAGCAAGAATACAGACCAACAATGTTAATAGGAACGTGATACAAGCTGTACATGTAAATTTGTATTTTAAAGCAACTACATTAAAAATAATAAAACTTGGCACAGCGGCATGTGTCTATAGTCACCGTCTCTGGGGAGGTAACCAACAGCAGGAAGATCAGTTGATCCTAAAATTTCAAGGCTAGCCTGGATAATACTGGATATTACCCCCTCCCCCAATTCAAGAATAAAAAGTAAAAAAGTCAGAAAAGTAATTTCACTTATTTAACACAATATATCCATAATATTCTATCTTGTACTTATAAGCCACCCAGCTTTCCAATGCTCAGTAAACAGGCAAGAGTACTCACCAGTAGCAAAATAGCCAAATGAGTAACTGGCATACTGAAATGCTATGCCAACTTCTATTGCTATCTCAGGCCCCCTGCTGTCTAGTTGGAGCCTTTTCAGTGTCCCCAGCCAGCACTGGAAGTAACAAGCGCAGCAGAGAGTTGTGAGGAAGAAGGGGTGTGCGTGTCTGTAACAAATCCAGTTGGAAGCCCAAACCCATTTACCAGTAGAAACAATAATAAACACAATAGTTCTATGGCTGAATGACTTTTATAAGTTAAAAAAGCTATCCTGGGGAGAAAAGTCTGGCAAGTCGATCATCATCTGTGACCGGTATCCAAGTGATAGTGTATTCCAAGCTCCCAATGTATCCATAGCATCTGACAGGAAATCTCATTTACATTGGCTTGGTCAAAGGGAACAGGAGGCTCTCATTTAAGAACCCAAATTAAACGAGTTGAATTTCTTCATTCATACCACACACATGCATCCCACACACAGGGCCCTTAAGTCTGGCTCTTCCTTCGAAAGTGCATTTCTCTCCAAGATGTAGAACAGCTGCCTTGTTGGGTAACTCTGTGAAACTGAGAACCTGTGTTCTAAGCAGTTCACATTCTCTTCCAGAAGCAAAGGCAAACTGGAAAGGAAAATATTTGTTCTCTCCTTACCTGCACCTGGCCCTCTGCACACCCCAATCCTGTCGCCAACCCTAAGCACTTTCAAGTAGTCAGCACCACTGCGTCTCCCCCACCTCCTCTGAGCTCTCCTGCCACTCTAGCCCACTTCAAAGAAGGCTGTGAAATAAGAAGCAAATCTGCATAGACAGCAAGACTTCCACCATCGCTCTTCAAGTCCACCTCCTAGACCTTCTTGTTAGAAGAAATAGGTTTCAAGACCCTTTTGTTATCTCGGAGGAACTAGCCACCATCCTGACAAGCTAAAATGAATTCTAGAGCCCCTTTGGTGAACTTCACTGCTCTACTATTCTGCCTCTGCACTAAGCTGGATGCTGCTTGGTGTTTCTTTAGGTATCCATACGGAAGCCTGACGTACAGGGAATGCTCAACAAACATGTTAAATGAATGCCTAGACTGCAGGAGTCAGCCATGGGATTTTCCTGGGTAAGCACCGCATTGATCATATCACTCCAATGGCAATGATGTTAAGAATGAGACCGGAGTCTCCCTGCAAGGGTAGAAAGGGAAGATGCATGAGGCAACATTGGGTCATGAGTTGGTGGTTATAGGAGCATACACATTTAAAATGCATCATGCAATTAGGACTCATACATTTTACTGCATTTGCCGTGCAGTGTGATAAAAAGAAAGAAAGGGAAGGCATACAGATTTCTCTTAGAAAATACAATTTTACATTTTATATCTGAACCTTTACAAAAATGCTAACCACTGTAATTACCATTAAATTGTTAATGGTGATTACCATGTGAAGACAGTCATGGAAACTGGAAGGCTGGCTGAGTAGCTTCTGAACTTATGCATTGCCTGAAACTTTTTTTTTTTAAATCACTGAGTACCTACTATTATCTTGGCACTATTCAGGTATCAAAGGTACAAATACTAATACATACAAATGCACACTCTATAAGCAGAAATAATAATAAAAAAACAAATGCACACCTTTAGAAAGCTTGCATGTAGGAAGCCAGAATGAACACAAATATATATTTTTCTTTCTTTCATATGTGTATGGGATATGTGTGTGTGTGTGTGTGTGTGTGTGTGTGGGTGTGTGTGTGTGTGTGTGCATGTGGATGGGTGTAGGCTGGAGGCATGTTGGGATATATGTAAACACGAGTGCACTTGAGTATGTGTGTCTGTGGAGGCCCAAGAGTGATATGGACAATATTTTACAATTACTCTTCCACCTTATTGTTGTGAACCTAGGTCTTATTAAACCCAGAGCATGCCAATAAGAATTCCCAGACCCTCCCTTCTAGAAGTAGGATTACAGGCAGGTCAACATATACCCACCTGTCAATTTTGCATAGGATCTAGAGATTCAAACTCAGGTGCTTATTGCTTACAGAGGCAAGAGCTTTAACCACTGTGTAATCTCCCTAGTAATATATTTAAAGGTAGAGGCTTCAGATGTAGCTCAGTTGTAGAACACTTGGGGAAGCCTCAGGTTCTAACTCCAACAATACCACATACACACTCACACACACACACACACACACACACACACACACACACACATAAATACACACAATATGCTAAAATATGCTAAATGTGGATGGGAGCTATAAAGAAAGTGTAAAGGGATCAGTGTTGGGAGATCACCCAGGGACTTGTTACACCTGTATAAAGTGGGGAAGAGCAGCCAGATAGATGGCTTTAGAGAAGAGTTAAGGTTGACTGGGTGGGGTAGAACACCAACTCAGAAGACTGAACCAGGGAGATCAAGAGTTTAGAAAAACAAAACAAATCAAAACAAAACAAAGTCCAACATCTTGGCACTGACAAGTTCAATGCCGTCTGGGCTGTGTGTAACAAGACAGAAGTTAAAGTACATCAGGCCAGCTAGTATGCCCCGGTTACAGGGATCAAAATATACAGTGACACAGAAGTAAAAAGATGTAAAGAGTTTGGAAATGAGGGTTTCATTTCTTCTTGTAATCTGAGCCAGGGCTAGGCAAAAAGAAGAAAATGGAGAGACATTTAAGAGAGGGAGAGAGCGGGGAAGAGAATGAGAATGCATGTGCTTGCCACACTGCACAGGTAGAAGTCAGAGGACAACTTTGGCAAGTCAGTTGCTTTCTTCCAACATGGAGGTTTCCAGCAATCAAACTGAGGTCACCAGGTTTAAGAACAGATGCCTTACTCACTGAACTTTCCTGCCAACTGAGAGTGGAGAGACATTATTAGAAAGGTAACACAGGTTCAGATCAAAGGCACTTGATCCACACCACTGTGTCTGAATTTTGTCCTGACATGTAATAGGGAGCCCAGAAGGATTTTTTTCTCTTTTAATCTACATACATTTATTGATTGATTGATTGTAACCTTGTAAACCTGATTTTTAATTAATTTTTTCCTAGTTTTATAAGCATATGGAGTACTTATTACTTATCCCTTCTTCCCTCCATCCCTCTGCCCTCCCATCCACCTCCCTTTCCTTCATTAATCCATTCCACTCCCTCTCACCTCCTGCCTGTCTGCTTCAATGGACCCCAGCATTTCCTCTGGCTTCTCTACTCTTGTGGGGGCTCAGACCTCTGTGGCATACCAAGTTGCCCCTCCTCGGGCCACCCCACTGATAGGGGCATTTTCCTTCACTCATCCAGCTGTACAAGGTTTCCACTGTATGTTCTTATCTCTTTTGAGTTCCTCGATAGTCTATGGGGGAATGTTGGTATGTCAATCTTTATACAGGTCTGGTAAGGACAAGACTCACTGCAGTGAATTTCTGGATGTAGCAGTCCTGCCTTGAGTGGAATGTCTTGTCCAATATTTATTTATTTGAGACAGCATCTCACTCTATAGCCTAGGCTTGCCTGAAATTCACTATGTAGCCCAGGATAGCTTCAAATAATGAAAAATTTCCTACCTTGTCCTTCAAAGTGTGGGAGATTACCAATGTGTGTCACCATGCTGGGCTTTGTTTAGTTTTTGAGACAAGTTATCAATATGCAAGCCAGACTTGGATTACAGACTTGAATTACCATGCCTGTCTCCTGAAGGATCTTTTTTCATAAGGGAATGATTATTTCATTTTATTTAAAAATCATCAATCTGTTAGCAATAAAGGGTACAAGTAAGTGGAGGGTAAGACCTATTGAGATGCAGCTGCAACAGTGGTTTAGGTGAGAAGTAGTGACACTTGACACTCGAAGCAAATAATGACTGGATAGAGAAGTTGTGGATGCTATAGGCTTCCATAATTTCCTCAGTGTTCTCTTGGTTATCTTCCAGCTGGTTCCTTAGCCTGACAACTGTACATCTGCCCTAAAGATGAAACCTTCCATGGGTAATTTCCCTTTTCTTATTTCAAAATAACTATTATCATATGTTTCAAATGGGCAGTGAGAAAAGTGAAGGGAAAGCAAAATCATGTGAGAAACAATTCATCAGAAAAGTGAAAGTACTACCTTTGAGCAATGGGTGTTTTAAAAACTACTTGTGTTGTTCGTTTAAGATGGTTCTCATGGGCCGTGTTGCTACTATGTGACACCCAAAGCATTTTTGCAGATTATTAACCACAATTGAGGACTCATCTAAAAGTGACTCCTGTCATGCCTTCATTAAAATTCTAATACATGTCTCTAACACATACCATTTTTAAGATCTTAAGTCTACATCCTCAGCCTGTAAGACAAAAAGTTTTTCTTTTTCTGGCTAATTTGGATAAAGGCATGAAGAGGCCATTAAGCAAAACTAGCTACATAATATGAAAAAATCATTATTCAGGAGAATATTTCACTGTTTCAAATGTTGGATGTTTTTAAATTGCTGGAATAGAATATTTTTTGAAATATTCTTTTTCATATATATAAAAATTCACATATATAAAAAATTTCATATATATAAAAATATAAAAAAACATTATTTATACTGCTTTAACTATTTCCAGAACAGTGGTATTTTATTACAAACAATTTCCTTAAATTAAAAAAATATTTTCCCAGAAAATATAATGGCCTACTTTCTTCCTACCAATATGCTTCTTCTAGCCACAGAATAAAAAGAAATTATGATTCGTATCAAAACAAAGCATACAAGACAGTAGAATCTCACCCAAGACTATCAAGAACTATTTTTGCTCCCCCCAAGAAAACCACACAACATTTTAAAACCATATATTGCATTCTTATACAGATATACTGAAAATTATAAAATATTAAATAAGGTTTCATCCTATTTGTGTACTCTAAAGGTATATCATATAAGTGTGATGTTAACACTTTTAGCATTACATATGAAACTTGTTTATAAAGCAACACTTACAACAAATTTAACACAATGCTAGTATTTTATAACCTCTTTATGTTGTTCCCCAAATGAAGCTTGATGCCATCGACACAAAGATGACTTCAAATAACAAGTATGACTAATTTTGAAAGAGTAGTACACAGCTATATACTCAGTGAAAAGTTACTAAATCTTTGGTGAAACACTATATTAGCATATTCAACAGTACATGTAGGGAAAAATTCCAGTCATAGTAACTTTTCACAAAATTTATTCTCAAAGCTTGTAAGTGGGAATAGCTAGTTGCATGCCTGTATAAAAATACTCCCAAGAAAATGCACAATTCATATCTATTACAAGTCCAATAGAAACAAATCTACTGGTAGAATAAAATTAATTTTGAAGAATTTACAATTGGATAGAACCAAAATCTAAAAAAACAAAATGTTATGTTTCCCCAAATTCAAAGAAATTGAAAAAAATACACTTACATTATTCTGCAGAAGGAGTTGCTACCAACAATATCCTACCAAACTGATAAAAAGACCGACTTCATGCCCTTAAAGAAGCGTGAAGTTTTAAGGATGTACTTACAGGCCCACTGACAATCAAAGAAAGACTTACTTAATATATGCAACAGAAAACAGACCTGTATGAATCCCAGCTACTTGTAAGAAAAAGCAAATTTTGAGAGAAATATCACCAGATGCTCTAAAAGTTCCAAACATCTAAGCAAACTAGAACTTAGAAAGCAAAAGAACAAATAGCTATCACATATTGAGAAGAGGGTTGGTGCAACTAGAAGATACTAACCAAAAAAGAAACTCAGGAATGGAAAACGTTTCCTAAATATGGCCTATCGTTAATAATATTGAAGAGAACCAAATGACCAAATGACAAGAATGTAATTAGATGGCTAATCTTTCCCTAGAATATGTTTCTATTGCCTGAGTCAAACTAAGAACTGGAGAAACCATGAAGATATACAGTGATTAATGATTAAATCATTATTGTATACAAGTATCTTCCCATATTCGAGTTACACGAGAAAGAAATCCAAAAAAGTAGTGTACAAGGGGGGCAGGGGAAAAAGAGCTAATGTGAAATTTCCAGTAGACATGAAATTAAACTTTTTTACTTCTGTAGAGCTATTGAAAGCTTCATAATAACAGGGCTAATCCATATACCTCACTAGAGTGGAGGACTCAGAGGGAAGTTTGGCATTCACACAAAAGGATGCTCCAAGGAATGGGAGGAGGAGAAGGGGGAGGCACTGGGAGAAGGGGAGGGAAGGGGGTGAAAGGAAGGGGAAAGGGGGGGAGGGTGCAAGGGGGACTGGGGAGGGGTAGAGGGAAGGAAGGGATGGGGTACCTATTAAGCTTGTGTGATTGGGGAAAAATAAATAAATATAATTTAAAATACAGGGCTAAGATACGCAACCGCTAAATATAAAAGAATATGTGGCAACTCAGGATAATTCAATGAACAAAATTAAATGGAAAAGGCAGACTATAAATATTCACAAGGCCCAGGATGTAGTTCAATGGTAGAATACTTATCTAGCATCGAGGAGGACCTGGGCCGAGTCCCTTCGTACACAAAAAAGTAATATATACCATAGGAAGATGTAATGATGGCTGTTAAGAGTGAGGAAAATATGCCATTTCTTTGGATTCTGTATATGCTACTATATAATCCTTATAAATCAAAAACTATTTTAAAAACAGTCCTATATTTGAAAAGGTACCAAGTTATCCTTCTAAAGAAAAAAAAAGTAGAAAGCATTGCTCTAGAACGTATCCCCTTCACTACTTCAAATTATGGGGCAATACTCTCAAATAGTCACAGTGTAAAGGATTCTGTTTGGTGGTAGTAGTAGTGAAAGGGTGTTGCAGACATTGGCTCTGGAGCTCATTTTATTTTTCCATGCTGAAGATGGAATCCAGAGTCTTCCAGCTGCACATGTCCTTAGTCTTTACAGTGGTTGGTTGGTTGTGTGTGTGTGTGTGAGAGAGGGGGGGGGGAAAGAAGGGGGAGAGAGAAAGAGGCGGGGAGAGAGAGAGAGAGAGATCGATCCTGTCTCTCAATTTGTAGCCTAGGCTGGCCTGGAATTCTTGACCTCCTGCCACATGGTGTCTCCAGAACTGAAAGGATTACATGCAGGGCATCATTACTAGGCCCTGCTCAAAACATGTTTATTCTACATGCAAAATCTGATTGCACTTTTAGGCAACTGGCATTTTCGACAAGCATGTGGCATTTTATAAGGTGTTTATGTTCTCGATTTTCCTAAGTAGATTAGAAAAATACAATTCGAAAAACAAAGCAATGAAACTACAAGTATTGCTAAAGGAAATCTACTAATAATCAAATCTTTAACCTAAGCTACCACAGTCTCTCTTCGCTTTCAGAATATCTGAAGGAACACCTTTTGGACCAATTTATTCTATGAGAATTGTTTTTCATTAAAAGGTCTCAGTGTATTGACCTCACAAAGTCTAGCATTTGCTAAAGGCACTAGGATCCTGGAAGGCAAGGGATTGACAGCCACAGTAGTGTTCCTATGCTTAACGGGAACACAGGAAAGGGTTCTGGGAAATGCCACTGGGTCCTTGCACCTCATCAGAGAGGAGGACCCAGAGGAGAGTTTGGCATGCACATTAAAGGATGCTCCAGGGCAGCAAAACTGCAAAAGAAAATCAACAAACCACTATCCAGAACTTCAGAGACTCTATATCAACCATCTAGAACTAGGCCAGACTAATCTCTCCCCATCCTGAAGCTCAGGGACATTTGCGGAAGAGGGGGCGGTAAGAGTGTAAGAGCAAAAGGATGGGAAGAGCAATGATTTGCAAGATACTCCACACAAGTTAGGGCCGAAGCAATCATAATTGGACATTGCATGCCCGGCGCAATGTCCAACACACTATTGACCTCACAAAGTCTAGCATATGCTAAAGGCACCAAGATCCTTGGAGGCAAGGGATTGGCAGCCACAGTAGTGTTCCTATGCTTAAGGGGAACACAGGAAGGGGTTCAGGGAAATGCCACTGGGTCCTTGTACGTCATCGGAGAGGAGGGCCCAGAGGAGAGTCAGGCATGCACAAAAAGGACTCTGGGAATTGGGGCGGGAGGCACCGGGGGATGGGGCAGGAGGGGTGAGGGGAGGGGGAGCAGGGGGTTCGGGGGGAGGAGGAGGGAGGGAGGGAACTGGTGTACCTATTAAGTTTGTATGAGCTGAAATAATAATAAAAATGTATTAAAAATAATATAAAAAACTTAATTGCAAAAAAATAAATAAATAAAAAGATGGAAAATTTCTCACCTGAAAAAAAAAATATACATATAAAAAAAAAAGGATGCTCCGGGGATGGGAGGGGGAGGCACTGGGGGATGGGGAGGGAAGGGAGAGGGGAGGGGGCACAGGGGGATAGAGCGTTGGAGGGAGGGGGGACCGGTGTACTTGTTAAGTTTGAATGAGTGGAAATAAATAATAATAATAATAATAAATATATATATATGCTGTTTGGGGAAAAAAAAAAAAAAGGTCTCAGTGGGCCAAGAAGATTTACAGCACATCCAGACTATACTTCCCCAGTATTAAGATTTTTCGGGGGGGGGGTGCCTAGTGAAAAATATCGAGAAAAACCTTTGAAATTTTCAAAATATACAAGCATATTTCTTATGTAGGTTGATTTGGCAGTTTGAACACCTTTTATCTGCGGACCGCAGGCAAACCAGTTCTTTATCAACTCAGCAGGAGAGCAAAAATAACTACCCCACCCCCAGACACTAAGTTTTCTCTACTTTTCACCAGCGGGTCAGACCCTGAGAATCAAATCACGGAATGTGACTAGCTCTTTCTGCCCATAGAATTCTGCTCCCGTATCAAATCTCTGTGCCTCTAAAGGCAAACCTAATTTTGTATACAAGCACATAGGCGAGGTCTTGGAAATATTCTCCCCCTTGGAAGCCAGGTTCCCTATCAAGGTTCTGCCTGGGCACCCCACTCCCAATCCACACACACACCCAATCCACATCCCCCCCGTGCTTCTGTGGAATTTTCATTGAAACAGTAGCAGTCGCTGATGTAATAGAGAACCCCCCTCCCCCGATGCTTCTGTGGAATTTTCATTGAAACACTAACAGTTGCTCAGGTAACAGAGAGCCGGATTCATCTTGACCAAGTTGAACAGGGAGATCGTCTCAGGGTTCTGGGAGTTGGGAGGCAGCTTGGGCAAAGACATTTCCAATCACGCGGGGGAACGGGTGGAGGGCACGAAGTGTAAAAGTGTGGCCTTTGGAGGCCAGGGGCTGGCATAGCCACACTGCGGGCAGGAAGGGGAAGGCAGCGAAGGAAGGATGGGGAGAAGGATAAATCCAGTAGAGCGGGAGGAGGGAGAGGAGGAAGGAGAGGCAGCCCGGGCGGGAGGGAGGAAGGAGGAATCTGAGTAGCCCGGACTCCAGGAAAATCCCAGTGCCCAGCCCTGGGCACCTCGGGGCGGAGTCCCAGGCTCCGCCCCTCCTTCAGGGCCGCAGCCTCCCTCCCGGCCTCCAATCCTCCTTCTTCCTCCTCCTCCTCCTCCTCCTCGTCCTGCTCCTCCTCCCCCTGGTCTTCCTTCTCCTCCCCCTCGTTCCTCCCCCTCGTCGTCGTCCTCCTCCCCCTCTTCCCTCTCTCCCCTCCCTCCTTTCCATCGCAGCGGCGCCCTCAGACTCCCCCTGGCCGCCTCATACAAAAGCAAAATGTCCGCCATCTTCCGACGCGGTCCCGCTGGTCCCCGAGCCACAAGCTCCGTCCCCCCCAGGGCAGCCGTCCCCCTCGGGGCGGTTTCTCCCGGGGAGTACCCCGCCCGGATCCCCGCGCCCCGACTCCTCCGCCTGGACCCTCCCTCGCCCCGGCGCGCAGCTCCTGGGCGGCCGCTGACGCGAACCCCGTGAACGGGCAGCTGCCCCCCGCCGCTGGCCCATTTACCTTGATACAATATGGGGGCTCATCGTAGGTGACCAGCATGTATCTGTCTGCACGGCTGGCGGGGTCCCGGGCACGCAACTGCGGGGCGAGGGATAACGGAGGGGTAGCACAGAAGACGAGGGGAAAGCGATACAAACGTTACAGAAGCACCCAAGTCCACCCCCAAACCCTCCGGAGCGACCTCCCCATCTCTCCTCTCCCCCCTTTTTTACCTTCAAGAATAACTCCACAGCGCCTTTGGCAATATCCAGATATGAGGTGCCCTGGTCAGTACGCTGGTTCATCGAGGCGGATGTATCTATGAGGAACAGCAGGATGGGCATTTTCCCCCTCACCTCTGGCTCTGCTCCCTGTTCACTCGCTGTCGCTGCCACGTAAGGCTACCCAAATCCCGAACCCCCTAAGAGACAGGATAAAGGGGACACGGGATGGGACAGATGGGACCGCTCCCGGCCTCTTTCTGTCCCACCAACTCCTTTCAAGAGATCTTGAAAGTGTGAGCTTCAATAGCTCTCGGGGAGTCCCTCTTCCCCTCTTCTTCTGCCACCGCCACGGCCGCCGCTGCGAGGGCTACTGCCTGAGCATGTTAAGTGACACACAACTTCTGTCCGCTCACCTATCAGCGTCACCACGTGACCAGAATCCACGCCATTGGCTGCTAATAATTGTCATTTGCATATTCATTAGATGACAGGGTAAGAGGAGGGATTTGGGCTAAGCCTGGGAGTTGAAGTTTGAACCCGGGCATGGAGTGAAAAGGAACGGTAAGGATTCTCTTAAGGCTCTGGATCTCCTTTAGAGGCTTTGGAAGCCATTAGGATGATTCCTTTAGTGGTTTCAGGGGATTTTTCTCTCGCTCTTCAAAGAGGTTAATTCGAAAAGACAGAACTGAGCAGCGGTTATACAGAAGTGGAGAAGCAGATGCGTGGACAGGCTGCCAAGAAAATACTTGCTAAACTGAAATCGATCAACCCTGTCAGTAGCTAAGACCAAAACTTCAGTAGCAGCAAACTTCTTTCCAAGTCAGACTTGCTTTGCTCACATTCCCTCAGATTCGTCTCTCCCCTTGATCACTGTGTCCTTTTCCTGCCTTGAATTCTGCATGTACCTACTTAAAAAGGAAACTAAAGCTGCATCAGCTACCCTAAACTGGCTTTTGGTTTTCCTTCCTTCCTTCCTTCCTTCCTTCCTTCCTTTCCTTCCTTCCTTCCTTTCCTTCCTTCCCTTCCTTCCTTCCTTCCTTCCTCCTTACTTCCTTTCCTTCCTTCCTCCTTCCTTCCTTCCTTCCTTCTTTCCTGCCTTCCTTCCTAATCTGCCTTCCTTCCTTCCTTCCTTCCTTCCTTCCTTCCTTCCTTCCTTCCTCCTTCCTTCCTTCCTTCTCTCTCTCTCTCTCTCTCTCTCTTTCTTTCTTCTTTCTTCAGATTTGGAAAGTGACAAACCATGTTTTCTTTATTTTTATTTTCTTTTTTTACCTAGTTATACAAGCTCAATGAATAGGTGTTCTCACTCCCTCCTTCCCCCTTCCCCTTCTCCCTCCTTTCTCCACATCTGTCACCCCATCCCACCCTTTCTCTCCTTCACCCCTTTCCTCCCTCTCTCCCCTCTCCTCTCTCTCCCTCCTCTCTCTTGGTGTTTCCCTCTGCTGCCTCTCACCTTCTTGTCCATCAGCTTATATGGGCTCCAAAGTTCCCTCTGAATCATCTACTTGGGGGTTCAGGACTCTGTGACATACCTTGGGGCCCCTTCTTGGGCCGCCCACTAATATAGGAACTCCACTATATGAGTCTAACCCCTTGCCTCTGAGGATCCTATTGCCTGAAACCATCTCCCCTGGCGTCCATGCTAGTTAGTCTATGGGGCATATTGACATATCAGCCATTGTGCAGATCAGTTAAAGTTAAATCTCATTGCAGTGTTTCTGGCTGCTGCAGACCAACCAGTCTTGAGTAGAGTATCTTATCCAGTGATGGACCTCCCCATTTTTAGGCTCTTACAGTCTTGCTGCCTCCTCACCCCGCAAGGTTCCCTGAGCTTTAGGATGGGGAGAGATTTGGCTTGTTTGGTTCCTGGTGAACATTGTAGGGTCTTTGGTGTTCTGAATTATGCTTAGTTGTTGCTTTCAATTTTACAGTTCCTGCACTGCACTAGGCTGAATCCTGTTTGCATTAAACTGGCTTTTTGTATGCACAGGCTTCCCCGGTTGCATATGGAGTTTGAAACTTAACCCAGTCTGTGATAATTCCATCATTGTTGGATCTTCATGGTCTTTACATGCAGAAAGTGTGTTAACAGCATACATTCTGCTTTAAACATCCACGAAATGCCAGACATTCATGGTAGACTCATTTAATGTTTGAAATAGATTTTTATAGACAACATTAGTACTAAGTTTTCAGTAAAGTGCAGGTCTCTCAGGTTAGAATGACAGTGAGAGAAGTTGTGGGGACTTAATTGACTATTTCATGTGACAGAATCTTTTTTTTTAGATGTTCAGAACTTTATTATTATTATTTTATTTTTCTGCTTTTACAAGCACATTGAGCATTCATCCCTGCCTCCCTCAATCCCCTCTCCCCTTTAAAAATATTTATGTGAAAGTGTGTATACACATGCAATGGCACATAGGTAGAACCCAAAGGACACCTTTAAGAAGTCAGTTCTTCCTCCATGTGGGCTTCTGGGGATCGAATTCAGGTAACCAGATTTGAGAGCAGACACCTTAGCTGCTAAGTTATCTCACCAGCACCCTCACATCTTTGTATTATTTTAGTTTTCATCTTGGTAAGTCAGAGAAACTGATATTTTGTGAACTCTGTTAAGAACTCTAGGTTACATGCATTTTCCTGACTGGAGTCTCCCGTAGTCTCTGTGACACCTCTGTGGCACAGATAATAGTGTTTCCAGCTGAGTGTTGCAAAGGAACAGCAATACTTCCCATGCATTAAATAACAACACAAAGACTCTGTTTCTCCTTTGTGCCTGGCTCACTCACTCATTCACTCATTCATGGAAGATCCAGTATGACCTTGTCGGTGTGGTTCTCCGGCCTGGACATAGCTCTATATGACATCGCTGTCCAAGCACAGGAACCAGAACTCCTTCAGGTCCTTTATCTGCCATGTCCTCATCCTTCTTTATGTAATTGAGACCATAAAGCTTACCTTAAGATGCTACCGGGAGGAAACTTGGGATATAGTTCATTTGATATCTCAGCACCACATAAAACTCGTGTGGTTGTATACACCTGTAATTCCAGCACTCTGGAGGCGATGACAGGAATATCAGGAATTCAAGGTCACTATCCTCAGCTACATAGAGAATTTAAGGTCAGCCTGGGCTACATACGATCCTGTCTCAAAAAAGCAAACAACCTACCCTACTCCAAGAAATACATGAGCAATTGTGGGTAAGCTATCTGACACATATTGGGACTTGGGAGACTTGCTCCCCTTTCCTTTATCCTCTCCACATTTAGGTCCCAAGACATATTTTCCGTGTGTGTGTGTGTGTGTGTGTGTGTGTGTGTGTGTGCGCACGCGCGCGCGTGTAGTGTTTAAATATATCGACAGCATGTAGGAATTAAAGTCATTGCCTCCCTGGCTGGCAGCGAGTTTTTAAGTGTGAGATACAGCCTTTATTGTCAAAGTAAAGGCAAGAGAGCAGATGCGAAGGAGTGTCACATTTATCGAGAAGTGCCAGATAATCCATTGGTATGATATCGCTGCGAACAAATGGACAACACAGGGGACACGGAGACGTGTGGGAAAGCAACATGAGATTCCTCAGAGGATCCTTGAGATCGGAAGCTGAGCAGTGGGAGTTCATACTGACAAGAGATAGCGCAGGGAGTAGAGTCACTAGGGAAAGATTCCTGGGACAAGAAGCTGAAGTGCGGTAATGATGAGGCCTTCCACAGGAATTTTTTTTCTGTATGTACTGTAAGTTGACAGTTTATAATTATGTGGGTTGTGGAATGTAAGACAAAATTAAGCTAATTCACCTGTCTGTCATCTCAAATCTTTTTGTGGCAAGAACTTGTGTGATTTGTTCTTTTTAACAATTTAAAAATGTACAGTACTCATTTATGAACCCTACTGGACCACATGCTATATCTCCAAAACAGTCCTCCTACCAGAGGCTATTCCTTGGACTTTCATCTCTTCCTTCATCCCATCCCACAGCTTCTCTAATGACCATTCTACTTTGTTTTTCATTTAATTTATTTTTTCCTAGTTTTACAAGCATATTGACTACTTTTCCCTGGTTCCCTCCATCCTCCCCTCCCTTCCTTTCATCAATCCATTCCACTCTCTCCCACCATCCTTCCTTTTTTCTTCTTTTTTTTTTTTTTTTGCTTTTTAAATTTTTTTTATTTTTTTATTTCCACTCATACATATTTAACAGGTACACCGGTCCCCTCCTTCCCTCCAACCTCCCACAGCCCTGTGCCCCCTCCCCTCCTCCTCCTTCCTCGTCCCCCAGTGCCTCCTCCTCCCATCCCCGGAGCATCCTTTAATGTGCATGCAAAACTCTCCTCTGGGTCCTCCTCTCCGATGAGGTGCAAGGACCCAGTGGCATTTCCCAGAACCCTTTCCTATGTTCCCCTTAAGCATAGGAACACTACTGTGGCTGTCAATCCCTTGCCTCCAAGGATCCTAGTGCCTTTAGCAAATGCTAGACTTTGTCCCACCATCCTTCCTGTCTGCTTCTATGGACCTCAAGCCTCCCTCTGGTTTGCATGCACAGACTCTTAAATACAGACTATTTCTAGGCTCAGGCTGTAGCTGTACCTGTCATTGTGACTAGTATCATACATAAGGGAATAATAACAAAACAGTATTTCTAGCAACATGATCTGTACAACTTAGAATCCTGAGCTTTGATGAGTGAATGATTTTAATAAGGAGAGACAATAACTTGACTATGTATACTTTTTATACAATCTTTGTAAACATCTTATGTATGTGTTTGTTATATATATTTTACATATACACTAAATAACTTGTTCTGAGCAATAAGATTTCAAAAGACATCACGTGATAGTCTGCGATACAAGGATAATCAATGTGAATAAAAAGCAGCATGGGAATAATTGTGTAATGGTCTAGAAGTTCAGTGGAAAAGACAAGAGAAGCAAGCTTTCTTTCTGATTTAAGTATTATTAGAGAACAATATCTTTACGAGCTAGAGTGGTAAAAGTTTAGGAGTAGTGAGTGCTTCTGTGTTAGTTTCCTATTGCTATATAATGAGTTATCACAAATTTGTCAGCTTAAAATAGTGACATATTCACTGTTATTTCATGGTTTTGGTTTAACTGGGTTCTCTGTCTCATCTTTGTGGTAGTTACGCCTGGGTGTCAACCTGACATACCTGGTATTAACTAAGATCAGCTGAGACCAAACCTGGAAGGATCAACTGAGACCACCTGAAGGGATTATACCCTACCTAGATCCCATGGGAACCTCCATAGATCTCATAAGAACCTCCCAGTACTGGACCACATAAAAGCCACAGAACAGAATAAGAGGACTCTCTAGGAATCCTCCAGCCGTCACCCTCATGCCTATTGGACTGAGCAGCTACTGACAGCCACCGTTGGACTACCTCGGCCATATTTTGTAAGTCAACTCAATAAATTCCCTATATATTACATATATATTCATTCTATGAATTCTGTGACTCTGGAGAACCCTGACTAATACAATACAAGATGGCGCAGATCCTGGGACCTATTTGAGAATCCTTTCTGATTCTCGGTAGGTAGAAAGCATTACCTGGAAACAAGCCTATAATCAAGGCATTGGCTTGACTGTTTCCATTGGGAAGCTCAACTGGGAAAGAATCAATCAGCTTGCAAGAGCTCATGAAGGCTGTTGGTAGAACACATTTCATTAGAAGTATGTATGGAGGCTGAAGGCCACCCATAGTTCAGCCTCCTGTTAAAAGTTCCTCCAAAACACAGCCTTCCTCATCACCTTTTCACCACACAGCTGCTACTCCAGGGTCAGTTTGGAAACTTCTCTCTTCAAGCTGCTGACATGGAGCCTTATGCAATGTAACAATCCTGACAGTGACATCATTTCATTTGCAATTGTCTACTGACTAGAAGCAAGTAGCAGGTCTGACCCTACGCTTAAGGGAAACAGATGGCGCAGATCCTGGGACCTATTTGAGAATCCTTTCTGACTCTCGGTAGGTAGAAAGCATTATCTGGAAACAAGCTTTGCCTGGTTTTCATTTTTCTTTTAGTCCATGTTAAATTATCAATAATAATAATATAGCATTTTCAGTTTATCAAATAAATGCCTTGGGTTGGTGGTTGATTATCCTTGTTGGAATAGTTATAGGATTACTCATGAAGCACTTAAGTTTTATTGTGACATTATTTATTCATATTTAGCATTGTGGAGCCATAATACACCCTAATTCGTAATATGACCTAACTTCTAGCTGTAAACACAGTCAAGCTAGTGCCTTCAGACTTTTAAGATGAAACAGAGAATCCAGCTAAATCAAAACCATGAAACAATACTAAACCTTTGTTATTTTAAACTGCCAAATTTATGATCATTTATTATACAGCCATAAAGTCATTTTAAGATGACTTTATAAAAAAAAACCCTCCTTTATCATTTCTTGCTAACATTGCTACAATGAGTGTGCCTTATTTTTATAATCAGAAAAAAACTGTTCCGATTACATTTAATAAATATCATAAAAAGTTCTTCCAAGGTGAAGGCTACACAGTTTTTACAAAATGACTTGCCAGCATAACAAAGCGGAAACAGTTTCTGTCACCAGATTCTGTACAATGGTTGAGGTAGACCCTGTGGGGGAAAAGATTTTTCCCAGACAGGCAAATGTCTTTCAATGTTTTCGTTTATTTGCTTTTCAAACAAGGCCATCTCTTCTTCTTGGCACGAGCTCAAATGTAACTGAAAGGATATAAACCTGGAATCTGAAAACTGTCTGTGTCTCATTATAAAATACAAAAGCAACAACATAAAAAAATAACTTAGTGGATGTATATACTGACTCACATTAAACCAACCTCTTCTGCACCCCTATTCCCAAATGGCTTCCTCAGCAAGAGCTCTGTATGATTGCATGCAGACCTCTGTGCCACACATCAACACAAAAAAACAAGGCCTCACCTTACATCTTCTACAGAACATCCACCCCTCTGTTCTATAAGTTATCTGTACTTTGAATGGACTGGCTGCTTGGGCTAGAATAAAATGTAAATTCTTTGAAATACTCAGACACTTTAACCAATGTTTGGGGCAAAGGAACTGCTAAATAAATGGTGAATAAAAGAAATGATCAAATACATGGTAGTGTGGTTGTGTTCATTGTTTTATTGTTTTCTCAGGTATGTGGGTATTATGCCATTTATCTCTTCCTAGTACTATCTAACCCTGAATTACTCTCCCCTGCCTGGCATTCCCCCATCTGAACAGGGTAGGTAGACTCAAATCCATGTATCTGTGGATTCAGGTTTTCTTGGATTGGGATTCCAGTACACCTCTTTAGACCAAACCCTTAAATTGGCCCTCTCTTTCCAGTCCTAGCAGTGTTCCTTATGTTCTACGGTGTATCTTTATAAGATGACTCTGTTCTGTGCCCCAGCAAGTACTTGAGCACCTAACAGTACAGGCATCCCAGATGAAACTCAGTAGGTCACATATATAATAAGTCATGGAAGTAGGAGGGAGACTGGCTGGAAAGGAGAAAGTATGAAGTGGGATAAGAAGGGTGATGGGATTGGGTAGTAAGGGATGAAAACACAGGATTCATTTTATTTATGTATCAAAGTGTCAAAGAATTAAAAAAATTAAAATTAAATCAGATAAAATGGAGGACTATTAATCACTATTCATCTCCCTCAGTCCGAACTTTCCCTATTGCTCCCAAATTTTAGACTCGTGATTGCTGTCAGGCTTCTGGCCCGTAAACAGATTTTTTTTTCTTGACAGGTCTATAACCCTCATTGACCACCTGGTCTGCTTCCCAGTCTTTTTGCTTTTTAAACTTGTGAGCTCTTGAAAATCATTTCATCCCTGTGTTTCCCCTCTTTACTTGCCTTTAATTCAACAGCGGACCCTAAATGATTTCACTGTTTTCCTTCATCATATTTCCTCATTCCAGATCTTTCTCTCTTATGCCTGATGTCTCTTAGGAAGGAATTCCTACCAAGTACTGCTCTCTGACCTTCATTCTCTTCGCACAAGTGTTAATAGACATTTCATTTACATTTGTGCTTTCTGTGGTTGGACACAGTATGGTTGCTGCCATGTAGGTGATACTTTGTTTTGGTGACAACCAGTGTGACTTCTGCTTTTCCTAAGATTTGTTCCCTCTTACCATTAAGCATGCCTTAAGATCTGCATCTTGATAAGATCTTAACTAGTCTTCCTTCCACAAATACAGATCCTGCCTTTCATGGCTCAGGGAGGAGTAAAAATCTCCCTACCAGTTTTGCCCACTTTCCTTACCCTCCTCAAAGCCATACTACCAGGTTTCTCTCCCAGCACTCCATGGAAACTGCTTAGATGTCCCCAGTGGCCTGTTCCTAGTTGTCTTTTCTATAATTTCCTTTACTGATGTCTTAACCATTTGCCATTTGCCTTCTTGAGTTCCTCCTCCTACCAACCTTGCCATGTATCACCTGTTCTCTCTCTTTCTCTCTCTCTCTCTCTGTGGGGGTTACTAGGGAGTTTATCTAGGGTTTTGTGCATGCTAGAAAAGCACTGTATCACCAAGCTCTGGTCTATCACCTGCCATTTCTCAGACAGTCAAGCTAAACTGTGAGCTATCTATCATTTTTCATCCTCACTGATTTTTAAGCTTAATCCTTATTTCACTCTACTAGGGCTACCCCTTTATTTCCCACTGCCCCCACAAAGGACTGCACTTTCCACAACCTTTACTCAGCTAGTAATTCTTTCTTTTTTAATCCTACATTTGGGGTGGGTCTCCTATATGAGAGGCAGTGAGGACACATTGGGGAACAAGGAGAACAGAGCATTTGCAGTGGCCAAGTGCTAGGCTCTGTAAGGAGCTGCGGGTAAGAAGAAACTGCTGAAGGACTCCCGGCAGAACATGTTTTGGTAATGGCAATCTATCTGTAGTGTAGAGAATGGGTTAGAGGAGGGCACAAGAAGAATCCAGAAGACAATTGAACAGTTTATTTTTGTAATCCGGAGAGACTGAATTTCTGACTAGGGGTACAAAGAAGTGTGTGGGTGCCAAGTACACTCAACCAGGAGACTATAAAATCCTGATCATGGACTGAGCATGTGAGATGAAGAAAAATGAGGAACAAAGGACAGCCAGTATCCTGGCTCCAGCAACAGGGGCAAATTTTATGGTCTCAGGCAAGAAATGCATAACAAAGGGGATTCATTCACCAAATATTTAGTAAGCTTCAATTGCATGCCAGGCCTGGTTTTAGGAGCTATTTGGGATTCAGACCATACAAAAACAAACAAATATCTAATATGGCAGATGGTGATAAAACTATGAGGAGAATTAACATAGGAAGGGGTTGGTCTGCATCCAGGTAGGCAAGGTGTGAGTCATCTGTCAGTTCTCCAAGTAGAAATAACTAGGAAACCAGCAGGAATAATAAAGTCTAAAATTGAGTTGCAGTCAGTAGAGAAGCTGCCCAAGTATATTTTGATTGTAAATGCTTCATTCCTTAAGAATAGCTGTACATTCAAAGATAAATCTCTGTAATACCTACAGTAATTGCAAGGATTATGAACAGGAGGGATGGGGTAGGAGGGCCACACCAGAAACAAGGAGAGAGGGTACCATGTTACAGCAGAAAAAATAGGCCTCCATCAAGGACTGAAAGTAAGTAATGAGACACCTGGTTAAGTTCACAGACTTTTGTTCCTGATCATGTACAACTGAGGGGGTATGATCTCACCAGAAGGAGAGGGCATATAGTCTGGCAGATAAAAAGTAACCATTTTGCAAATGGGTAATTGACCCCTCCCTCACTGAGGTTTCTGACTTTTATTACATCTACCCTTGAATGTGCTCTTATAACAAGACTCCAGTTTAACAGCTTTTTGTCTCTGGCCAGGGGGTGACATACAGTGCCCATCAGGATGGAGTGAAGGGCATTGCAGGAGCAGCAAAACTGCAAAAGAAAATCAACGAACCACTATCCAGAATTTCAGAGACTCTATACCAACCACCTAGAACTAGGCCAGCCTAATCTCTCCCCATCCTGAAGCTCAGGGAAATTTGCGGAAGAGGGGGTGGTAAGATTGTAAGAGCAAAAGGATGGGAGGAGCAATGATACGCAAGATACTCCACACAAGTTAGGGCCGAAGCAATCACAATTGGACTTTGCATGCCCTGCACAATGTCCAACGCACTATTGACTCCACAAAGTCTAGCATTTGCTAAAGGCACCAAGATCCTTGGAGGCAAGGGATTGACAGCCACAGTAGTGTTCCTATGCTTAAGGAGAACACAGGAAAGGGTTCTGGGAAATTCTACTGGGTCTTTGCACCTCATCGTAGAGGAGGGCCCAGAGGAGAGTCTGGCATGCACATTAAAGGATTCTCCGGGGATTGGGGGGGGGAGGCACTAGGGGATGGGAAGGGAGGGGTGAGGGGAGGGGGAGCAGGGGGGTCGGGGGGAGGAGGAGGGAGGGAGGGAACTGGTGTACCTGTTAAGTTTGTATGAGTGGAAATAATAATAAAAATGTTAAAAAAAAAAAAGAATAGCTGTACATGAGGCAAGAGACTTGCCTTTTTTGTCTTCTACATCAGTGCTGTGGTTCTCTAAGGTGAGGCCTATTCTTCCTAGGTGAAGGTGAAAGGACGTGAGGCCCCTTGGCTGGTCAACTGCCTTACTCAGAATCCAAGTTTGTCTTTGTGTAGCAGGAATTATGAGACTCTAAATGCACTCTACAAGCAGTTCAGCACGGAGCTACATCACTAGGAAAGAAGGCAGGAAGTTAGTGCAGTGGGTTATAGAGAAGGTGGATACTTAAGAGGGCATGAGCCAAAGTAGCTATTGATGGCACCACGGGTTTAAGAACCCATCTCGTCCTGAAACTCAATGGGAGGGCTCATTATGATCTGCCTATAGACATTTGCTCCTGGGACCATCTTTGCTGAAACTCAATGAGAGGAGAGCTGGTGACCAGTGATGATGATGATGAGAAGCTGAGAAAACTGAAGTGAGATCCAAGAATTGGTTGAGATCAAGGGCATCTAAGGGCCCAAGACAAGGCCTAGCACAATCCTTTTTTAGCTGTTCCCTTCTGCTTGAGGCTCAGGTGCAGCAAGCTGTACGGACATTTATAGACCTGGGTGCTCTGAGTTGTGGCATAGGCTAAAAATAAAAATAGCTGGTGGTGAAACTTGGCCCAGGACAGTCCCAACACAGACTTCCCAGTGGGTTTTGCCATTTGAGTAGCTTCCTGTCACAAGGAGGGTTTGAAATGTGTCCCCTGCAGTCTCATGTGTTTGGAAAGGTCATGGCACCTTTAGGAGGTGGAGCCTTGCTGGAGGAAGGCGGTCCCAGGGAGGGGGCCTTGAGGTGGATTAGTCCCACCCTACCTCCAGGAGAGCTCTGCTCTTGCAGCTGGAGTCTTGCAGCTCTCGAGGATGGGTGTGTGGGTGTGACTTAACCTGTCTCCAGCTTCTGTCAGCCCGCCATGAAAGACTGTCCTTCTGGAACCATAAGCTGAATAAATCTCCCCTTCTCCCTAAGTTGCTTGACTTTCAATAGTGTTCCTATACTTAAGGGGAACACAAGAAAGAGTTCTAGGAAATGCCACTGAGTCCTTACACCTCATCAGAGAGGAGGACCCAGAGGAAAGTTTGATATACACATTAAAGGATGCTTCAGAGATAGGGGGAGGGGACACTGGGAGAAAGGGAGGAAAGGGGGGAAAGGAAGGGGAAAAGGGGGGAGGGAGCAGGGAGGTCCAGGGAGGGGTGGAGGGAGGGAGGGGACAGGGGTACCTATTACGTTTGTATGAGCGGAAAAATAAATAAATTAATTAATTTTAAAAAACCCTAGAGACAGTTGGAATGGAAGAAACCTTTATCAATATAATAAAAGCTGTATACAACAAAAAAAAAGAAAAAAAAAGTTGCTTGATTTTGAGCGTTCTCTCACAGCAACAAATCAAAGTAACTAGAACTGAGACTCAAGGCCCAAACGCTGGACTCTCCACCTTTTCCATTTTGTATGTTATTCTTTTTCTATACTGAACCACTCTGAGACCATTGCACTATGCTCCCTGTGATGTGGAGTGGCAGGATCACACAGAACAAGAGAATAAACATTCTGTAGGTGGTCCCCTTGGGGGGGAGAAGGGATATGGGGGTGCAGGTGACACATAGAAAATAACTCTGAGGCCTGTCACAGTCTCAGTCTTTCATGCCTCCAGAAACCTAGAACTTCCTTTCAGTGGTCTTTCCCCACATCAGAAGATATCGACTCCTATCAAATGTTTACCTTTTAAATATTATTCACATTCAGCCCTTTTCTGTTTGTCCCTTGTCATGATGTGAACAACCATCTATTCACACCAGATAGGGAACTAATGATAGACAAAAATAATGATTTTCCCATGAGGTGATGACTCAGGAAAGCTTCGTCCTTGCACTTCCAGTGTTGCATAGTGGTTTCCTTCTAATTAAAATATTCTTTCCTGGAGCGTGGGGAAAGCTTATAAGACTCAAGAACAAACCACCTTGACAAAGAGAGGCAACTTGACAAGTCACAGAGACCTGAACCCCCACAAAAGTAGACAAGCCAGAGGTAACCCTGGGATCCACAGAAGCAGACAGTCAGGAGGGCGGGATTGATGGAAGGATGGGAAGGAGAGACAATGGAGGGAAACAGGGATAAGTACTCAAAATGCCTCTAAAAGTAGAAAAGTTATTTTATGAAAAGAGTAGACAAACCAGAGGAAACCCTGGGGATCCATAGAAGCAGAGGGAGTGAGATGGATTGAGGAAGGGAAGGGAGGAGGGATGTGTGGAAGGGGGATGGAGAGAAGCAGGGATAAGTGCTCAATATGATTGTAAAAATAGAAAAATAAAATAATAATAATAAAAAGAATAACCCAAACTTACTATCATAGTTAGGCACAGGTGTCAATTGACAGTTGAGAGTTTGAGCTCTGAGCACATTTGTAGAGAATTAATGGTTGAGTTAAGCCCAGAGCAAACCTGCAGGAGATTGTCTAGCTGATGGGGAAGGCCCAGCCCATGGTGGGTGGGACTAGGCTCTGGACTAAAATACTGAGAGCTGGTTGAGAGAGTTGGCATCCTTCTGTGCACTTGGCCAGACATGCTGGTCTGTCAAGTAAGGATTGTCCCTCTCTCCCCTGTTATGTGGTGATGGTGTGGCCAGTTCCCTTGGTGCTGGTGTTGGTCCATGCTCTCCTGTCAAGCTGGACTGAGAACTGTAACCAGGAATCACAAGAGAGAATAAACCCTTGTTCCCTTAAGCCATTTGATGGTCTTTTATCAGCAACTATGCAGACGAACTGCAACACTTACGAATCTGGAAAGCTGAGGTTATATGATTCACTGAGCTCCAAGGTTATACAAAGCACCACAGTTGCTGGGCAGAGAAGACTCTCCTACCTGCTGATCTTGCAAGTGTTGCATGGAGTATTTATACCATGCTGGGGTGGGCATTTGGGGATGCAGCTATTTTTAAAAAGTGATTGATTGATTGATTAATTGATTGTGTGTGTGTGTGTGTATGTGTATGTGTGTGAGAAGGCACTGAGAGTCTCTGTGGAAGACTAAGGATGACTTCAGGAAACATCCTGGCTTGCTTCTACTTCCTTCTTGCTTTGCTCTGGGATTTTTCCAGGCTCCTCTCACTAGAGCTGGATGTGCAGGCCACTGCCATTTTCACCTGGCATTTTGACATGGGACCTGGGATCCAAACTCAGGACCTTCTACTTGCCAGACAGAGTCAACTTTCTAGCCCCTAATGCAGCTATTTTTTATTACATTTTTTTGCCTAGTTATACAAGCCGAATAGGTAGCCCCCTTCTTCTCCCTCCCCCTTCTCCCTTTCCCCTTGTTGTCCCCTATTGCATCCTCCCCCCCTTTCCTATTCTACCCTCTCCCTGTCACCCCTTTTCTTTCTCTCTTGGGGCTTCCTGCTTTCTCCCTCCCATCCTCCAGAGCATCTGTTTATGTGGGCACTGAATTTCCCTCTGAGTTGTCTACACTAGTGAAGGTTCAGGACTCAGTGGCATAGCTTGGGGCTCCTTCTTGGGGATGGAGCTATTTTTGAATCATCATGATTCTATAAGGAACCCCTCAATCATACTCCACTAAGTAAGTACCAATAAAGTCATAGATAGACTAAACTAGATTTGGGTTGAATTATTTTTTTGGTCTGTCATCAGAGCCTTATCTGGAGTGCTTACACGCAACTTCCAGGAAAAGTCACACAAAAGCTTTGTATTGCTGTGATGAAATATCAGAAAGAGATCAACTTAAAGGAGGAAATATGTATTTTTAGTTGGCTAACAATGCCAGAGGGTCCCAGTGGTTTCAGTTCATGGTCATTTTGCCCAGCTGGTTTTAAGCCCATGTAGGCAGTATACTTGGGCGAAAGTGTGGGATGAAGAACAGCTGATCACCTCATGGAGAACAGCAAACAAGAGAGGGTTCTCACTTTTATAACAAAGCCCTTCCCCCAATGCCAATTTAGCTATGAATCCCTAAATGAATGAATCCACTCAAGGTTCAATCATTTTTTATGGTCCCTACCTCTGAATACTGCTTAAAAAAACTATTA
The DNA here is from genome assembly GCA_023101885.1 of Typhlomys cinereus. Taxonomy (NCBI): domain Eukaryota; kingdom Metazoa; phylum Chordata; class Mammalia; order Rodentia; family Platacanthomyidae; genus Typhlomys; species Typhlomys cinereus. Next base: position 1,651,287 of record JALPQD010000414.1, on the reverse strand, counting down.
ATGGAGGGGATGGGGGAGTTGATCCATGGCATACATGTGGAAATCAAAGGGCAACTTTATGGAGTGGGTTCCTTCCTTCCACCTTTATATGGGTTCTGAGGATCAACAGATTAACAGGATTGCACTATAGGCTTCCTTACTGATTGAGCCATCTGGCTGACTCTCATTGCTGCTTTTTGAAGATTATTCACCCCATATTGCTGATGTACCTTTTTGTTTTAACTTCTGGGGGAGGATCAGTGATATGAAAGATTCCTGACCTGCTTTTACACCAAACTATTTCCACTACCAAAAAAAAAAAAAAAAGAAGAAGAAGAAACATGTCAATCACCATGGAAACATAGAGTTCATCATTCTTTCCTCTTCCTCTTGGCTACTTTAAAAAGTTGACAACAGCAGTGGGCAAGATGGCTTAGGGGGTAAAGGTATGCAAACCTGTGCACCTAAGTTCCATTCCCAGAACCCACATTGCAGAAGGTGATAACTGACTTTTAAAAGTTGCCCTCTGACCTCTGTGGTTCTCTCTCTCTCTCTCTCTCTCTCTCTCTCTCTCTCTCTCTCTCTCTCTCTTTCTGAAATAAATAAAATCTTGATTGGAGTGAGAAGTCATCCACAGGCAGTTTGTCATGAATTACTTCCTTTGTCTCAAATATTCTGCTCACCCTTCCACTTTCCTCTTCTCAACTAAGATGAAGAGCCCTTGGCAGCAGATCTGACTGGCCTTGCATGACCACAAAGGAAATCACTCATTTGGCATTCCATTCGTTATGTATTTATTTAGGTCTGCTTGCCTTGGCACTGGCTCTACACTTGAGGCAAAAAGACAAGCAGCCCGTGACTCCTGTCTTGGTAAGCTACCATTCAACTGGAGGAAGGCTGATGTGGAGGTAAATGTCAGATATTTTCCATATAATGTGGCAAATACTGGATGGATGGAAGGGGAGGAGAAAGAGAGAGAGAGAGAGAGAGAGAGAGAGAGAGAGAGAGAGAGAGAGAGAGAGAGATTTTTACATGAGCACACACAGAAGGGTAAGACTTTGCTGACCATCGGCAAAACCTCCTGAAAGAAGTGTTATCTGAGTTTGGCCCATGATGATGAAGTCAGTGACAAAAAAAGAGGCAAATATCTCCCAGTCTAAAGAGGTAGTGAGAGTCACAGACTGAGGATTTGGAATTGGGGACCTTACTGGGTTCCATTTACTAATCAGTTCACCCATCATCCCACAGATGATATGAATGTGGGCTGCTTCTCCTTCAGGGAAGATTGCTCTGACAGTGGGGATTACCTTGGATGGATACTAAACACTATATTAGCAGAGTCTCCTCTTCCCTTACCTGAAGCCTGTAACCACTTGACAAAAACCCTCTTTTCCTCAGGCTGAAATCTCCATTGGGGTGTCATTCTGCTTTGCAGTTTTGGAGATCCAGGCCAAAGCTTCCCTACGAAGAAGCCACCTAGCTCTTCTTTGGCTCTGTTCCTGGCTGCCTTTACTCCTTTCTTTCCAAGGCTTCTTCTGGAGAAAAGTATAAGGACCTAAATCTGTGATTTGGACTCTGCTTCTAGAGTCTTCTAAAATATACTCTGGGAGAGCATATTCAATAGACTTCTTAATATTTGGCATACACTGAAATGAAAGTGAATATTAATTCAAGAATTAGACAAGAGTCACATCACAGAGAACCCTATATGATATATTAAGACCTTTCAGTGTTTGACTGGGGTTCAGTTGGTACAGTGCTTACCTACAATGCATGAAAGAAAGCCTTGGCCCGATCTCTAGCACTTCATAAACTGGGTATCTTAGTAACTGGAAAGTGAATACAGGACAATCAGAAGTTCAAGGTCATCCTCAGTTACATAGTTTGAGACCAGTCTGGGACACATGAGATCTCGTTGTTTTAATTTTTTATTTAAGTTACTTTATTTTTCTAGTTTTACAAGCATATTGAATACTCATCCCCATTTCCCTCCATCCCCCAAGACCTTGTTTGTTTGTTTTTAATCACTGTGATAGATAATCCTAGGTGTCAATTTGACACACCTGGCATTAACTAAGATCAACTGAAACCACACCTTACAAGAGCAGCTGAGACCACCTGAAGAGATTATCTGGATAATACAAAGATCAGCCTAGATCCCATTGGAACCTCCTTAAATCCCATTGGAACCTCCCAATAGTGGACCACATAAAAGGAGCCACAGAACAGGAGACTGAGAGTAAAGACTCTCTGAAGCTGTGCTCTGCCCTCCTGCCATCCTGTTTCTTCGACCCTCCAGCTCTTCAAAGCCAACTCAATAAATTCCCTTTATATATATATATTCATTCCGTTGATTCTGTGACTCTAAAGATCCTTGACTAATACAATCACTCTTCTATCTTGCCTACCCAGTTCAATGCTATCTGCAAAGTTACTCACTGAACTGTTTTTAACCCACTCTTATCTCTCTCTACTTACACATAATAAGTTGTAGGGCTTACAGATTTTCCTTTCTAAGGAGTCTCTGCCAGTTTTCTCTTTTCTACTTGCTGCTTTCCAGATTAAACTAAAGCCAGCTGTAATCATGTTCATATTCCTGCTCTAAAACTATAGAATTTCACAAAAATGCAGTGTCCAATTGAAATTTCATGTGTAAAATACATATATAATATAGCATACACATACTTTACAATGTTAAAAGGCACCATTGAGCTTTATATAACCATCCTATCTGTTATTGATTTTACATATATTCAAATAAATATTTATTTATAGAAATGTCTTTTTTGTTCACTGTAGCAAATTTGTTACAATAGGGATATATACAGAAAAAGTGAAAGTCTGAGTTGCTTGGTGTAGTTACTGTTTGGGTTTCCAGGTTGGTTCCCTGTGACCGCTGATAATATCCGGGCTCCTCCAGGGTCCTTTCCGGGCATTGTTCTGGATTTCATTGATGTGAATTAAATGGGAAAGGAAGTGAAAATCAGAGCTCACAAGGCCAACGGGAGCCGGTTTGCAAGTTGGGCACATGCACATCCACAGTCCAAAAGCATATGCATAACTGGCTAGGTCTGCGAGGCTGGAGCTACTGCCCTTGCACCTGTGCTTGTCTTTCAATAGGAAAGGCGCCTTCTAATTAATGTTTTTGAAGTTGACTTTTCTGCAGGAAGAGACTTGTTCCTAAGCATTATTGGTTCAGCGCCTTCCTATACTACAGTGGGAAAAGAATGTGTAAACGAAGCCTTAGAGAAACCGGGTCTCATTATCTCTAAGTCTGTTAAACTCAGCAGACATTTATTAAGCCTGATGTGTTGGAGGTGGTACTCGGGGAGCTGGGTACGTGGGGAGGAGCCAGGCAGTATCCTTCTTCCTGGGTAATTTGCATCCTGGGAACACCATCGCTGAGTCTGCAAGTGGTTGCTAAAAGGCAAAGGAGACAGGAAGTAGGGACATGGTGGGGGAAGCAACATGTTAGTAAACCAACAAAGACGGAAAATCTTAATTCAGTTAAGGAATAAAGTAGGATGGGTCATCATTCTCCCTGGCTCTGTGTGTGTGTGTGTGTGTGTGTGTGTGTGTGTGTGTGTGTGTGTGGACTTGGAGGCATGACCCTGAGAGAATCAGGAAGAGCAGTAGACACTCGCATGGATCTTGGGTCTTCCGGAGGGCAAGCAAGTTCATGGTCTTGCAGGTGCAAGATGACTCAGCCCACAAGTCTTAACTCACTGCTTTCCTGTGTACATGTACATTGTAGAAGGAAAAGCTAGCGATCCATGGTTGGGGGTTGAGGAGCATATAAGGCGGCAGAGTGATTTACCTCACTCTCTTCATAGCGTTAGGAACATACTTTTGCTCAGGGAACCTTGCTGGAGTCTGTGAAGTCCGTGTGGGTGAGCGCTCAGTAAGGAGGGGTCTGCCTTGGATGTGTGTGTGCTGGGCTGGGAGGCAGGCTGTTGGGAGGGTCTGTGAGGGGTGATGATCCTCCATCTAGTCTTTTTGGACAGGGTCTCATGTGTCTCAGGCTGATCTTGAACTTGCTGTGTAGCTGAGGACGGATGATCTTAACTTTTGATCTTTGTGCTTCCACCTTTTGGGTGCAGGGTTTATAGGAGTGTGTCCTGGCACACAGTCCACAAGGTGCTGGGGAGCCAGTCCAGGATTTCATGCATGCTTGACAAGCACCATACCAGCCCCCTCACCCAGTCCTGATGCTCCCTAGCGAGTCTCCTTCCTCTCCCTCCCTTTATCCACGTGCCTTTCTCTCACATCCATCTGCTCCCCTTCCCCTTTCTTTAGCTCTGCCGTGAAGTGCAGTGTTTCTGCCTGATGTTTTTAATGTGGGATTCAAACTCAGGATTTCCTGCTTTTGAGGCAGAGTCTCAACCCCTGAGCCACCTCTCCAGCCCTGAAGGAATTATAAAGTGGCAGAAGATGCCTCTTTAGAAACAAAAACATTGATCCTGAAACATGCCTGAGCTTAACTTGGAAGAACCTTGTTTCAGTTTCATTATATGTTCTGCAGCAAAATACCAGACGAGAGCAACTTGGTGGGGGGGGATTTCATTAACTTACAGTCCCAGACTATTGTCGATCATCGTGGGGAAGTTGAACTTGCAGGAGCTTGAGGGAGCTGTCCGAGTCACATTCAAGAGCAGAGGCCAAGAACAAATGCACGCATGCTCGCTTGCTCAGCGGTCAAGTGCCTGCTTGGAAGGCCTGGTGGCCTCATTTCCCAGAAAGGTGGATAGAGAGAACCAACTCCACAAAGTTACCTTTGACCTCCCCTCAGACACACACACACACACACACAGTGGCGCCTCATCCACAAATGCATATCATTTACAAACACAAAAGTAAATTAATGAATAAAATATAAATACCCTGGATTGCTATGTCAACGATTTATCCCTAAGTAGTTCAGGAAAACACTATAGTATTTCCAAGTTTTCTGTAAGGTGTAGAATGTGCTTGAAGGTCATAAATGAGATAAGTCTGTCTTCAAGACTTATGCTATGTTGTAGTTCACCTGCATGGTTGCTGATAAATGACCATCACACAGCTTAAGGGAAAAAGGACTTTACTTTCTTACAACAGTCCGGTTACAGTTCTCAGTCCAACTTGACAAGAAAGCACGCACCAACACTAGGGCCGAGGGAACTGGCCACCATCACCACATAATGGCTGAGAGACAGACAATCCTTACTTGCCAGACCAGCATGTCTGGCCAAGTGAACACAAGGATGCTAGTCCCACCCACCATGGGCTGGGCCTTCCCCATCAGCTAGACAATCTCCTTCAGGTTTGCTCTGGGCTCAACTCAACTACTAATTCTCCACAAATGTGCCCAGAGTTCAAACCTGCAACAGTCAAGTTGACACCTGTGCCTAACTATGACATGCTAACTCACCATCTCTTCTCAGTGGAGGATTTGTGGAATCCCTCACCAACCTAGAGTGATCTTGAATTCCTCATCTTCCACCCTCCACCCTCCATGTGCTAGCATTACAGGTAGGCATCATTGTGCCTGGCAAAAAAAAATTAGACCAAAGCAATATACAAATAGAATAAAGTGTCACTCAGTACTGCTACTAACAGTTTTTGCATTTAAAATGTCATTCTGGGCTGGTTGAAATAGCTCAGAGGGTAAGGCATCTGCACACAAACTGGGCGACCTGAGTTGGATCCCCGGAAGCCCACATGGCGGAAGGAGAGAAGTGACTTCTGAGAGTTGTCCTCTGACTTCCATCCGTGTGCTGTGACATGTAAATAAATAAAATGCTTTTAAAAAATGTCACTTCTGGCCATGCGTCCTAAATTTTAAATGATGTATTATGATGGTGCTCCACAGAGACTCCCATGTATACGATGTGTATGCATGTGCATGCATGTGTGTGTGTGCTCGTGTGTGTGGTGTGCATGCTGTAGCACACATGTGGAGATCAGAGACAACTTTCAGAAGTCACTTCTCTCCTTCTGTTCCGGGAGTTTAAGGGATCAGACTCCAGACTTGGCAGCAAAGGCTTCACCAGGCTGAACCATCTCTCTCTTGCTGGTGGATTAATTTCATATTCGCCTGCTGCTGAGGCCGTGTGGCACGCTAGACATGACATGGTCTATGAGGCTTGCCCGACCTGGTTTGGAACCTCCAAGTAATTGACGTCTGCCTGTGTGACCTTGGATCTGTCGCCAATCTTTCTGGGCTCTAGTTTTTTTTTTTTTTTTCCTTTTTTCTTTTTCCATTTTCTTATCTATGCATGTGTGCATGTGTGTATGTGTGTGTGTACGTGTGTGTGTGGTGTGTGAGGAGGGGGTGTATACATATACACATACATATTTTCCCCTGTGTGGGTACATATGTGCATATGTGGGTGGGCGTGCATTTAAATATGAGTCCGTGGAGATCTGAGGTCATTTACCTTATTCTTTTTGAGGCAGGGGTCTACTCAATCCAGAACTCACTTAATGATTAGTCTGGTTAGCGAGCTTGCTCTGGGGATACCCAGTCTCCATCTTCCCAAGTCTAGAATTACAGG
>JALPQD010000414.1:1621715-1644765 GCA_023101885.1 Typhlomys cinereus | reverse complement strand
GTAGATGAGAAAACGAAAGCGGAAAGAAGAAAGACGAGGGAGAAAGAGACGGAGAGAAGAAAGAAAGAAAGAGGCAGAAAAAAGCAAACGAAGAAAAGAAAGAAAGAAAAAAGCGAAAAGAGAAAAATAGAAAGACAAAGACAAGACAAGGAAACACGAAAGAATAAGGAACCAGTAAAAACACTGAAAACTAAAGCAAGAAGAAGAAACCCCATGAGGGAGGGAAGAAAGAAAGAAAAAGAGAGAAGAGAAAGATAAAGAAAGAAAGATACAAAAAGAAGAAAGAAGAAAGAAAAAGGAAAGAAAGAAGAAAGACAGAAAGAAAGAAAAAAGAAAAGAAAAGAAAGAAGAAAGAAAGAAAGAAAGACACGAACGAAAGGAAAGAAAGGAAAGAAGAAAGTAAAAGATGGGCGAAGAACAATAAGGAGGAAGAAAGAAAGGAAAAGAAAGAAAAGAAAGAAAGGGGAAAGAGAGGCCAAAAGAAAGAAACCGAAAGAAATAAGAAGAAAGAAAGAAAGAAAGAAAGAAGAACGAACAGACAAAAGCAAGACAAGAGAGAAAGAAAGAAGAAGAAAGAAATTGAACGAAAGAAAGAAAGAGAACAAGAAAGAAACAAAAACACAAAAAACAAGTAATAGAAAGAAAAGTAAAGAAAAAGAAAGGAAAACGAAAGAAAGACAGAAAACGAAAAGAAAGCAAGAAAAGACCAAGAAAGAAAAAGCAAAATGAAACTAGACAACAGACAATACGATCACGAAAAGAAATAAGAAGAAAAAGAAGAAAGGAACAAGAAAAGAAAGAAAGAGAAGAAGAGAACGAAAGAAAGAAAAGAAGAAAGGAGAGAGAAGGAAAGAAGGGGAAGAAAGAAAGAAGAAAAGAAGAAAGAAGAGCAGAGGAAGAGGGAAGAGAAAGAAAGAAAGGAAAGAGGAACAGAAAGAACGAAAAGCTCGAAAGAAAGAAGAAGACAAGAAAGGAAAGAGAAGAGATAGAAAGACTCGAGAAGAAAGGCGAAAGATAGGAAGAAGAGCCGAAGGAAGAGGAAGAAAGAAGAGCGAAAAGAGACAAGCGAAAGAGAGGAAAGAGAAAGAAAGAAAAAGAGAGAAGAGGAGGGAGAGAGAGAGAGAGGAGAGCGAGAAAGAAGAAAAGAAGAAAAGAAGGAAGAAAACGAGGAAAGAGGGAAGCAGAGAATAAGAAAGAAAGAGAAGAAAAAAAAAAAGAAGAAAGAAAAAAGAAAAAAAAGAAAGGAAGAAAGAAAAGAGAACGAAAGAACGAAAAGAAAAGAAGAAAGAAAAGAAAAGAAGAAAGAAAGAACAGAAAGTAAACGAAAGAAAGACGAAATGAAAAGAAAGAAAGACAAGAAAAGAAAGAAAGAAAGAAGAAAGAGCAAGACGGAAACGCGAAGAAGAAACTGGACACTAGGCTTATGTCATTGGAGTAAACTCCATTTGGTTGTATTGCAAATTTATTATAAATTGCTGAGTTATATTTAATCGTTTTCAGAACTTTTGCATATAAGTTCATGAGGAATTGTCTTAATTTCCTATTGTTATTGTAAGATGTCCTAATGAAAGCAGGTGACAGGAGGAAGCGTTTGTTGTGGCTTGTAATTAGAGGGTGCAGCTCATCATCACAGAGAACTCATGGCAGTATGAGCGTCAAGCAGCTGGTCACATCCCGTCCATCCTTAGAGAGAGAGAGAGAGAGAGAGAGAGAGAGAGAGAATGCACACTGCTAGTCAGTTTCTCTTCTCTATTTATATGGGCCAGGAACCTAGGGGATACTGGGAACTGGAATGATGCCACCCACAGAGAAAAGGTCTATCCACCTCAACTTATTTAAGCAAGCTAACTCTCCAGATTATTATATAGGAGTTTAGATTTAGATGCTTTTTCTCATGTAAATTGTATATAAAAGTTCCCTTTATTTTAGCTGGAACTATAAATCATGATATGCTATATTTTGTTTGCAGTCAGTTCAGTATAAACTTAATTTCCTCTGAGTTTTTTCTTTGATGTTTACATCATTTAGAAGTATATTCTGCGAGCTGAAAGATGGCTCAGGGGTTAAGACTCTGCCTGGTAAGCAGAAGTTCCCAAGTGTGGATCCCAGACACCACATAAAACCACCAGGCAGAAAAGGCTTTGGGCTGGACTTCTCTCTCCGGTGGGATGAGCCTGGGAAGTCCCAGAGCAAAAGAAGGAGGTAGAAGCAATTCAAGACGATTCCTGAATTCACCCTTGATCTTCCACAGGGACACACATTGCCCTCAGATACACACACACACACACACACAGAGAGAGAGAGAGAGAGAGAGAGAGAGAGAGAAGTAAAGTTAAAAAATAAAAGTATATTCTGTATTTTCCAAATGTTTGGAAATTTTCATGTTACCTTTTTTCTTATTCATTTCTAGTTTGATTTCATTGTGTTCAGAAAAAAAAATCTCTAAATGATATCAGTTCTTTTAAATTTATTGAGTTTCAGGCCACGGAGATGGCTCAGTGAGTAAAGGAGTTTGCTGCCAAACCTGACAACCTGAGTTCAAGTCTCAGACACCAAATGGTAAAAGGACAGAACCTACTCCTAAGAGTTGTCCTCTGATCACACTCATGTCCTATGCCTGCACATACACAATTACACACATACATACACACACACACGGGAGAGAGAGAGAGAGAGAGAGAGAGAGAGAGAGAGAAAATATGTAAAAAATTCAAATTTATTGAAGTTTTCTTTATGGCCCAAAATATAATCTTTCTTGGTACCATGTTCCTTGCTAATGGGAAAAGAAATGCATCCTGCTTCTGATGGATACAGCCATCTACAAATTTTTAGATCCCTTTCATTGATTGTATTGTTGAATTCTTCAATATCTTTGCTGATTCTCTGCTATTGTTCTATTGAGTGTTAAGAGGGAAATATTGAAATGTCCACTACAGTTGTGGATTTTGTCAACTTTTCCTTGAATTTCATTGGTTTTTGCCTCACAATTGTTTCAAGACTTAATATTCTTTGTGGATTGATTCTTAAACTAAGGGTCTTGGGCTTGCCCAGGGAAGAGTTCTACCACTGAGCCATAACCTCAACCCTTATAATTGTTTTTAATAGTTCCCCTGAACATACTGATGATCAGATCAAGGTGGAGCTATAGGTTTTGCTTCAAATGTGAAATAAAATTTAGAAAACTCAAAAGAAGACAAAAAACATTTATCTTATTTTTATGCATCCTATTGATTATTCTTCCTGACAAGGACACTCATTTTAATATTAATTAACTTTTAAAATTTTTTTATTGTTTATTCAATTGTGTGTGTGTGTGTGTGTGTGTGTGTGTGTGTGTGTGTGTGTGTAGAACCACGGGTGAATTCGGGAACCACCATGGACCACTCCCCTCCTCCTCGTTTCTCTGCCCCGGGATTCACAGGCTCCGCCCTACCAGGACCAGAAACAGGCGCCCCCGCTTCCCCCCGGTCTATACATGGGGTCTAGATCCAACTCAGGACCTTCTGCCTGCAGGCAGAGGCTTAACCTGAGCCATCTCTCCAGCCCCTTAACTGACTTTTTATAGATGATCCTGTAAACATTCTTTCCTGGTGACATTATATTCTCTTATTACATCTTCATCTGAGAATATTGTGATTTTACCTTCATTCTTGGAGGATACTTGACTGGGTATAAAATCTGGGGTTGGAATGTTAAGAACCTAAGGATAGGGAGATCACAGACCTTGTGAGAGGACAAGCTATTGTTTTGTCATATGGATATCAAACTGCCTTCTAAATACTTGTTGTTATATCAGTAATTAGTATAGCTCTCAGCCCTTGACCAAGAGGCTTCCTTTTGTAATGCAAAGTGTTTCATGCAGAGAATCATGACTAGTCAAAGTGCAGAGAATAAATGACCACAGAATGCTCAGCCCCGAGCAGGACATATAGATCATTCTCCCACCCAAGCCTCAAGGAACATCACGGAAGAGGGGTCAGCAAGAATGTAAGAAGCAGATGGTGGACAGAAGTGCTGTCAGACAATATCCTCTGGACAAGACAGGGCTTCTGTTCTCATGAACTCTACACTTGTGTCTTCTCCCAAAAGATCTGCACAGGATTTGACCTACCCGACATTTCACCATGAAAGGGGCAAGATCTCAAGAGGGGCCACATGTGGTTGAGAGACTATTAAGGGTTAATGTTGAATTCAGGAGATGGGGGGGCTATTTTTCTCACTGATACATCATTCGTCTCCAATGAGAGTTCAGGCACATGCCAATACAAGCAACTCAGATGAAGCTCAAAGGCCTACCCATGGAAAAACATACAAAAATAGAAGGGAGACTGCCCATAAAGAAGGTTCACTGCGGAAAAAGGAAGGGGGAATGGAATCAGGCAATAAGGGGTGAAATGACATAAATGTATTGTATTCATGTATGAAACTCTAGAAGAGTAAAAATAAAGAACAAAACTGTATATACATTAGGAGAAACTATGACAATAAATTAGGGAGATTTTTTTAAACCATGACAAGAAACTCAGAAACCATAATGAATATGAAAATCAAACTTAGTTATAGAAACTTTTTAGCGGAAGTCTTAAAGTTAAAACATGCATTAACAGATTAGATTAAATAGTTACAACACTTAACAGGGTAATTGTGTTACTGAATAACAAGCTTATGGAAAATTTTAAAAAATTTTAAAGTTCAATAGGAATGTGGATAAAGAACAGAATCAATTCACAGGAAGTGAATTACAAATGACTTATAAGCTTATGAAAGCTATTCAACTGCAGTAATTAAATAAACACAAATGAAAACAACAGTGACTTTTCCTTGGTAGCTTTTCAAAACTGAAAAATAATTAATGGCACCCTGCTTGGACTTAAATGTGGGAAAGTGGGATTTGGGCATTTATTACAAAGTGAAAAGTGATACTAACAATTCAAAAGGAGGATTTTGGACCCAAGAGGCAGAGGCAAGAGGAATGTATACCAGTATGAGGCCAGCCTAGTGTGCATAGTGTATTCTGGGACAATCAGGGTTACATAGCAAGACCTTGGCGGGAAGGGGAGAGAGGACATGTTTCATATTCTTTGTCAATATGTAAAATATGCACACTCTATATTCCAGCGGATGCATTTCTAGCATTTCTACAAAAATAACATGAGTTCATAAATATATACACATATACTACTTATTGCAGCAATGTTTGACAAAAAATCTAGAAGCAACCTATTTCTTTTCAATAGGAAAATGAGTAAATAAATGATGGTACAATACCATGCAAGTGTTAAAATGAATGAAGTAGATCTGCAGGTGCTATCTTGAAGCAATATACAGAAAGCAATGATAACTAAAAACAATATAATTGCATAAATTATATATTCAATGATTATATTTTTATGTGTTTCTAAACTGTATTGGATCCATGGAGGATGTTGGTGACACATGCATATAGATAAGTACCTAAAATACAGAAACATACTTAGATTTAAAGTGCAGAAAGAAATTGTAATCGGCAATATGTTAAACAGGGACCTGGCCAGAACAGAAAGTACATTTCAAAGGGCAGAATTCATCTCTTGCTATTTGAACCGAATTCTGAAGGTTTCATTCCATATTAAGGAAACACTAGAATTCACAGATTTCAATGAGCCTACTTCCATACGCAGCACGTACATATACACACATGCACATACAATATGTGTGCACACATTCACATACACATGCACACATATGCATGTGTGCACACATGCGTATGTATTTCATGGATACCAATATGGCTCACAGTGCCTTTGGAGGCTCTCCTTGACGTTGCCACGTGAGGAATGTGCCTTGGTGCCTGTCTGCAGAAGTCCAAGTTAACAGGTACAGAGTAAAGAAGTAAGGGCTGGTTTTAATCAAGTACATCCGGGGAAATGCTTCTGTCCTTCAGGACTTCTCAGAGCCTTTAAACACAAGATGTTCTGGGATGCGTCTTACTTCTCCAATGGAAGTATGGAACACACTTGAACTCCTTTGAATCAGCTTGGGAAACTCTGTCGCAGATGTTCTACAAAAGGTTTCTAGTTCCTTCCTTTAGTGCCCGGACCCCAGGACTCCTGAGTGCCCTTCTGAGCCCCGCGTGTTGAAGAAGGAGAACCAGTCATGTTTCTTTGTGCCTACACTGAAGACACAGAGACGTTAATTAGCTAATGAATGGGTCGCGGCTGCCTGATTCTTCCGGGTGCACAGACATAGGTGACCTTTGCAGTTCCTCCACTCTGACCCCAGGGACAGTCCAGGGGCTCATGGGAAATGATGGTTGCACAGGTCCCACACCCTTGCAGAGGCTGGTGGTGCTGGCTCTGCGTCCACCCTCACTTCGGGTCATTTCCCTGTCCCCACACACTTAGCGTTGGATTCATTCTCCTTCATTCAAAGCTGCCCTCTGGGACTCTGTTTCCATAGCTCTAAACTAAGTTCACGGTGGGTTCCTCATCATCGCATCTTTCTGAATGCAGAGCTGCCGGTCTGGAGTTAGCGTAAGCTACGGTGCTGGCGACAGAATGGGTTGTGCTGGCTCACCCCGGCTTCTGGGGTTCCTGATATCTCTTGAGGTTCCCTGACATCTCCTGGGGTTCCTGACGTTTTCATCCCATGCATTAGAATTTTCCGACTCCTTCAGAAAGCTGTAGGACTTACCCCCCCCCCTTAGGTTTATTATTGGGGGGAGGCACATGGTTCACATGTGGAGGTCAAAGGACAACTTGCAGAATTTGGTCTCTCCTTCCATCACGTGGGTCCAGAGATGGAATTCTGGTCACACAGCTACATGTTGAACCATCTCATCAACCTGAGCGCGTACTTTAAAAAACAAAGAGAAATGAAGGTTAGGGAAGGAAGAAAAGCAAGAAGAAGGAAAGAAAAAGGAAGTGAAGCAAGTGCCAGACCCTCCTCCCTTTCCTTCTGCATTACACAGCTTTCCACCGAACCAATGACATAAAGTAACAACATAACTCAGGTAAAATCCTAAGAAGGAAAGATTATCCTGGCTCCTCACCTGGAGGTTTCAATCCATGATTGTTTGGTCCATTGGTCTTGGGTCTGTGGCAAAGTCACAGTGATGAGGGACACATGGGGTGGGCGTGGGAGTAGAGCAAGTTGTTGGCTGGAAAATGGACCAGAAAGAGGAAGGGGTAGGTCCCACAATTCTTGGGTTTCTCTCTCCTCAGTGGCTTAAACACCATTCCCCTGGGTCCTGTCTTCTTTCCTTGTAGGTTTATTTGTTTATAAATAAAATGATTTTTTTTTGTTTTAGTATGTGGTAGTTAGTTTCAAGTTGACAATTAAAAACCTGAACGTTTAGAGCATGAATCAGGCCAGGCATACTATATGCATGTATGCAACATTAAATTTAAAAAGAATTTTAAAAAGAGAAGATAGACATGAACATTTGAGCTGGAAGCAGGGAATCCTGCACTCTTTCTGTTGTGCACTCTGACAACCTGCTACAAAACCCTGGCCTCAGCCTTCACCATAAGGCCTGAATTTTCAAATAAAAAATCAGGCCACCATTGGGCGTGCACATGAGATCAAATCAAAAGTCTTGCACAGAGCTGGACAGATGGCTCAGGGGATAAGTCTCTGCCTTGAAAGCAGAAGGTCCTGAGCTTGGATCCTAGATCCCACATAAAAATACCAGGCGGAAATGGCAGCTCCTTGTACATTCGATCCTGGTGGGCAGAACCTGGAAAAGAAACTCCAGAGCAAAGCAAAAAGGAGGTAGAAGCCACATTGGGTGATTCCCAAAGCCATCCCTGGACCTCAACAGGCACACACAGTGCCCTCTGACACACAGACACATCAATCAATAAATCTTTAACAAAAAATATTTTTTTTAAAAAAGCTAAACTTTTAGGCACACCTATGCAGATTATATAAGGCTTCTGAGCGAGCAGCCTGTCGCAGATTGTCCAACTGATGGGGGAAGACCCAGCCCATGGCCAACGGGACCATTCCCTGGGCAGGTGGAGAACACGGAGAGAGAGCTAGTTGGTTCTGGAAGCTGGCACACTAGGACACAGGTGTGCACTGGCACACTAGGACACAGGAGTATAGCAGGCACACTAGGACACAGGTGTGCACTGGCACACTAGGACACAGGAGTATAGCAGGCACACTAGGACACAGGTGTGCACTGGCACACTAGGACACAGGTGTATACTAGCACACTAGGACACAGGTGTGCACTGGCACACTAGGACACAGGTGTATACTAGCACACTAGGACACAGGTGTGCACTGGCACACTAGGACACAGGTGTATACTAGCACACTAGGACACAGGTGTGCACTGGCACACTAGGACACAGGTGTGCACTGGCACACTAGGACACAGGAGTATACTAGCACACTAGGACACAGGTGTGCACTGGCACACTAGGACACAGGTGTGCACTGGCACACTAGGACACAGGTGTATACTAGCACACTAGGACACAGGTGTGCACTGGCACACTAGGACACAGGAGTGCGGCTGGCACACTAGGACACGGGTGTGCAGCATGAGTCCTCGCTGTGGCTATGCCATGGCCAGTCCCCTCGGCTGCTGCTAGGGACTCTCCTGTCACAATGATCTACAGCTTGAAATCATAAGCTGAAATATAAATCCCCTTCTTCCCCTAAATCATAAGCCACGTATCCACCATAGTGATGGAAACATAGAACTGAGACAGTGTGCAAAATAAGGAGCTCCATTTGTTCATGCTCCTCCACCGGCGCCTCCTCCTCCTGCTAAGCCTTTTCTTCCCATCTCCATTACCTTGAGCTGCTCCCCTGCCTGCCACCTGTTAGCCCCCCACCTCCGATGTAGCCCCTTCTACTTTCATGTCCTCACATATAAACATGTTTTATCTAGACTCCCCATTCAAGAGGATGCAGGCAGCAGCGGTCCCTCCCAGTCTGACTTATTTCCCATAGCTTAGTGATCCCTGGTTCTCTCTGTTTGCCTCAGACAACCCGTGCTCAGCCTCCTTTATAGCCGAGGAGGATCGAGTCTCCTTTCTGCATCAGCTGTTGATGGACATGTTGTCTGATTCCATCTCTTGGCTGGCGTGAACAGTACAGTGAGCTAAGAACATGTGCACTCTGCTGACCTAGGCTCCCCCAAAGCGGTACAGCTGCACCATGTGGCAGCTCTATTTTTGGTTTTGCTAAGTGGATGAACTGTTAGGTTCCCCCTCTCCCCCAGGGGAAGGCCTCTCTTTTCCTATGCCCTCACCGGCCACTGCCTAGTAGTCCTGCTATTGTGTGCATGTGAATGCGTGACGCATGTGGGGGGCACGCGCCTGGGGGCACACGCCTCGGTGCACACACACACGGAGGTCAGAGGACAACCTTGTGGAGTTGGTTTCTCCATCCACCTGAGGACGGAATGTGGGTTCCAAGAACTGAAGCCAGGTCACTAAGTTTGTACAGCAAGAAAAAAAAAATGTGTATTTATAAAATAATTAGAAACCTTTTGAATTCATTTCTATTTGTTATAAGAGATTGCTCAGTGCTTTGTTTTTACATTTTTGAGAGAAGAAAAGAAAGGAGAGGGGAAGGAAAGGGAGGGGAGGGAAGGGGTGGAGAAAGGAAAGGGAAGGGAAAAGGAGAGGAAGGAAAGAGAAGAAGGGAAGAGAAGAAGGGAAGGGAAGAAGAGAGGAAGGGATAAGAGGGGAAGGGAGGAGAGGGGGAGGGGAAGGGAGGGGAAGGGAAGGGGAAGAGAAGGGGAAAGGAGGAGAAAAAGAGGAAGGACAGGGGAAGGTAGGAGAGGGGAGGGAGAGAAGACATGATGGCTGGTGTTGTCAACCTAGGAGGCAAGGCACCAGCTTGCCAAAAGGAATTCTCTAGATTAATATTGGCATCTGGGCATGCCAGCTAGGGATTGTCTTGTGCTAATGCTGCAGTAAGGAGGTGGTTCAGGACTGCACTGCATCGAGATGGAGAGAGTGAGCAAGAACACAAAGCATGCCTGCATTCCTCCACGCCGCCTGCATTGCTCCACGCCGCCTGCATTGCTCCACGCCGCCTGCATTCCTCCACGCCGCCTGCATTCCTCCACGCCGCCTGCATTCCTCCACGCCGCCTGCATTCCTCCACGCCGCCTGCATTGCTCCACGCCGCCTGCATTCCTCCACGCCGCCTGCATTGCTCCACGCCGCCTGCATTGCTCCACGCCTCCTGCATTCCTCCCCGCCGCCTGCATTGCTCCACGCCGCCTGCATTGCTCCACGCCGCCTGCATTCCTCCACGCCGCCTGCATTCCTCCACGCCGCCTGCATTCCTCCACGCAGCCTGCATTCCTCCACACCGCCTGCATTCCTCCACGCTGCCTGCATTCCTCTATGCTGCCTGCATTGCTCCACGGTGCCTGCATTCCTCCACGCTGCCTGCATTCCTCCACGCAGCCTGCATTGCTCCACGCCGCCTGCATTGCTCCACGCTGCCTGCATTCCTCTATGCTGCCTGCATTGCTCCACGGTGCCTGCATTCCTCCATGCTGCCTGCATTCCTCCACGCTGCCTGCATTTCTCCACGCCGCCTGCATTGCTCCACGCTGCCTGCATTCCTCTATGCTGCCTGCATTGCTCCACGGTGCCTGCATTCCTCCATGCTGCCTGCATTCCTCCACGCTGCCTGCATTCCTCCACGCCGCCTGCATTCCTCCACGGTGCCTGCATTCCTCCACACTGCCTGCTCTGGCTGTGGATGTGCTATACTAGCTGCTGCTCTAGCATTCCTGCCATTGCGACTTCCCCACAATGATGGACTGTCACCTGGAGCTGGGAGCTGGAATCAGATCCTTTCTACTCTAAGCTGCTTGCATCGGGTATTTTGCTGTAGCGACGTGCCATGAAACTGGACCTGGAATGGATATTCATGCAAATAACACAAGAGGATGGAATGGGGCACAGCAAGATGGTAGATATGTGGACTAATTGGAGGGACATCAGTGTTTATTTTGCTATTTGCCCTGTTTGTATGTGTTGTAAATACAACAAAATGAAAACATCTTCAAAAATAATAATCTCTCCATCCTCTTGAATAGAGAGTGACTCTATACCATACATTTACCCATCAGAGAAATGCGTGCTATACAGCAACCCCCAGGGGCCATGTATGCTATTAACAATCAAAAAGTACTTTGAGGCTTGAAGATGAAAGAAATCATAAAATTGTAAGGTATCATTACTATATTAGAATGCAATACACAGCACAGCACATTTGGAGATCTAGATGTGGCCATTACTTCAGCTGAGATTTGAGTCCTGTGGGAGTGAGTTTCCTGAGAGAGCTCCACACTGAGAGATTGATTGGAAGGTGTGCTTTCCTGGTAAAACACTCCTATAGGCGGAGCTGATCAAAGGCAGGATTATGGGGGAATTAAACTCACCTCCAAGTCACTACCACCACTTTCCTATTCAAAATACTTCTGTCTCCACAGTATAGAGAATGAGTGACTGTGAACTACTTGACCCTAAACAGGACATCTAAATCACTCCCACTCCAAGGCTCAGGGAACACAGAGGAAGAGGGGGCAGCAAGAATGTAAGAATCCAGGCTGGAGGGATGGTTCAGGGGTGTGACAGTTAATCCTGGGTGTCAACTTGACCACACCTGGCATCAATAAGATCAGCTGTCAGCCTGTCTAAAGAGGTGATCCAGATCAATACATTTACAACACCAAGACCAGCCCTAGATTTGACTGGAACCTCCCAGTAGCAGACCAGATAAAAAGAACCATAGAACAGAAGACTTTGAAGAGAGACTCTGCTGCTTCCACTCTCCAGGAATCCTCCAGCCTTCAGCCGTCACCCACTGGCCTACTGGACTGAGCAGATTGGAGCCTCCAGGATGCTTACAGTGACTTAGCAGCCTTCAGCTTCAGCCACCAGCCATGTCGCCTCTGCCATGAAAGTCTGTTTCTCCCCTCTGGAACCGTAAGCTGAATAAATCTCTCTTTCTCCCTTAAGTTGCTTGACTTTGAATGCTCTTTCACAACAATAGTTAAGAGTAACTAATACAAGGAGTTAAAAAAAAAAAAAACAACAACTTTGCTTCAAAAGTCAAAGGGCCTAAATCCAGATCCCAGATCCCATGTAAAATCTCTGGGCAGAAATAGTGGTGGCCTGTATTTCCTTCTAGACCTGGGAAGGCAGAGTCTGGGAAATCCCAGAGCAAAGCAGAAAGGAGTTAGTGCAATCTGAGATGATTCCTGACGTCACTCTTGGGCCGCCACAAGGACATACATACACACTCCTCTATATCCATGTACATGCACACACACTCACACATGTACAGGAGATCTGCACAGGACTTGGCTTATCAACTTTTCATCCTGGGAGGGTGTCATGGTTTGAATTTAAGAAGAGGATGTGTATGAGTGCTTTGCCTCTTCTATGCCATCTTGCAGGTTTCTAACAAGCCCACGCTAGAGCTCAGCACACACTGTCTCTTCTTTCGTTCAGTCATGTTACTTAGTGAACACTGAGGATCTGTCTGTGCTAGTCATACAGACACGAAGCAAAGTCATGCTGGGAGAGCAACTTCTCATTACCATTGTGGCAGTAAGAAGTCTACATTAAGGGTGCAATGCATCTCAGTTGGCAGAGTGCTTGTTTTGCATGCACGGTGCCGTAGGTTCTGAAGCATCTCATATGGTAGGCATAGTCCTATCACCCGGTGCTTGAGGGGGAGGAATAAAAGGAGGAGGATCTGATGTTCACTGTTGCATAATGAGTTCCAGACCAGCTCGTGTTTCATGAGATACTGTCTCAAACCATCAAAGACATTCCAGATAGATAATTATATGTGCTACAGCTATATCCCATGGCATGGCATGGGGTCAGAAGAGGTGGAGCTGTAGCAGTCTGGGAGGGTCTGGGAAGGTCATGTGAGGGGGTGGCCTGTAACGTTCACCTTGAAGAGGATGTAGGGGGAGCGGCGGGAAAAGATGTTTGCATCAGGGATCACACAGGCCAGGAGGTCTGAGGACAGCTGGTGAGCTCAGGGCTCTGTGCACTGCCCAGGGGGCCCTCGGTGGATTCCTCTCTTAGTCTCAATCTCCGATACTGTGATGATCACATGACCCAGGCAATGTAGGGGAACGAGGGGTATGTTCACACTGGGTTTCAGGTCCTCGTCGGTTAGGGGAGGAGCAGGATCCAGCCACAGGAGCCACATCCTAGCTATAGGAAGAGCTGTGAGGCAGCATGCTTTCCAGTTTGAGGGTCTCTAAGACCCTCTTTTTGTTTTAGATGTTATCATAGTTAAGCACATGTGTCAACTTGACAGTTGAGTGTTTGAGCTCTGGGCATTTTTGTGGAGAATTAGTACCGAGTTAAGCCCAGAGGAAACCTGTAGGAGATTGTCTAGCTGATGGGGAAGACCCAGCCTATGGTGGGACTAGGCCCTGAACAGATGAATAAAGTACTGAGAGCTGATTGAAGAAGTTGGCATCTTTTCGTACATTTGGCCAGACATGCTGGTCTGACAAGTAAGGATTGTCTCTCTCTCAGCTGTTATGTGGTGATGGTGTGCCCAGTTCCCTCGGCCCTGGTGTTGGTGCATGCTCTCTTGTCAAGCTGGACTGAGAACTGTAACCAGTAATCTTAAGAGAAAATAAATCCCTTGTTCCCTTAAGGCATTTGATGGTCATTTATCAGCAACCATGCAGGTGAACTGCAACAGATATACCAGTGTTTTTTCATATTTTTCAGTTATTTTCCTTTTTGCATTTTAATAAAGAAAACTGAACTTCTTTCATTAGATATATAGTTTTTCTGATGAATACTCTATGTTAGAAATACGTAGGACTAGGCTGGTGAGACAGCTCATCAGCAAGGGGTTGACTCGAAAGCCTGGTATATAGAGTTCAATCCCCAGATGGCCAAATGGCGGAAGGAGCGAACTGACCCTGGCATGTATGTACCTTCCCTGTCTCTTCTCTCTCTCTCTCTCTCTCCTCTGCCTCCTTCTCTTCCCCTCTCTCCTTCCTTGTTCTCAAAATAGAAATAGAATTAATTTTTTTTTAAAATGCATAGGAGGGGGCTGGAGAGGTGGCTCAGGGGTTAAGCCTCTGCCTTGCAGGCAGAAGGTCCTGAGTTCGGATCCTAGACCCCACGTATAGACGCCGGGCAGAAGCAGGAGTGGCCTGCATTTCTGGTCCTGGTAGGGCGGAGCCTGTGAATCCCAGGGCAGAGTAAACAAGGAGGAGGTGGAGGCGTCCATGGTGGTTCCCGAATTCACCCATGGTTCTACACACACACACATACATACACGCGCACACATGTACACACGCACAATTGAATAAATAAATAAAATATTTAAAAAAAATGCATAGGACTCAAGGATTCACTTCATTTTCCAGATTTTATTATGGTTCCATTTTGGTGTCAACTTGACAGTTGCAGACTGTTTGGCGGCAGCTGTGGAAGGTTAATGGTTGGAATGGCCCATGAACAAGCCTGTAGATTCTTGACTGATTGCTGTGGAGAACCCAGTCCATAATGGGTGGTACTTTCCAGTGGTGGACCCGATAATTGGAGGTGCAAGGAGGAGGGACTCGCTCTTCCCTTATCCGGTGTCGACTTGTTGTGGGGTCCACTCTGCATGTGTCGTTTCCTTTTAGAGCATCTGGCCTTCTTTGTTGCTGCTGCTGCTGCCTCCGTCCTTGGCTGACTTGGAGCTTCCCCTTTTCCACCTCGTTGTTGCTGTTCCCGCTGCCTTTGGAGCCTGGTCTCTAGGCCTTGCTGATGTTCACTGTTCATCGCTGATGTCGGATCCCAGCGTCTTTGACCCTCCAGAGGAGCAAAGGCTTGAGACCAGCTCGGAATCTTTTGGCTTTGTGGAACATTCCAGTCAAGAAAGAGGCTGCTGGGGCTGGAGAGGTGGCTCAGGGGTTAAGCCTCCGCCTTGCAGGCGGAAGGTCCTGAGTTCGGATCCTAGACCCCATGTATAGACGCCGGGCGGAAGCGGGGGCGGCCCGCGCTTCTGGTCCTGGTGGGTGGAGCCTGTGAATCCCGGGGCAGAAGGAGGTGGAGGCGTCCATGGTGGTTGGCGAATTCGTCCGTGGTTCTACACAGACACAGACACACACACAGACATACACACACGCACGCACATACACATGCACATACGCACAGTTGAATAAATAAAAAAATATATATATTAAAAAAATATTAAAAAAAAAGAAAAGAAAGAGGCTGCTGAGGGAGCCTACTTTGAAGGACACTATTTTTATTGTTAGTTATTTTAACAAACTTATTTTTATATATTACATTCTATAGATTCTGTTTCTTCAGAGAACTCTAATACAGGTTTCTTTAGTGCAGAGCAGCACCAAGCAACGTCTTGTGTGAAAGGGTTTGGGCGAAAGGGGGCGATACTGCTCTGTCCTCAACGCGGCTACATGGGAGAGGGGACAGGCTCAAAATAACCCGCACGCCTTGTGTTATTGCTCTTGCTGCTGCTGAAGCACAACACTGTTGCAGGTGAGGGGCTTACGTCCTGGTTCTTGTGTTCAGGAGCCAAACTTTGAATCCAGAGGATAAAGGCAGATTTTATGAACTGGAGAGATGGCTCAGGGATTAAGACTAACAAGCAGAAGGTTCTGAGTTCAGATCCCAGGTCCCACATAAAAAAATGCCAGGCCAAAGTAGCAGCGACCTATACTTTAGGTCTTGGTGGATGGAGCCTGGGAAATCTCAGAGCAAAGCAAAAAGGAGGTAGAAGCAATCCAAGATGATTCCTACACACACACACACACACACACACACACACACACACACACACACACACACACACGTTAAAAAAAAAAAAAGGCAAATTTTCTTAGAGGAGAGAAAGAACAGACCTCACAGATATGGATCCCAAGAAAGGCAAGGGAGCCGAGAACTCATCATGGACTCCAAGAAAATGGCTGCCAGGGTCAAGGAATTTATGGTCTTAGTCAGGCCCCGGAAAAGCGGTTTTTCCTTTGGTTAGTTCCAGTTTCTGCAAACATGATTGGAGCTTTTGGTCCTCTACATCTCATTGGTCTGTTCATATTGGGGCCTAACCCAGTGCATCTTGTGGCCAACCTCATGGTGGAGCTTATCTGCAATGGAGAGCTCATCTGCATATCCTTTCATGAACAGAGGATTGGGGTAAATTGGTGACCTTTTCTCTGTGGAGGATTAGATACAGTTTCTCCAGATTATCAAGGTGTGTTCCTTTGGAATCAACCCAGTAGTGGAGGATGACCTTTGAAGACCTTCCCAGCATGGCCCTGTTCTGTAATCGCCTAAACACCTGGCAAAAGCAACTTCATGAAGAAAAGGCCTAGTTTGGCTCAGAGCACAGTCCATCATGGAAGGAAGGTCGTGATAGCAGGAGCCTGAGCTAATCCCGGCTCCAGCCAGGAAGCAGAGGCAATGAGTAGTCAGGCTTAGCCAGCTTCCTGCTTTTGATTCCGTCCAGGGCCCCAATCCTTAGGATGATGCCACTCACGTTCAGGGTGGCTCCTCCCATCTCACTTAACCCAGCCCAGAAACTCCCTCACAAATGTGCCCAGAGATATGTTACCATGGTGACCCTGAATTCTATTAGGCTAATAAGGATTAACTAGCATGACCATCTACTTCGTGTGGTCTCTCACAAAGGCCGGGGGTGCGAGGCTCAGGAACACCTTGCCTGAGTGTGGTGCATGGCTTCCCAACATCCAGGGTTGAGTGTCCCAGTTAGTACTAATTGTGAACCTGACAGCTAGGAGAGGCCTCCAGACACACCTAAAAGAGATAGATCCTCTAGATTAAAGTTGGCTTCCAGCACTCCTGGGAAGGATTGTCTTGCCTTGTTTTAATTGACGTGAGAAGACCCAGCCCATTGGGGGTGGGGTCATTCCTTAGGCAGGGGATCCAGAACTGGATGCAAATGAAGCCAAGCAGAAGCAAGCATGCATGCATGGATTCATGGCTCTCTGCTCTTGTTGTGGAAGTGATGTCATCTGCTTCTTCAGCTCCTGCCACTGTTACTTCCCTACAATGATGGACAGTAACCTGGAATTGTGAGCCAGTGAAATCCTTTCTCTGACTAAGTTGCATGGCCAGGTGTTTTGTTCATTACAGTGACATGTGATTAAACTGAAACTCAGTCACCGAAGGCTTGGCTGGGCTGAGTATCTGTGCTGAGTCACCTGCCTGGCAAGTTGGTGCTGACAGTTGTGAAATCTTAGTCTCTGGCCATATAGTCCTGGCCAGCAGGCTGCTAGAGCACTCTCACAGTAAGGGTTCCCACAGGGAAAGTTCTAGAAAGTCACCATGTCTTACTGTGACCTAGCCTCAGAAGTCACAAGACATGTAGCTAGAGAGATGACTGAGGGGTTAAAACCTTTGCCTTGCAAACAAAAGGACTTGAGTTCAGATCCCCAAGCCCCACATGAAAATGCTAGACATCAGTCTGCAATTCCAGCCCTGGAAGGTGGAGCCTGGCAAACCCCAGAGCAAAGTAATAAGGAGGTAGAACAATCCAGGACAATTCCTGATGTCACCCTTGTGCCTCCACAGAGGCACATGTTCAATTGCTCTCTGGTACACTTGCCCACACAACTCATGTATATCTACCCATATGGAAAACACACACAGACACAGATACATTACATACACATGTGTGTGTGTGTGCGTGCACACACACGCACACACACAGAGTCACTGATGTGGTAACCTATTGATCACTGAGATGATCTCTAGTTGGAATGTGAGAAGGAGTCACAGAATCTGCAAGATGGGAGAAAGAATCAGTAAGGGATTTCCTAGAACCTGGCTCCCACACATACGTCATCCACTCACGTTTCCAAGCCTACCTTGCTAGAGTTTGTTTGCCATTAATGATTTAACCCAAAATCAGCCAAAGCACCTGAAACATTTGAGGTGCAAAACAATGATCATCTCAACATCTGCAGGAATGTCTGAGTCTAGGGGTCAGGCGTCATTCAGAGAGGTGACGGGTCTTCCAATTGTTATGGCTTACAAGACTTAGAAGCAGAGACTGCCACTTCCCCCCATCCGCAAAGTATCACCTCGATGAAATGAAAATCAAGGTGACTTGATGTTGTATGGACCAATAACGCAAGTCAAATGTCAAAGCTCTGGTCATCTGGGGCCCCTCGGCCAGTCCCACTGCTGAAATGCCCCTTGCAGTCATCCCTGGCAGACTCCACCCAAAGTTCCAGTGTCACATGTGGGACGCAGAGACACCCAAAGAAGGACCTGCTAACTGAAAATCCAGCTACTGAGAATACTGTGAATGGACAACCTCTAACTGATGACCCCTGCAGGGTCTGCACCAGCCTCGGGGTCACCACAGTGACCAATGCCCATTGTAGTAGGTATTTAGAAGCTGCTCTTGCGGATCAAATGCCAGCTCTTTACTTGAGCCTGCAGTGGATAATTAAAAGCAAGACAAGGGGTCAGTGAGGTAGCTGAGCAGGTTAGGTGCCTACATGGCAAACCTGGCAACATGGGCTCAGTTCAAATGATAGAAGAAGGAACTGACTTCTAAAAGTTAGTCCTGGGACTGGAGAGATGGCTCAGGAGTTAAGACTGCCTCACAAGCAGAAGGACTTGAGTTTGGATACCAGATCCCAGCCTGCACTTCTGAGCCTGGAAGGCAGAATCCCCCAGAGCAAACCAAAAAGGAAATTGAGCAATCCAAGATGTAGTCACCCTTGGACTTCCACAAGGACACACAGTGTCTTCTGAAACACATGGACACACACACACACATATACACACACATATGCACACGTACACACATACAAAAATAGATAAATAATAAAAGTTAGTCCTATGTGCACTGTAGAATGCATGTGTGAATGTCCCCCTTCGCTCTCCCTCTTGCTCTCTCATTAATAAAATAAAAGCAAGATGAAAACTTGGAAATTCTGCCTCCATTGTGCATCTGTTCCTTTGTTGTCTTAAGCTCTGGGTTATATTCCTCCTCGCTTTGCAGATACGTTAATCATTGAAGCAGTATTCATCTGAAGCTGAAATCTTTCAAGGCTGAGGGCCAAATGAAGAGTTCCTAGGGGTGTGTGTGTGTGTGCATGTGTGTGTGTGTGTGTGTGTGTGTGTGTGTGTGTGCATGTGTGTGTGTGCATGTGTGTGTGTGTGTGTGTGCGTGTGTGTGTGTGTGTGTGTGTGCATGTGTGTGTGTGTGTGTGTGCATGTGTGTGCATGTGTGGTGCCACATCTGAGTTTCTGTGGGTTCTGGGAACCCAGAACACCAGTCTTCACACTTGCATGTCAAATGCTTTATCCGCTGCTCATCTCCCCAGCCCTGAGGCTTAGCCTAGCTACCTTAGCATCTGTGATGCTGCTACAATGAACAGATTGTCAAATATCACCTCTTATAGCCTCTATTCCAGAACCCTCCACTCCAGGGTGGTACCCACAAACCACTGTCTGTGATGGCTCATCTTGTCAGCTCCATTGGATCTGGAATTGAGGGGTGAGCCTCTGGATGGGTCTGTGAGGGCATTTCCAGGATTAACTGAGGGGCCGTGCCTTCGGGCAGCCCCACATAAAGAGAATGGAGGAAGCGGCAGTGCTGCTTTTTGTCTGCCCACCTTTGCTGACACCAGAGTCCAGCTCTGTCAGTTCTCCAAAGTAGACTAAAAACCACTGACTGTCCAGGAACCTTCCAGACCTTCAACGCCGTGCTGAGAGAAGGCCATTGTGGAACCAGTCCCTTTCATGTAAGGCAATTTGATAAACTTTAAAATGGCTGTGGGGATGGCTTTTGCCTCACAAACAGAAGGACCTGAGTTCTGATCCCGGATCCCAGGTGAAAATGGCGGCGGCCTAAATGTCTAGTCCTGGAACCCAGAGCCTGGGAAATTCCAGAGCAAAGGAATAAGGAGGTACAGCAATCAAGGATGATTCCCAAAGTGACCCTTTGGATTTCCATAGGTACACCCAGTGCCCTATTGTGTACGCACGCGCACACACTCACACACACACACACACACACGCACACATGCACACGGTATACTGGCACCTATACATACAAGCAAAAATAAATAAATAATTTTTTTAAGTAAGTAAACTTAAATCCGTTTTATTTTTTTTAAAGATTTCACCTTTTTATGTGCATGAAGAAGAAAGGGAGAGAGAAAGAGAACATGTGTGACCCCTGGCACACCTGCAAAGATCAAAGAACAATTTTTCCAAGTCGGTCCTTACCTTCCCCTGCTTGAAGCAAGCCTCTCTGTTTATGGTAGCCACTGTACTGTGTATTCAAGCTTCCAGCTGATTCTCCCATCTCCACCTGTCAGTAGTAAGGAGTTCTGGGGTTACCAGTGCAAGCCACCACATCAGGTTTTTTTTAACATGAGTTCTGGGACTTGAACTAAGGTTGTCAGGACCACATGGCAAGCACTTTACCCACTGAGCCACCTCGCTGGCCCCCGTCCGTTCTGTTTCTCTATAGAATCCTAATACTTGGTCAGACCCTGTGGACTTGGGCCATCTTACTTTTTCTGACTTCTCTTTTCAGAGTCATTCCCCAGTGTAGTCACCCAGAATTCTAAAGGCCACAGGTCTGGTTGATAAAGATCTTGTGATAACTGGTGGACAAGACATTCCATTCAAGGCAGGATTGTTGCATCCAGGAACTTACTCCAGTGAGACTTGTCCTTACCAGACCTGCATAATGACTGACATACCAACATGCCCCCGTAGACTACCAGGAACTCAAGAGAGAGAAGAACATACAGTAGAAACTTTGGGGCCTAGAGCTGGATGAGTGAAAGGAAATACCCCTATCAGTGGGGTGGACCAAGGAGGGGCAACTTGGTATGCCACAGAGGCCTGAACCTGGGGTCCATAGAAGACAGGAGGGTCGGAAAGAATTGCATGGATTGATAAAGGAAAGGAGGGAGATGGGAGGGAGGAAGGATAGAGGGAGGCAGGGATAAGTACTCAATATGCTTGTAAAACTAGAAAAAAATAAAAGTAGATAGCTAAGGGGGGGGGAGATCTTATGATAAGACATGAAAATGAACTGCAGCAACAACTTCCTTATCACCAATGAGGTCCTGCCTGACCCCTGACCCCTTCCAAGAAAACAGCCCCAGACCACAGCCTCACCAAACAGACCTCAGCCTCACCAACCAAACCACCACTTCACCAAGATAGCTCGCTGTGCTTCATCCCCCTTTCTCAAAGATCTTCTCTCTTCTTCCCGCGGTCTCTGTGCCTTCGCCTCTGCTCATCCCCTTGAGCTGGCTTTTTGGAGAAATGAGTAACATTTGGCCCATTGGCATCCCAGATTCCACAAAGGAGCTTGACTTCATGCTGCAGCCTCCCGTTCCAGGAAGAATACTTCCTCCAGGGGAGGGGGGAGGGGCGTGATTTGTCAAGTCTCAGGCTTTTCAGAGCTGGTTTACACCTTCATCTGACTTTGGTGGGTGCACTAGTACCCCATACCATCATCGCTTCCTGGTCCCGCTTCAGCCCTCTGCCCTATGCAGACAGAACAGACCCGCCTAGCCCCCCCTCCCACCTGGGGTATTCGTCTTGGGGTTAAGCACTGTTGGATTAAATCTGCTAAAGAAAAATGTTCATTTCAAATCCATCTTTGCCACAAGCACTCCTTAGTGTTATTCTCTTTTACTGCTGCAGATGTCTGGGGACTGGTCCACAATGCAGGAGCTTCCCAGAGCTGTCAGACCCTTCCCCAAGTCCAGGGTAGAGTAGCCGTCCAGGACTGAATTTGGTGACTTCCCCAAGTCTGGCAGAGGCAGATGACAGATTGAAGCTGCTACTACTTTCCCCCAAGTTTGACAGAGCTGGAAATGATACTATTGCCTCCCTGAAGGTCTCCCCCCATGCCACCTCAAGGATGACATCAGGCCTGCCGTTTCTAAGGAGACTGTTGGAGCTGTCAATCACACAGCCACCTTCCCGATGATTTCTTGAATTGTCAGCAAAGCAGCAGAGCTGCGCCAAGTATCTCATGGCTGCTTGGGGGAGACTCTGATCCAGGTGCCAAGTCTTGGCAGAGACTTCAAGCCAGCTGCCAATGCCTGGGAGTGATTCCATGCCAGTCAGAGGTACTGCTGAAACCGTGGTGGCTGCGGCTTCCACCCAGGCTTTGCTGGGGTGGGGGGTGGGGTTAACAGTGTCAGATTGTGGCTGGAGGGCAGGGATGTGGAGAGAGATACATCAAGATTGATATAGGAAACATCAAGATTGATACATAAAAGAAGCCAGTTGGCAGGGAAAGGCCCAACAGGCTGCACATAGCAAATAGTTCAAGAAAAAGCCTGCGCTCTACAAACTATGTAGAAGACCTACCAAGGGTCTTGAGACCTCATGTCCCCTATGCTTCTGTGTGAGCCGTCTTTTCCTGCTCATTAGCCCTCTCCAGAGTACTTGCCTTTCGTTAATGTCATGTGACCCTGATATGAATCTTCTTCCTGGGACATATAAACCTGGAAATGTCAACAGGTGTTTCTAAGATTCAGACCCTTGCCTGCAACATGATGACTTCACCTACAGCCCTCCAGCTGCCCAGAGCCTCTCAGATCAGAGACCGTGCCTGCCCACTGCAGCTAGTGTGCATGCATGACTAACTGTACCACTGGGTCCTCAGGGGAAGTCCACATGAGTGAGTGACCTTCCTATGAAAGTTTAGCTGTATCCTGCTTACTGCGTCTGTAATCTAGCCGCCCAGCTGCAGCACAGAGAAGCCTGACAGCCTGTGAAGGGGGGAGGCATTTGGGGCTGCTGGGTAGAAATTCTCTAGGCCAGAAAGTTACATTGTATAAAAGACAAGTGCAACAAAGAACAGTGCCCAGTGTTTGGAGAAAGAAAGGCATTCTCCCTGGGCCAAATCCCGGTGCGAAGCAAGCCTTGCTTTTCCTCATCTTTGATTACCCCGTGGTCATTTTTATTTTCTGTAACACTTAGGACCTCCCTCCTCTAAACTAATTGCTCAAAATGTTCCCCAAAAAGACTCCATTGTCTTAAGACCTAGTTGTCTTTATCACAGTTGG
>JALPQD010000414.1:1346715-1616715 GCA_023101885.1 Typhlomys cinereus | reverse complement strand
TATTTGCACTCATCAATTTCTTTCATTTATGTCCTGTCACTCAGAAATCCAGGAAGAGCCAGGATTAAATTCGAAGGCTTCTGATTCTTTCTACCAGAATGTTCATGTGTTAAATTTTCCTTAACCCCCTGAGGAACATGTACAATTTAAGAGCTTATGATCCAAATTGGGGTGATAGGCTGGAAAATATGTCCAATGGCTCTTGAAGTCAACTAGGCCTCGGTATGGACACAAGATTTGAGAATGCATTCATCCCTAACCAACAGACCACCAAAACCTTAATAATTATGAATGTTATATACAGGTTGAGCACCTCTAATCTGAACCCCAAAATATGAAATGCCATAAAATCTGAAACTTTCGAATGCACACATTATGTCAGATTCCACACCTGACTTCATGTGATAAGTCACAGAAAAAGTATGATTCTGAAAAATGATTGTTTAAGATTACCTTTGGGCTGCATTTGCAAAGTGCATGGGAAACATAAAAGAAGGCTGAGTTTAGGGGATGGGGAGTTCATTCAGTTCAGGTGCCTGCCACAATCAGAAGTCTACACAATGAAGAGAGCTGACTTCCAAAGGTTATCCTTTGATCTCTACCTGTGTGTCATGGTATGTATACGGGCCTCTCTCTTTGTTTTCTCTCTCTCTCAAATAAAAAAATATTTTTTAAAAAGAAAGTTGAGTTTGGATGTTCATTCTATGAATATAGTACAAACTCAAAAAACTTCAAAACACTTCTGTCCCAAGTATTTGGGATAGGGATACACAACCTGTATTTGTCAGCTCATGACAAGAGACCCAGAGGCCGCTTTGGCTCTAGATTGATGGTTAACTTTGTGTTTTATTTATTTATTTTTTTATATAATAGGAGCTGGGTCTTTTTTTATTATTATTTATTCAATTGTGCGCGTGTATGTGTGCATGCGTGTGTAGAACCATGGACGAATTCGGGAACCACCATGGACTGCCTCCTCCTTGTTTACTCTGCCCGGGGATTCACAGGCTCCGCCCTACCAGGACTGGAAACGCAGGCCGCCCCCACTTCCGGCGTCTATACGTGGGGTCTAGGATCCAAACTCAGGACCTTCCGCCTGCAAGTCAGAGGCTTAACCCCTGAGCCACCTCTCCAGCTTCAACTTTGTGTTTGACATTGGGTGACATTGGGTGACAGTCTGTCCATCTTTTACCTACTCCGGGCTCTATTTCAAAACACAAAATTCAATAGACAAAATGACTGTTCGGTCCTTCCAGCCACCACACTATGCCTTACCTGAAAGGTTTAATAAAAAGGTTACTCATGACACCTAGGAACTGAGGCAAAAGAAAAACCTGGCATAATGATATCTGTCCTGGTTTGAAATGTGCGTTGTTCTTGAATCTTTAGTGGAGCCTTGCTGGAGGAAGGCATGTGACATGGGTGGGCCTTGTGGTGGGTTAGTCTTGTCCGGCTTCAGTTAGTTCAGTTAGTTGATCTGCTCCTGCAGTTTGCAGCCCTCGGCCCCCATGACGGATGTGACTCAGGCCGCCTCCACGTCTGCCAGCCAGACATAGCTTTTCTGCCATGAAGGACTGTATCTCCCCTCTGGAACCATAAGCCCAATAAATCTCCCTTTCTCCTCTTAGGATTTTTGAGCCTGGCCGGCGGGGGGGGGGCTCACAGCAACACAGAGAGTAACCAGGACAGATATCATAGGTTTATTAAAATGTGGGGTATTTTTCTCATTAAATTTTCCTGTTCTTTTTTGTTTGTAAACACACTGCACTGGCGTTTATATCCATTACTAAGTTGGGGTGTTTGTAGCGTTCCTCCTTAAATATTGCACAAAATTTCTACCACTCACCTTCATCCAAGTTCCTAAGAATTTGATAAGCTGACGTATGCAAAGGTGTTGAAGACCCTAGAATGTCCCACAATGTCTTCAGAAGGACCACACAGAGCTCAGAGGATTCACATTAGCAGCTCTATCTGCCAGTACCTGATACTTACTACACAAGAACAGATGACTGAGATCACATTAACCTGTGGTCTATACTGTTCCTACATTGGGCTTTGTGGGGGGGAGGGCTAAGGGTCTCACTCTTGTGCCCAGGCTGTCCTCAAATGTCCACTGGGTCCAAGTGACATTGGCACGTCCACCTCCCGGGTAGCTGGAACAACCAGTTACCACATGGCTTACATTGGCGTCACGGACACAAGCTCCTTGAAGGCCAACACAGTGGTTCGGTGTATTCACACCCGCTCCATTCCGAGGCCACACAATAGAATGCAGAGAAAGTGATCTCTCTGGTTCTCCGCAGCCCCCAGTCTGTAGGCCCAGATGCAGCAAGGCTTCGGCCCTGAGTCATCGGAAATCTTTCTTCCTGAGAACCCCTTGGCACGCCCACGTGTGGAGCAGCAGGCAGAGCTGGGTGCCAGGCTGTTGAGGGCATGAAGAAGGCAGGAAGCAGGAGGCATTCCTGTGTGTAGAGCCCTGGGGTAGACCAGGACCCTGGCACATCCCTGTCCCAGGGTACCAGGGCTGGGAGACGGTCTCTGGACGGGGCTGATACTGTCAAAGCTTGATTTTGGAGAAGAGGAAGAGAGAGCAGCTAGAAACAGATATCTGGGCAGCACAAGGGGGTCACCAGAATTTACACTTGTTTCTGTTTTCTGGCTCTAGGGATGCAGAGCTAGGCTCCCCACGAAACCACATCCCCACCTCTTCCACAAAAACCCTTTACATGTCTATCCCTTGTCCAGAAGATGAAATATTATCAAAATTCATGTTTTTTAAAAATGACTTCAAGATTATTATTAACCCTGTCCCTTCCAAAAAAGTATTTCAAGTTCAGTGGTTTACAAAATAACTTCCACCTATGCAATATGTTACCAAGGCGCTGTCTTGAACTATGCTGAACATGCCGGCCTTGGAGCAGAGCTGGTAGGAGTAGGTTTGATGATGACCCTGCTTTCTGCCAGGGTTCTAATGGAATCCTGCTGCTGGATTGGCCATTTAAAGCAGCTTCTGCTTCAGAGTCCCACCCACCCACCCCCCAGCACCTGAGCTTTACTCTCCTCCTTTCTAGGCAAAAGGGATTGATTACTAGTCCTTGCTATGTCCCATCCTGCTTAAGGGGGTTTCCAGGTGTTACCGTATCTCATGCTTAAATTCTTCTGGCGATTCTAAGGCTGAAGACACACTGTCATCCCAAAAGTTAACACAGTGCCAGGCTTAGCCAGCCCCTGCTTCTATGGCCTTTCCTGGACTGTCTGCCATGGATTGAATGTGTGTTTTTCCCCCACAGGCTCGTGTGTTGGTATTCTTAACTGGTGTTGATGTTTGGGGAGGCTGTGGCACCTTTAGGAGGCGGAGCTTTGTATAGACAGGCGGGCCTTGGCATCGTGCAGCCTCCCTGCTTCTTCTAGCAGTGTACTTACAGGTGCTGCTGCTCGCTCCCTCAGCCTCCGTGGTGGGCGTGACCTGAACCACTTCCAGCTTCTGCGTCCTGCCATACCTTTCTTTCCATAACAGACTTTGTCTCCCCTCTGGAGCTGTAAGCCAAAAATTCTCCCTTTCTCCCCTAAGTTACTCAAGTCTGAGTATTGTCTCACTGTAGCAGGAGTAATTACATCACTCTCACGTCCCTTCCCCTCCACTTCCCCCAACACTTTCTGGAAATCCCAGCCTCAGTTGTGCAAGTTAGCTTGAGACAGCCCATATCTGCCATATGTCACACCTCAAAGCTGAACATTTTTCCAGTCTCTTGTTTCAAAGGTCCCAAATTTTGAACAGTCACATTAATTCGCTCTGTCCATTATTCAAAGCACCTATGTAACCATCAGCTAAATGAATACAGTCCAAATAGCTATGTGGATCCCATTTTTTACCTGGGAGACCCCCTCGATGTAGCAGTGGTCCCCTTTCCTTCAAGTTGCTTGCTTCCCCCAAACAAGAAGAAATGCTCTGGTACCTGAGTTAGCTCAGCAGGTAAAGGTGTCCACAGGCAAAGCTGGGGACCTGAGCCACATGGTGGAAGGAGAGAACCAAATTCCAAAAGCCGTCCTCTGACCTCTCAACACCTATGCTATGACGTTCCCTCTCTCTCTCTCTCTCTCTCTCTTTCTCTCTCTCCCTCTCTCTCTCTCCTTTCCCTTCCTCCCTCACTTGAATAGTTAAAGTATTAAGAGGAGGAAAAGGAAGAAATACCCTGATTCTGCAGACCAGGGCTATCAAGGGTTCAAGCACACAGCTGAGTGGTCAGTGACTACGTCATTCCTTTTGCTCAGCAGACAGACTCGCTTTAGCTCTGCCAGCATGTGTGTGGGGAGAGGAGGAAAGAAGAGAGAGTTGGAGACCAGCAGAACACGAGAGACAGACAGAGAGACAGAGAGTCTGAGGATGAGAGAAGAGGTGGGTGGTCTTCTGTCAGGACCTGGACTGCTCGTGCAGGTCCAGGAAGTGGAGACATTGAAGACAGTTTCTACGTGGGGCTGAGAAACACAGAAGGGAAAACAACGACACT
The DNA here is from genome assembly GCA_023101885.1 of Typhlomys cinereus. Lineage (NCBI taxonomy): Eukaryota > Metazoa > Chordata > Mammalia > Rodentia > Platacanthomyidae > Typhlomys > Typhlomys cinereus. The sequence goes on along the minus strand of JALPQD010000414.1, from coordinate 1,612,207 downwards.
TCTCCAGAAGGGGAGAGAGCCTGAGCCGAGCCTTCCTCCGCCCCTGTTCCCCTTTTCCTGCTGTCTCAGCCCCCCAGGGCTGCTGCCCACACCTGGTCGTGTGGTTTCTACGTGAAATGTCCCCCGCAGGTAGCTGTGTGGGAACATGTGATGCTCGGATGGGAAGACTGTGGATCCTTGGGGAGGTGGAACCTCACTGGGGGGCCGCTGAGGGTGGCCTTGAGGCTTTATACCGCCGCCCTGCTTCTTGCTCATTCTCTTTCTGGGGCGACAATGTGACTCTCTGGCTTCCTCTTCCCACGCCATGTCCCCCCCTCCCATCCCCCATAGACTGTATCCACTCCAACAGTGAATCAGAGTAATCCCCTCCTTAAACTGTTTTTTTTTTTTTTTTTTTTTTTTTTTTGGTCGGGTATTTTGTTACACCAACAAGAAAAGCAAGTGCTTCCTAAGGCTTCGTTTATAAGCTAGAATTCTGCTCAATAGAGAGAGGAGCTAGCTGTTATGCTGAGAGAACTACAGGAGAAAGTGGAATTATCTAAGGCTTGAAAGGGAATTTACAGACAAGTGCACTAAAAATATACCATTAGCCAGGCTGGAGAAATGGCTTAGGTGTTAAGACTCTGTCTTGCAAGCAGAAGATCCTGAGTTCAGATCCCAGGTCTCACGTAAAAAAAAACACCAGGCAGAAATGGCTTTGGCCTGCACTTCCACCCCTGGTGGGCAGAGCCTGGGAAATTCCAGAGCGAAGCAAGAAGTAATGCAGGATGATTCCTGAAGTCACCCTTGGTCCTCCACAAGGACACACAGTGACCTCTGACACACACACATAAAATAAATAAAATTCAGTCCCTGTAGTTCCTAACTTGGGGTACACGAAAGCACCCTACTCTGGCCTCACCAGTCCCCCCCTTCTCGCACCACCTCCTTGCTGGGCTTCTTATTCTCCAGGTGTCCCTCTAGGCGGGATGTTAGTGGCTCTCCACAGTGTTTCCCTCACTTCCAGAGAGCACAGGGTTGGGGGGCTGGAGCTCATCAGAGCTGTCATCCCTTCTCCTGTCATAGGTCCTCTACCCTCCTGGCTCCCACCACAGTCTAGCCAGTCACTCCCCCCCCAGCCCCTGGGACCAATTCTGCTTCCTTTCCCAAAGGATGGGTTCACACTGGGGGCCCATAGCAAAAGACGTTAGGACATAATCCAAGCCCTCGGGGATGCAAAATGGAGAATCCAGATTTTCGAGACAGATGGTCTCCCTTCCCACCCAGGGAACGAGAAGGAATCCACCCAGGTTGGCGGGGCTCCAGCAGAGACTCGCACTGGAGGTAACATTCCAGATAAACTTTGAGGGGGATGAGCTTGCCTCAGACAAGTGATCGCTAAAGCTGCCGAATGTGTGGAGTGGGGAGAGAAAAAGGGGGTGTTCCTCTCCAGCACTCTGCACCAGACACCCAGCAACAGCCTGCATGGAGGAACACAGTGAATTCTCCTTTATCAACCCTATGATGGAATCTCAAATGAGCTGTTACAGGTGAGAAACACACATGTTCAAGAGAGCGATGTATAAGGTTAAGTTCGCTTGGGGCCAGCCCTGGATTCCAGACTGGAGTTCCCACTACTCCCTGAGTCTTTCAGCTATGGCTTTTTAGATGCCAGCAGATGCCTCTGCCTGATTGGAAACATTCTCCTGCTAACCTTTTGTCTAATAGTATCTACTCCCTCTAGATCTTAAGTCGTATCAGCCAGCTCGGGTGGCCATCTACAAGCCAAGGAGAGAGGTCCTGTTAGATACCAAGCCGGCTTGACCTTGGACTTCACTCTCCAGAACCCTAAGGAAATCAGTGTCTGTAGTTTAAGCTGTCCGGTTGGTGGTACTTTGTGCCAGCAGCTCTTGGCCAATCAATGCAGCATTTTGGTGTGCATTTATGCATGTGCACTAGTTAGATGCACAGATGTCAGGGTGGCAATTGAAGGCTGAGCTGTGGGCACATTTGTGAAGAGTTAGTAGTTAAAGCAAGCCCTGAGCAGGCCTGCAGGAGATGGTCTGATTGATGTGGGAAGACCCTGCCCATGGTTGGGAGAACCACTCCCCAGGCTGGTAGATAAGATGGTTCAATAAAACTAGTATTCCTCAGAGTGCCTTTGCAGACTTGCAAACCGACAAGTGAGGTTTGCCTCTCTCAGTCATCCCTGTGGCTATGGTGTGGCCAGTTCCTTCAGCTTTTGGTGTTGGTAACAAGCCCTTCTGACATACTGGATTACACACTGTAAACAAGAATCATAAGAAAGAATAAAACACGCTTGTTCCCGGAAGGTTTTGGTCATGAGTTTCTCAGCAACGCGCAGGAGCACTGCAGCAGCATATATGCTCATGTGTGTATAAGCTCTCCACTTTATTTTTTATTTAATTTAATTTGTTTGTTTAAGAGAGCAGGAGGGAGGGGTAGAAAGAACAGGTTATCCTAGTTACATACAGGTGTTTGCTGGCACAAACTTGATGATTGGGGGTTTGAGCACTAGGCACATTTGTAGAGAATTAGTACTTGTGTTAAGTCCAGAGCGAATCTGCAGGAGATTGTCTAGTGGATGGCGAAGACCCAGTCCATGGTGGGTGGGACTAGATCCTGGACAGGTGAATAAAATACAGAGAACTGGTTGAGAAAATTGATGTTGTCCTATGTACTTGGTTAGATATGCAAGTGAGGATCCTCCCTCTCTCAGCTGCTTTGTGGATAATGGTGTGGTCAGTTCCCTCAGCCCCTGGGGTTGGTGTGAGCTCTCCTGGTACACTGGATGAGCAGCTGTGACCAGTCTAAACACCTTGTTCCGTTAAGTCATTTGAGGGTGACGTCATCAGCAGCCATGCGGGGAACTGCTCCGTAAGTACTGGTGTGTCATGGGAGGCATGAGGAGGTCAGAGGACAGCTTTCAGAAGTTGGTTCTCTCCTTCCACATGTGGGCTCTGGGGACAGAACTCAGGGTATCTTTACCAGCTGAGCCATCTCACTAGACACCCCCCCCAACACCCCTACCCTTATTTTTTGAGACAGGGGCTCTCGGTGAACTTGGAGCTTGCCGATTCAAGCCCCCAGGACCCTCCCAGCTCAGCTTCCCAAGTGCTGAGACGACAGTCACCCACCACAGCATCCAGCCGTCCACACGGGTGCCTGGGACCCTCCTGCAGGTCCTCGTGCGTGAGCAGCAACCACTTTCCCGGCTGGGCAGTCTCCCCAGCCCCAGCATTGCTGTTACCCACATTCTTGATGTACCTGACTCCTGGTGTATGTGTCTGCTTATCTGTGTGATGGTGGGTTCCCGACCCCTATTCAGCGACGTCCTACAGGGGGCTAGGATGCTCCATGGTGGGAGAATTTACAACACAGTCATTGACAAACACTGGAAACCACCGTCTTTTCTCCCCGGAAACCAAATGTTAAACACTTGGCATCAGGCGGTGCCTTAAGGTGTGAAGAAGACAAAAGGAAAGAAAGACAAATGTGGGCTGGAGAGACTGCTTCGTCCTCTGCCCTGAAAGCAGAAGGTCCTGAGTTCAGATCCTGGATCCCACGTGAAAATGCCAGGCAGAAATGTGGCCATCTGAACTTTCAGCCCTGGAAGGCAGAGGCTGGGAAACTCCAGAGCAAAGTAAAGAAGAGAAGGTGCAAGCCAGGGTGATTCCTGAAGTCACCCTTGGGCCTCCACAGGCAAACTCAGTGCCCTTTGATACATACACACACACACACACACACACACACACACACACACACACACACACACACACACACACAAAAGAAAAAGAAAGAGATGGAGGTAGGAAGGGAAGAAGGCAGGAAGGGAGGAAGAAAGGAAGGAGGGAAGATGGAAGGAAGGAAGGAAGGAAGGAAGGAAGGAAGGAAGGAAGGAAGGAAGGAAGGAAGGAAGGAAGGAAGGAAGGAAGGAAGGAAGGAAGGAAGGAAGAAGTGTGGGGGCTGGAGTCTCAGAGCAGGGCATTTGTCTAGTATGCACCAGCTCTGGGTTCCATCCAGACCTTGAAGAGGAAAAGGAGACTCTTTCCCTCCATCACTTCCCTCACGGCTGATTTCCACCCAGCATTCCCCACCACTTCTTGGTTCCCAGTAACACCCCGACTGTGTTTAGCATAGGATTGCCCTCCCCTAAAAATACTTGCCTTCCCACACACCCAGCTGCCTGGATACTGGCGTCTCTTGTCACTTACAGCCTAAACGCATTTGCAAGTGCTTTATCTGCACAATCCCAAGGCGAAAGTGAAAGCCACAACCTGCGGCCTAAGCAACGGGATTAGAAGCCACTCTGAGCAGAGAGAGGCAAGGGCTGGGGGAGTCGCTCAGTCCCAGAGAGCTCGCCTGGAATGCCTGAAAACCCAGCTTAACCCCTGGCAACGCATCTGTAATTCAGCACTTAGCACTCAGCACTCAGAGGTGAAGGGGGACTAAGCATCAGGAAGACAAGGTCATGCTGAACTCAGGTAATTTTGAGGTCAGCCTGAACTACATGCAACCCTGTCTCAGAAATAACAAAATGAGAAAAGGGCCAGAGAGCTGGCTCATTGACGAGGCACTTTTGTTCATTAATCTATCTTTCCCTAGTTTTATAAACATATTGAGTACCTACCCCTGCTTCCCTCCATCGTCCTCCCTCCACCGTCCTCCTTCCCGTGCTCCTCCCTTCCCTTCATCAATCCATCCCATTCCCTCCCATCCTCTCGCCTGACTACTTCTATAGACCCCAGGGTTCCCTTCCGACTTGTCTACTCTTGTGGGGGTTCAAGCCTCTGTGGCATACCAAGTTGCCTCTCCTCAGGCCACCCCGCTAATAAGGGTGTTTTCCTTCACTCATCCAGCTCCAGTCCCAAGATTTCCCCTGTGTGTCTCTGGGGCATGTTGGTATGTCAGTCATTATGCAGGTCTGGTAAGGACAAGTCTCACTGCAGTGAGTTCCTGGATGCAACAGTCCTGCCTTGAGTGGAATGTCTTGTCCAGTGGTGGACCTTCCCATCTTTAGGTTCTTACAATCTCACTGCCCTCTCTTTCTTGAGGTTCCCTAAGCTTTAGGATGGGGTGGTGATGCCCTTCCACCAAGCCTGATAACCTGCACTGGATCCCTGGAGCCCACATGGTAGAAGGGGAGAACCATCTCATTAGCTGTCCTCTGACCTCCACACACACACCATGGCACAGCAATGTGATTGCACATGCGCGCGCGCGCGCACACACACACACACACACACACACACACACACACACACACATATAATTTTTTAAATTTGATCATTTAATAGCTAATGCTGTTGTCCTGGTTGAATTGTCCACTACAGGCCAATGTGTTCAAATATGTGGTCGCCAGCTGGTGGCACTCTTTGGGGAGGTTTTAGAACCTTCAGCCCAGCGGACATATGTTCACCTCCAGGGCTGGGCCTTGTGGGTGTTGGCTCCACCCCGCGTCCAGTCTCTGCCTGCTGACTGGCTGGCTGTCCACTGCGAGCTCCGACCACCATGGACATAGCCACTGCTGCCTTCCCTTCCCAACCACCACATCCTACAACCCTTGGAAACAGTGAGCCAAAACAAAGCTCTTCTTTGTTTCTACCAGGCGTTTTTGTCATGAGAGGAACAGTAATACAGTTGCTAATTTAGCATAATTTAGATGATGGAGTCAGTCTGGATAAATTAATTCACTGTGGGCTGGGGAGATGACTCAGGGGTTAAAGCCTTTGCCTCACAAGCAAAAGGACCTGAGTTCAGATCTCAGATCCCATGGAAAAATGCCTAGTGGAAATGGTGGGGGTCTGCAATTCCAACCCTGAAAGGCGGAGCCTGGAAGACCACAGAGCAAAGCAATAGCGAGACAGAGGAATCCAGGATGATACCCAATGTCACTTTTGGACCTCCACAGGTACACACACTCATGTGTCCTCTTCTACACATACACACAATTTAATTCAGTGTGTGTGTGTGTGTGTGTGTGTGTGTGTGTGTTACTAGGAGTTACACCTACCCTAATCTCCTTTTTCTCTCTTACTTGTATTGCTTACCTTAGACAGGGTCTAAGTTGCCCAGCCTGGACTTGAACTCATTTCGTGGTCCAGGCAGACATGACCTTGAGGTCCTTCTACCCCACATCACCACACCTGACTATGCACATTCAATAAGTAAGACCCCTGAAGCCTCACGTGTTCCCCCTTACTTTAAACTTAGTCTATGTGTCCTGATTTCCGTAGAAGTGAAACAGAGAACCTCTACTTCACAGCGTGAAAATACACAACGAGACTTATAATTCCAAAGCTCTTGCTTGCTAGTTTGAGATAATCCAACCTCCAGTTTAACCCCCCTCCTGCCAGGGGTCAATACTCTATGCTAATTTAATAAGGTGCCACTTGATCTCTACAAAGCAGTCTTATTCACCTGAACAGGAAGTTAACGCTGCAGCTGTGTTGAAATCTGTGCCTGATAGGATGCTAATCCAATTATTGCTGGAATTGGTTACAGAGAATTTCTTCACGGCACATTTACTGCCTGAGTTCTCTGGCAATGAACTGTCGCCGAGTTGGCATGCTCAATGACCAGATCCACCGGATTGTCTGATTGTCCTGCAAATGTTGTGGGTTCTCCACGTGCACAGGCTCTGTGTCCACAGATTCAACCAAGCACAGAATGAACATACTCAGAAAAAAAGCTAAGTATGTAGAAAATGCACACAGACTTTCTTGTGTGGTCCTTCCCTACACAATCCTTGCCAATGTCCGTTGGCAAGGAGTTACTAATGCATCTTATTAACAGAGATTTGAAGTACGAAGGAGGCCAAGCGTCTGCCGCAGTAGCTCCTGCGATTCTGGCAATAACTGGCTGAAGAAATACATACTTTCATTACCTCTACTATAAAGGACTAGATTAGTGGGGCGAGGGGCACAGGCCTGGAATCCCCACACTTAGGGGTCTGAGGCTCAGAAGTTACTGCAAACTGAGGCCACACAAAGAGGACCCTGTCTTAAAAGAAAAAATGAAATTTCACTAAATAAATAAAGCCAGGCATAGTGGGTGTCATAGTTGGGTACAGGCATCAACTTGGTAGTTGAAGGTTTGAGCTCTGGGCAGGTTTGTAAAAAATTAGTAGTTGAGTTAAACCCAGAGTGAACCTGCAGGAGATTGTTTAGTGGATAGGGAAAGCCCAGCCCATAGTGGGCAGGACTAGTCCCTGGGCAGGTGAATAAAATGGAGGGAACTGTTTGAGAAAGAGACATCCTTGTGTATACTTGGCCAGATGTGCTGGTCTAGCAAGTAAGGACTGTCTCTCTGTCAAGCTGTTACGTGGATATGGTGTGGCCAGTTCCCTTGGCCCTGGTGTCGGTGTGAGCTCTCCTACCAAACAGACCAAGAAGTGTAACCAGACTATCGTAAAAGAATAAACCCCCTGTCCCCTTAAGCAGTTTTGTCATGATTTTATCAGCAGCATACAGAGGAACTGCGACAGTGGGGCACACGTGATCCAGCACTTGGGCATCAACAGCAGAAAGGTTGTGAGTTCAAGGTCATGCTAGTTTCTATAGTGAGTTCAAGGTCAGCCTGAGCTACATTAGACCTCCTCCCCCCAAAAAAAATCATGGGAGGGAAGGGGCGATGGAGAGAAGCAGGGATAAGTACTTAATATTCTTGCAAAACTAGAAAAATAAATAATAAACAAATTAAAAATAAGTATATATCTATTGTTCAGTTTGCTTGCATGGTTGCTAAGAAATGATCATCAAATGACTTAAGGGAACAAAGAATCTATTTTCTTACTGATAGTCCAGTTACAGTCTGTCCAGCTTGACAGGAGAGCACGCGCCAACAACACCAGGCCGAGGGAACTGGCCACACCATCTCTACGTAATGGCTGAGAGAGGGACGATCCTTACTTGCCAGACCAATATGTCTGGCCAAGTGTACACAAGGATGCCGATTCTCTCAACCAGCTCTCTGTGTTTCATTTCAGGGCCTAATTCCACCCACCATGGGCTGGGCCTTCCCCATCAGCCAGACAATCTCCTGCAGGTTTGCTCTGGGTTTAACCCAATCACGAATTCTCCACAAATGTGCCCAGAGCTCTAAACCCTCAGCTGTCAAGTTGATACCTGTGCCTAACTATGACATCTATAAAGATAGATATACGCATGTACTATGGAATGATATTTTGCATATGGCATATGGCCTACACACATCCTCCCATACACTTTGAATCGTCTCTAGGTTACGACACTTAACATCCTGCACATGGCAGAGGGTGCGGATGAGAAGTCTCAGAAGCAGTCAGCGGCTGACCCTAGGGCCATTGGCTCAACCACTTACGATGCACAGCCTCAGCTACGTCACAGCATAAGTACCACCGAGTTTCCCAGCAGTTCAAATAGGGAGAATGGGTTAAGAGAAAATAGCTCGGGCCAGTGAGATGGCTCCATGGGTAACAACCTTTGCCACCAAGCCTGACGACCTGAGTTCAAGGCCCGGAACCCACATGGTGGGCAGCGAGAACTAACTTCGGAGATGAGCGCTCTGATCTCTGTCCTGTGCTGTGGCACAGATGAACCAAAATAAACAATAAATGCAAAAAGGAAAATTAAGAGAAAGTAGCTAAACCATCACGTCCTAGAGGAGAATTGGGCCCATGTTCTCACAAAGACAGGGCCCAGACCGTCAGTCTGGTACCATCGTCCCCCCAGAATCCTCAAGGAATGGGTAACAGGACTCCCTCCCCAAGATACCAACATCCTGGAATGTTACTTTCTATACTTTCTATAAAATGGTATAATATTTGCACAATCTGCACAATCTCCCTTATGCTTCAATCATCTCTCCATTATAATACTTAGCATAAGGCTGGAGAGATGGCTCAGGGTCTAAGACTCTATCTTGTGAACAGAAGGTCCTGAGTTCCGATCCCAAGTCCTACCTAAAAACTCCAGGCAGAAACAGTGGCAGCCTGCACTCTTGGCTCTAGTGGGCAGAGTTTGGGAAATCTCAGAAAGAAGCAATCCAGGATGATCCCCACGTCACCGCTGGTTCTCCTCAGGGACACACAGTGCCCTCTGATACACACACACACACACACACACACATACACACTAAACAAACAAACAAACAAATAAATAAAGTTTACAAAAAAATACTTGGAATGATGCAAATGTTCCGCAAATGATGGCACGTCAACATGTACACACCTTAGTCTTCCCCAGGCCGACCACAGACTCCTTTTGCTGGGCATGAATTCTGGCAGTTTTTGTAACAGCGGCAATTCTGAAAGAGAGCAGATGGGAAGAAGTTGGGTGCTGTGGCACCTGAAATCCTACCACTCTGGAAGCTGAGACAGGAGGATTATGAGTTCCAGGCCAGGCCGGGCTATGTAGAGATTCTGTCTTAAAGTCGGGGAGGAGCTGGTGAAATGGCTCAGTGGGTAAAGGTACTTGCCACCAAGATGAAAGACCTGAGTTCAATCCCTGGGACTTCGACAGGGTTTGAGAACCCTGAGAACCAAGAAAACCAACCCGTTAAATTGTCCTCTGACCTCCAGACCCATACTGTTGCATTCACACACATGTACACATACACACACACACACACACACACACACACACACACACACACAAGTACAAACACACGTAGATACACACAGTAAATAAATGTATTTTTAAAAAAATAATCAAAGATTAAAAAGGGAGGAGAGAGAGGGAGGAAGGGAGGGAGGAAGAAAGGGACACACACACACACACACACACACACACACACTGCCTATTCCAAGTAGATTTATATTTTGTGCAATACTGAGGCTGTTGGGGGCGTCAGCTCCAGGCTCCATTCTCCCTGCATCCCAAGAGCTCATCCCACAAGACCTTCCCAAAGGCACCTACACAACTTGTGCTGGGAAGCCAGGATTTGGGGTGTGTGGGGGGGTGGCTTAGACCAGGAAACTTTCCCAGCATCCAGCTGTTAAACCTTTCCCGGCACCCCTGGGGCTACAAGGCTTCTCAGTGACTGGAAAGCTGTATGATTTGCATGCCAAGCTGTGGGGGGCTACAGGATACAGAAGGATGAGTGTCCCTCGGAACATCTATCCTGTATCTTCCAAACAGCCTATCCTAGCCCAGGGCACCCCTCTAGCTGCACATTCAGCATCTTCACACTGAACCACTCGAGTACCAAGACGTCTGTCTGGTTCCTATTGTTTCTAATCTCCTAAAATCCACTAATCATAAAATGTGCGGTGGTAATGATTTACAGGCCACACAATAGGGCAGACTATTTGCTTAATATTTTTATGAGAGAATGGACATGTGACCTGTCCTCAATGCCAGTTACTTTTCTATTTACTTGGAGCCTGAGGACAATTAGAACATTTATCGCCCTGAGTCACTCCTCATTCCTGCCCCCAAACTTCCCTCCGCTCTCTTTCCAAAAGAAATGAAAAAACGTTTTCATTAGGAGCCGGTATCAGTGGCTGAAAGCAGTTATTTTTAAAAAATGATGTCATCAAGACCAAAATGCTACATTGTTCTGGTTTCAGAAAACACTCAATGGGGCCTTTGGTTGTGGCTGGCGGCTCCTGGTTAAATGAGCTCAGTACCCGCCCCTCCCCCTCACCTCCCAGACTGAGGCTCCAGTTCAGGACTGTTATCCACGCCTAGGGAAATTGCTATCTATGTTTTCATAACTTGTAGATAATATATGATTTCACATATAGTATGTGCATATATAACCATCATCATACTCAGTCTGTAAAAGATTTTGAGCGCCTATCTTTTCAACTTCAACTCAAAAAAATAATCCCTGCCACATAAGTACTACTATGCCAGTGGTCCCTGCTGGATAATGTTTGAATTTATAGCACAACTTACAATGGAAATGGAGCTATATCCACTCAGTAAAAAAAAAAAAAAAAGAGTTGAGGAACATCTGTATGTATGTATGCACGTATGTATGTATGTATGTATGTATGTATTTATTTGAGGCAGGGTCTTAATGGAGCCCAAGTCTAGCCTCAAGTCCACTTGGCAGCTGAGGATGACCTTGAATTTATAATTCTCCTACCTTCACCTCCCAAGTGCTGGGTGACAGATATGCGCCATCATACTCAGTGTATGAGGTGGTAGGAATTGAAAACAGGGTTCTGCATTCCAAGCAAGCCTTCTACCAGCCGAGCTGCATCCCCAGTACTTATAATCACATATTTAAGCAACAATGTGATTTCAGGACAAAAGGGCTCATGGGAACAACGGGTTTTATTTTGACCTGTGATTGTCCGGTTGCTGTTCTCCATCCAGCTTGGCAGGAGCCAACACCAGAAAGAAGCCAGAACTGGCCACGCCAGATTCACGGGACTACTGAGAGAGCAGTTTCCCCGCCAGAGCAGCAGGTCTGCCCAGTGTGCTGAAGATGCCAGCTTCCTGAACCAGCTGCCTCCATCTTGCTCACCTGCCCGGGAACGAGTTCCACCGTCATGGGCTGGGTCCTCCCATCAACTAGACAGTCTCCTGCAGGCTAGCTCAGAGCTTAACTCAACTACTAATTTCTTCACAGCTGCGCCCAGAGCTCAAACTTTCAGTTGCGAAGTTGACACTTGTAACTAACTCTGACATCTACGCGCACACACACACACACACACACACACACACACACACACACACACAGGATACCATATAGCAACAAATATTTGTTCTCTCCCTTCAGAAAATAGAGAATTGCTTTCAGACTTCTATTTTCTTCCTATGGTTTTTCAAACAATGTGAAGAACATAACCACTGGTTTTTGCAGGAATAGAATTTTACATGAGAAAAAAAATGAAATAAACTTCACAATCATCTCAGTGGAATCACCTATCATCCGAGTGCAGGATGTTGGAGCCACTCTGCTAACATGCATGTTACAGGCATGAACGGTGAATCACACCTTGTGGCAGGGTTCGAGGAGAAGCCTGCAAAACGCACAAGTAGCCAATTAACCTTACTGGACTCTTTTGCAAAGTGTTTTACGCTTAATTTACCTCTTCTTTTTCTGACCACCCCTCCTTTTCTTCCAGTTTTTTTTTTTTTTTAAGCTCAAGAGACAGAATCCAAGCAAGGCTGTCGGTGAGCACAGCCCCCAAACCTAAGTTTACTGTCATTTCCAGCACCTACCCTTCCGGTGAGTACTTTTTCTCTTCTCCTTTGTTCCCCAACTCTTACCACCCCCCATACACATTTTCTTTATTTTCTGAGAGCGGATCTCATATCCAGGCTGGCCTCAGTTTCCCTTCTACCTGGGTTACAGGCGTGCTCCCCCAGGGCGGCTCAGTGAATGTGTTTTCATCTACCTTAGATCCTGGCTTGAGTGGATTCCTGCCTACTGAAGCCAAGCCGGGCTGTCTCCTGAGTCTCTGGTCTGGCAGGGACCCTCCGTCACTCTGCTAGACCCCTGGGGACCCCTCTGAAGCCACTTGTCACGATCACCCACACCTGGCTCATCAAGGTCTCGCTGGGTACTCGAAGTGGTTTCCTGCTTTGAGTTCAGTAGCTTCGCTCAGTATTCAGAAGGAAGGGAGGAAGGGAGGGAGGGAAGGAGGGAGGGAGGGAGGGAAGGAGAAAGAGAAAGGAAGGAAGGTGACATAGTTCGGCATTTACCACACAAGCCTGATGACTTAAGTTCAATCTGGAAGCCCATGGTGGAAGGAGAGACAGACTCCAAAAACTAGTCCTCTGATCTCCATACGTGCACTGTGGTGTGCATACCCCGCTTATAAAGAAGCACATGCACGTGATCATTATTCTAAAAGGTGGGAAGGAAAAAAGAAAAGACCCTGAGTTCAGGTCCTGTGGTCCCCTATTCTCCCCTCCACACACACCCCCAGGCTCCCCTCCCTGTCTCCACCTTAGATCCTGACTTCCGACCTCCTCTCTGTGGAAGCTCCAAGGAGGAGTTGGAGAGATGGCTCAGGGGTTAACCTTTGCCGTAAAGGGCAGATAATGGCCCCAGCCTGTGAAGGCAGAGCCTGGGAAACCCCAGAACAAAGCAATAAAGAGGTAGAAGAGATGATTCCCAATGCCACCTTTGGGCCTTCTTTTATACATACCCACTCATGCATGCACACACCACCCAAACATGCGATAGATAGATAGATGATAGATAGATAGATAGAAGATAGATAGATAGATAGATAGATAGATAGATAGATAGATAGAAGATAGATAGATGATAGGTAGATGACAGATAGATAGAGAGAGAGAGAGAGAGAGAGATAGAGATAGATAGAGGATAGATAGATAGATAAAAATAGCACTGAGTAGCTGAACTATCACCAGCTACATTGACACCCACAGGTTGCCATCTTACAACCTGACTAACCTAATAGATCTACTGCCTGGACATCCCATGGGCCCTGGACTGGAAAGATTTGCTCCCAGAGCTGGTACACTTTGGAGCTGAAGGCAAGAGGATCAGGAGTTCGAGACCAACCTCCACTACATAGCGAGTTTGCGGGTAGAAGAGATTCTGAGTAATAACAATCATTATTATAACATTATTTTGGTTTGTTTCATGATGTCTGATGCCTATAATCTCAGCATTCAGAAGACAGAGGCAGGACAATCTTGGTAATCTGAGAAAGGAGGGGAGAGTGTGTATGTTTAGGTCAGCCAAGGTTATATAGTGAGAACCTGTCTCAAAAACAAGAGAAAAGAGAGAAAATGTTTAGTTCTCATCCCAGCTGGAAGCTGCTGATGGCAGCCTGCAGGAGCCTCAGCCTCCTAATCTGTCAAAGGGGGGTGAGGAGGCCAGGTCCAGCTGGGACGAGCTGTTCACCAAGCACTGCGGCTGTCACTACCTCTGACTTGAGTTTGTCTGCCGGGGTCTCTCTGTGTCCTTTCCATAGCCTGCTGTCTGTGCACCAACGCCCTCCTCAGCAAATGGAGCTTCTATGCTGCCCTGTCCTCACCCCTGTACCCCAGCAGTCAGCAGGACCTGAACATTTGGTTGTGCCCTCTGTAACGGATTGTTTTCCATCCTAAATTCCATCAAAACATGGTTTGATATGGACCGTTGACGCTCCATTATACACACACAAGTTCAGACTGAAATCCCAGCCTGTCCCTACACGGGGGTCTCTGGAAAGTAACTAAGAAGGTGGACCAGAGCCATTGTGAATGGGATCAATGACCTCATAAAAATTACTCTCAATCCGGGTGATGCTACCTGTCTGCAATCCTGGCACTCGAAGGACTGAAGAAGACGGTCTTCTTTTTTTTTAATTTCTTTTTAATTTTTTGCATGTGTGTCTGTGTCTGTGTCTGTGTCTGTGTCTGCATGTCTGTGTGTTCCAGAGGGTATCGAGTGTGCCTGTGGAGGCCCAAGGAGGATTTTGGGCATCACCCTGGGATTGCATTACCTCCTCTTTGCTTTGCTCTGGAATTTCCCAGACTCCACTTTTCAGGGCCAGAAGTACAGGCCACCATCATTTCTGCTTGGCATTTTTACATGGGATCCAGGATCTGAACTCAGGACCTTCTACTTGCTAGGCAGAAATTTAACCATTGAGCCATCTCTCCAGCTTAAAGTCTGGGCTGCATAGCAAGTACCAAGAACCTATCTCAAAAAGTCAGATGCAGGGGAAAAAGAGGACATGAGAGTGCAATAGGGAGAGAGAAAGAGAGGAGAAAGAGAGAGAGAGAGAGAGAGAGAGATCTGTAGCTTGCTGCCTATCACTGCCAATACAGCAGGAAGATGCCCAGCGCGTACATGTACCAGGAATCGTATATTCCCCAGGTTTGAGCTCTACCTTGGCCTCGATCTTGAACTCTCCAGACCCCAAAGCTGCACTAACTTCAGTGTGTTGTTTATGACACAGCCAGCCTACGGTCAGAAGCCCGCCAAGCTCATGACAGCGCATCCCTTCCCAGAATCAGCCCTGGCCTGCTACCTGGTCTCACCTCCCTCTGGTCCCACCCTGACCAATCCATTCTTCACACTGCAGCAAGAGTGATTGGCGGAGCTGCTAATCTAATCATGTGATTTGGGGGGGGGGGGACTGCCATTGCCCTCGGGCTGAAGTCCAAGGATCTAATTGGATTGCGAAACCATTTGGGCTGTAAACCAGCCTTTGCTCGCCAGCCGGCCGCAGCTCACGGCCTCAAGTGCGTTCCAAGGCGCTGGGGTTCTGTGTGTCCTTCTAAACCTCCTCCCCAGGCCAGGCACCTCCTGCTCATCCTACAGTGCTCTGCTCAGATGACACAGGAAGTTCATCCCACTGGACCCCCCTCCCCAAACTCCATTGGAGGTCATCCCAGTTTTTTTAGCACCATTCATATTACAAAGTTTCAGTTGCCACATGGCTCCTGATTAGTTTCTTTTCCTTCCTTAGCTCATAAAGGCCACCAAATAATGGCGAAGTGCGTATGTGAGCAATAAACGAACAACCACTCCTTATCCTAGGCGGCCTGTGACACTTTCAGCGATGCTCACAAGTGACGCGGGCGACCCTTTCCCAAGTGCTCAGTGACAACACACGCACATGCGTAGTGCGTTGGGAGCGTGGAGGGGAAGCCGGGAGGGCGGAGCAGAAGTCCTGCCCTGCTGTTTACTTAGTGTGTGATCTGCAAAGTCGTGGAAGCATTTGAAGCGTCCTTATCTAAAAACTGGGGACAACAGATGGGGCGATGGAGCACTCCTGTAATGCTGGCTTGCTAGAGAGCTGGAGACGGGAGGACCTGGGGTCCAAGGCCAGCCTGGGCTACACAGAGAGTCTGCGGGGTCAGTCTGATCCTCACGAGACCCTGTTTTTAACAAAACCAAACCAAAAAGTGGAGAAAATAAACTCAACCAACCAAGGCACTCAAAGGTCACAGGCCTGAAATCTTGGAACTTGGGGTGATGAGACAGGTGGATTGTGAGTGTGAGACTAACCTGGGCGACACAGCAAGACCCTGATCTCAACATGCACTGAAATTAAATTGAAGCCAAGTAATGTATATGAAAATGCACTTTTTAAGCTGTAAGTAACATCGCTTCTCAGTCTTTGGCTACCATCAAGGTTAGTACTGGCTCTTATTAGTAAACTGTAATTACTATTTGCATAGAAGATGGCTCAGGCCATGAAAGCTTGTATTGGGTCCCCAGAATCCACACAAACAGCAGGATGCAGCCCACAGCCTCCTGGGAGGTGGCGACAGGGTGGGGGGGATGGCTTAGGAGTCAGCTAGCCTGGTGTGTGTAGCACAGAGATGAACAAGAGAGACTCTACCTAAAACAGGTAGAAGGTGGGTAGCAATTCCATAGGTTGCTCTCCAACCTCCACATAAGCTCCATAGTATGGATGTGCATGTACACACACACACACACACACACAATTTATACACACATCTACAAAGATAAGTGTTTTTAAAAAGTCTACAGTAGCAATAAATCTAATTTTGTAGGATCTTGTTTGTCTGTTGTCTTTCCGGCCCTGGGGACAGGACCTGGAGTCTTGCATTTGCTGGCTAAAGCTAAGTGTTAAACTCCTGTGCTAACGATTCAAACACAAAAGCCCACGGGGCAGGGAGTATGTGTGTGTGCAGGGGGAGCAACTCACTCCGGCCGTGATAGATGTTATGGCTCAAGTGTGTCACCCACAGGTTCACATGCAGGAAGCATAGCCCATGATACAGCATAGCAAGGCAAGGACCGAGTGGGAGGTGGAAGGGGTGGGGGGCTCTAACCTCAGAAGGGACTAATGTGTTCACAGGATTGGGTTACAAGACACCCCACATGCCGTTCCACACACAGCCACCCTTTTGCAATGTGTCCATCTAGCTGTGATGCAATCGGAGGCTCCTGGCCTCACTAGATGCTGGAGTGGAGCTATGCTGTTCAAACTTCTCACGCATCAGAACTGAGAGCAACATAATCTCTCTTCTTTATAAAGCATCCAGCCTAAAGCACTTCATTATAGGACGCAAATTAGATTCTGACACCCATAAATGCATAACAGACACATTACAAGTGCAAGTCAAGTTCACTCTTCATGTTCCAAACCTCAAATAACAGAAGTGTCTGATTCAGTTATTCTAAATTTCTCCTTCCTGGCAACTTAGAAATGTTGTTTTCCTTCTACTATGCGTCTTACACTTAGGTCAACTGTAGGTTGAAGAAGCATTTTAGGGGACTCACACCAAGAATTTAGACTTTTGAGAAAGACACAAGTGAACCACTAGCTCTCAGTAGCCACCACTACTCTGAATAACTCTGCTATTTTTAGAAATAACACTCTGGTGGCTGAGAAACAAACTGACAGTCAGTAGGAAATGATGGCAGTAGAGAAGACGAAAGAAGAAAAGGAAGAGTTCTGGGCTGGAGAGGCTCAGAGGTTAAGACTCTGCCTTGCCAACAGAAGGACCTTAGTTCAGATCCTACGTAAAAACACCAGACAGAAATGGTGGTGACCTTCACATCTGACTCTGGAAGATGAAGCCTTGGAAACCCTACTGTAGCACAAATAGGAGGTAGGAGCAATCCAGAATGATTCCCAGAGTCATCCTTGGGTCTCCACAGGCACACACAGCACCCTCTGATACACACAGACACACACAAATCAAAAAAGAGGAAAAAGAGACGGAAGAGTTCTTCAGTGCACCCCACGCTGAACTGGCAGCCTGCAGCTCATCCGTCCATCACCACACACCCGCAGGGATGGAAGCTACTAGAATGCTGAAGATCACGAAGCAATAGAAATTCAAGGAGGATCCAGAAGAAGGAAGAAGACAAGGGAACTAGAAACCCTTGCATAGGTCATAGCACGAAGTCACAACATAGATTCTCTTGGATTTCACCTTTCAAAGGAGATGCCTTTTATATTCCTTTCTCGATAATCCATTAAGAGATGGAGTCTACATCCCCGTTTTTTAATCTAGATTTGTCTCATGAGCTTTTTTTTTTTTTTTTGGCGTGCATGTGTATGTGTGTGTGTATGTGTGCACATGTGTGTCTCTGCGTATCAGAGGGCACTATGTGTGCCTATGGAAGTCCAATGGTAACTTTAAGAATTATCCTGGATTGTTCTACCTGCCTTTTGCTTTGCTTCAGGTTTTTCCAGACTCCACCATCCAAGACTGGACATACAGGCCATTGCCATTTCTGCCCGGCATTTTTACAGGGGATCTGGGATCCCAACTGACTTGGTACCTAGACTGGGCTGAACTTGAACTTGAAATCCTCCTACTAGGAACACAGCCCTGGCCAAGCATGTGTGAGAACTTGGGTTCAGTCCTTAACACCGCAGGGAGAAAGCAGAGAGAGAGAGAGAGAGAGAATATGAGAGTCCAGTTAAGAACAGTAAGTACATACCTAGCATGCAGAGAGTCCTGGGTTCAACCCCCCAGCACTGCATAAACTGGGCATGGTGGTTTGTGCCTGTCACCCCGACCCTTAGGAGGCAGAGGTTGAAGAAACAGAAGTTCAACATCATCCTCAGCTTCACAGCGAGTTGGAGGCCAGCCTGGGGCATATCGCTGATAAACTAATGAGGCAAACAGTAGTCACTGCGCTAAGCTTCAGCTTCCCAGGTGGTCACCAAACAGCAGCCACTCATGGTGTTATAGAACAGAGGGCTTCCATGTGAGTCCTGCCTCCCGCATCTCTGAAACCAGAGTCATGTTTAGTGAGTCCATATTCAGAGGGCGCATGAAACCACTAAACAAACGGGTGGACTTGCTCAACAGCGTCATCTGCATTGTATAGAAGTCTAAGCACAAGAGTCATTCGTCCGCCCCTTCTCCCCCAACTCGAAGCCCTCCTGCCTGCAAGCCCGGCATTGTCCTCTCATGCCCTGATCCCACAACCCCAATTACTAGCGCTAATCAGCACCGCACCAGGAGGATTCTACAGAATTAAACAGCTTGATGTGCGAGCGCAAACGAATTTTAAGGATGACGGATTGATTTTTTGCTTCCTGCAAACAAATTTAAATTGATGAGACCTTAATGAATTCTCCCTCTCATGCCTGGAGGATGGGGGTCGTTCGGATGATACCTTAATAGATAGCACCGTGAATCAAAATCATTAGCCAAGGTATCAGAGGCTCCAAACTTCTGGTTTTCCCTTCAGAAGAATCTCATGCTCGATTGGTAGAGTGTATCAGTGAGATAGTTAACCTGGGTTAATGACATATCTGGCATTAACTAAGATCAGTTGAGACCACCTGAAGAGATTATCTGGATAATACAAAGATCAGTCCTAGGTCCAACGGGAACCTCCTCAAATCTCATTGGCACCTCCCAGTAGTGACCGGATAAAAAGAACCACAGAACAGAAGACAGACTCTCCAGGAAGCCTACTAGCCTCTCCGATGGGTGTGACATAGCCTGTCTCCAGCTTCAGCCAGCCAGCCATGCCGCCTCCACTTGAAAGACTGTGACAGTCCGCTCTGGAACTGTAAGTTAAATAAATCTCCCCTTCTCCCTTAAATTGTTTGCCTTTAGGTGTCTCTCACAGCAATAGTTAAGAGTAATGTTACAATCAGGGTCTAATGGAAAGTGTCAGCTTCCACTTCAGTTGCCAGTGACTTCCTGTTGAACCTCTCAGAGAGGATTTACGGAGGCTGAGGTGCCAGCATTCCTCACTGGGACTTGGTAGAAAGGGAGTTAGAATTCATCTTCTTGGGGCTGGAGAGGTGGCTCAGGGGTTAAGCCTCTGCCTTGCAGGCAGAAGGTCCTGAGTTTGGATCCTAGACCTCATGTATAGACGCCAGGCGGAAGTGGGGGTGGCCTGCGCTTCTGGTCCTGGTAGGGCGGAGCCTGAGCCTGTGAATCCCGGGGCAGAGTAAACAAGGAGATGGAGGCAGTCTATGGGGGTTCCCGAATTCGCCCGTGGTTCTACACACACACACATACATGCACACACACACATTTGAATAAATAATAAAAAAATTAAAAAAAAAAAGAATTCATCTTCTTTCACTCATTTGTTCAACAAACATTTATTGAGCATCTACTGAGTTCTATGCACCGCTCAAGAATTTGGGGCACATCATTACAAAATCCCTTCCGATGCTTTTACTCTAATGAGTAGGTGTCATAGTTAAGCACAGGTATCAACTTGACTCTTGAGGGTTTGAGCTCTGGGCACAGTTGTAGAGAGTTGATAATTGAGTTAAGCCCAGAGCAAACCTGAAGGAGGTTGTCTAGTTGATGGGGAAGACCCAGCCCAGTTAATGACATATCTGGCATTAACTAAGATCAGTTGAGACCACCTGAAGAGATTATCTGGATAATACAAAGATCAGTCCTAGGTCCAACGGGAACCTCCTCAAATCTCATTGGCACCTCCCAGTAGTGACCGGATAAAAAGAACCACAGAACAGAAGACAGACTCTCCAGGAAGCCTACTAGCCTCTCCGATGGGTGTGACATAGCCTGTCTCCAGCTTCAGCCAGCCAGCCATGCCGCCTCCACTTGAAAGACTGTGACAGTCCGCTCTGGAACTGTAAGTTAAATAAATCTCCCCTTCTCCCTTAAATTGTTTGCCTTTAGGTGGCATCCTTCTACATACTTGGCCAGACATGCTGGTCTGGCAAGTAAGGATTGTCCCTCTCTCAGCCATTATGTGGCTGCCATTGTTGGAGAAATGAGCATCAATGAAGGAAAACCTAGTGACTTACACTGGGATGGTGGAAGACGTGAAAACTACTGTATGGCAAATTTGTGGTTTGAAAACCCAGATTCCTTCAGGGCCCAAAGCCCAAGTTAAAGGTGTTTCTTGCCCTTTGCAAGTTTGGCTGCCCAGAAAAGAGGCTTTTCCAGT
This sequence comes from Typhlomys cinereus, assembly GCA_023101885.1. NCBI lineage: Eukaryota > Metazoa > Chordata > Mammalia > Rodentia > Platacanthomyidae > Typhlomys > Typhlomys cinereus. The sequence continues at coordinate 1,591,420 of JALPQD010000414.1, read as the reverse complement.
GTTAGTGCGTTAAAGTTGGTATAGCTGTAGCTCCAGTGGACTAAGCTACATTTCAATCTCACTTTGGAATTGGCAGCATCCCTCAGGTGATATTGGTTTTGGTTTACTACTGAAGGGTTCGTGGAGACTGGCAAAAGCTTGGCACTAAGTGGCAGGCGTAGAGTTCCTACGAGAGAAGGTGAAGCTTATAGCTGCAGAGGAGCCCAGAATACTGTTGGAGATGCCAGAACCATGGGATGTCTGCTGAGGATGGTTGCAGGTGGAGATTCAGCCTGGTTCAAGGAACTCTGCTTTTATAACTTCGAGCTGCAAACAGGGACTGGGAATGCCTAGAAATCTTTGAGCCACCTTGACTACAATGAGCAACAGAAGATGGACATCGAAGTAGAGAATGTGGTAATTTGCTGGACTTTGGTCTTAACTAGTATTCAAAGATTTTATTTGGCATATTTAAAGAAAGACTTTTAGTTCCAACACTTTAATAACTGAAATTTTAATGAGAATATTTTAAATTTGTTTATGAAATGTATGTATATTTTTAAGATAACTTTTAACATCTATGGGGACAAGGATTGAAGGTTACAGTTTAAAAATGCTATGTTTTTGTGTCAAGTTGACAAGGGGTGGAGTGTCATAGTTACTACATGAAAAAGTGTGAAGGATTAAGGAAGCAGTAGGCCAAGAGAGGGCTGGTGGCTAAGGCATCTGACTGAAAAACTTGGTGGTCTGTGTTTGATCCCCAGAAGTCCACATGGGAGAGTGAGAGAACTGACTTCTGAAAGGTGTCCACTGACCCCCAAATATATGTTATAGGATACAGGCATATGCCTTCTTCCCTTCATAAATAAATATCATATTAAAATCAAAAAGAAAGAAAAGGGCTGGAAAGATGGCTCAGGGATTAAGTTTGTATCTCACAAGCAGAAGGTCCTGAGTTCAGATCCCAGGTCCCATGTTAAAACAAAACAAAAAACACCAGGCAGAATTGGCAGAGGTATAAAGTTCCAGCCCTGAAAGGCAGAGCCTGGGAAATCCCAGAGCGAGGCAAGAAGGTAGAGGCAATAATCCAGGATGATCCAGAAGTGACCCTTGGTCCTCCACAGGGACACACAGTGCCAGTGGATACACACACACACACACACACACACACACACACACACACACACACTAAATAAATCAAAAAAACGAACAAACAAAATATTTAAAGATGCAAATATTTATTCTTTTTTTAACTTCACTTATTTTGCATGTTTGTGTGTGTGTGTGTGTGTGTGTGTCTGTGTGTGTATTAGAGGGCATTGTGTGTCCCTGAGGAGGACCAAGGGTCACTTCAGAAATCATCCTGGATTGCTTCTAGCTCCTGTTTGCTTTGCTCTGGGATTTCCCAGGCTGTGCCCACCAAGGCCGAAAGTAGAGGCTCCCATAGTCCTTGGCATTTTTACATGGGACTTGAGATCTGAACTCAGGACTTTCTGCTTGTGAGGCAGAGTCTTAACCCTTGAGCCATCTTTCCAGCCCCCAAGTACAGTAGGAAACTAAGTGTCTCACTTCCTGGGACAGGTGTCTATGGTGAGGCTTCAGGGAGATACTTTTTGGAGAGGATATCTTCTTGTTTTTGTTTTATATCATTGCTGAGACAAAGGCCTCCTATAGCCCAGGCAGGCTGATCTTGTCCCGTCGCTATCCTAGCTCTGAGTGTCAAGAGCTGGGGTTACAGCTGCGCGTCACCACGCCTGGGTGAAGGTGTTTGAAAAGAGGCATGAGATTGGGCAGACATGTGTATGAAGAAAACCCCCATCGAAAAGCACCCAGCTTACACCAACTGCAGCCTGTCACAAGGTGGGATGAGATGCTTTCGAAAATGGAACTAAAATTATCTTGTCTTTCACGCCCCCACCAAAGTCATGCCTCGCTCTCTGGGAGCTCTGCAGACCTTAATGAACACGGTCCACGTGCATCTTGAGGAACGCAACGTGGGCCCCGCATCTGTTGAATTCAAGTTCTCTGTGCTTTTCTCCATGGAAACGTGAACTGGCAAGTAGACTGGAACGCTGGCTCTCCGGGCTCGTTCTCGTCTCGGCAATGGTTTTGCTTGGAGCTTTGGAATCTCAAGAGTCAACTCCCGCACTTGAACCAATTCCATCTCTTCACTCATTGCTAGACAAAGACGATGATTCTCCTTTAGGAACACGTTCTAAGCCTTTCTAAGAAAAGCATAAGCAAGTGCGTGCTCATGAGAAACGGAGTCAGGCTCTTTCTGAGCCAACTATGAATACAAACACCCTCCCAAGGACAAAGAAAGAAAAACCCTCTTCTCTTTCTCTTGCCAGACTCAGCCCGCCCTCCACAGCTTAAACTCCCAAGAGGAATTCCCTCCCCAGGATACAGTGCACTGACATCCAGGTCTAGGGGCCTAGGTGTGAAGATGCAGGCCTTGTCAGGAGACAAGAGTCACATTCTGAAAAACCCTGCCCTCCCTTCTGAGATATATGTATATACATATATATATATATATAGCATATATAATATTTTGTATATTTATATATAACATACACATATATTGTATATACATTGTATATCATATATGCTATATACATTATATAGTGTATATAATATACAAAATGAAATATGTAATTTTTTTAGGCAGAATCTTATGTAGCCCAGTATGGTTCTGATATCACTGTGTGGCCAAGGATGACCTTGAACCTTTCATCCAACATCTTGCATCTACCAGCGGGCACTGCCCTGGTGACTGAGCTCAGGACCCTGTGCTTGGTGGTAAGGCACTCTATTATCTGAACCCCTTTCCAGTCCCCTCTTTGATAACCTTCCTTAAAAACAATGTATTTGTTTACTTATTTGAGAGTGAAAGAGAGAGACAGAGGAAGAGAGAGGGAACACTCATGACAAGGTGGGGGGTTGGAGGGCAACGGTCAGAAGTCCCATCTGTTGTTCCCCCACATGCATCTTGTCCAGAAAACCATCTCACAAGCCCTACTCTTTATTTTGTGTGTGTGTGTGTGTGTGTGTGTGTGTGTGTATGTGTGTCAAAGGACACTGTGTGTCCCTGTGGAGGCCCAAGGGTGACTTCAGGAATCACCCTGAACTACTTCCACCTCCTTTTTGCTTTACTCTGGGATTTCCCAGGCTCCACCTTCCAGAGTCAGAAGCGCAGGCTGCCCGCATTTCCAACTGGCCTTTTTATGTGGATTTAGGATCTGAACTCTGGACCTCCTGCTGGTGTGGCAGAATCTTAACCTCTGAGCCATCTTTCCAGTCCCCAAACCCTGCTCTTTAATAACCTGACTGTGGATGGACCCACCACGGAAACTTCATCCTCATGTCTTTAACAGTTGCCTCTCTTCTCAACTAGCAGTCTTGTTTTATCCTAATATAACACATAGTAGCCATCAGACCAAACTTCTTACCTCCCCACCACCAACCCATAGCCCCCCTGCCTGCATGGCCATCTCTGCTCACTCTTCCTGCCGGAAGACAGGTTCCCCTAGGCCCCTCAGACTTGTTTCCCACAACTGATGCTTCTCTCTACCTCCTGACACATCTTGGAGACTGTTTAGCCCCTTTTCTTCCCTCCAGTCTCTTTTCTTGACTTCATGAGTCCTGAGAAAATTCTAAGATGTGCTAATGGTGTCTCTCTTTCATAGGTAATTTTTAGTTATTCTTACTGTAATCCATGACAGGCTGGCAGGATGGTGTACCCCTAGTATTCTTGGGAAGCAGAGACAGAAGGATCTGGAATTCTAGGCCAGCTTCAGCTACACAGTGAGGTCAGCTTGGGCTATATGAGATTGTGCCTTAAAAACAAACAAACAAATGCATTGGGCTAAAAAGATGGTGTTAAGCTTTTGCCTCTCGAGCAAGAGGACATGAGTTCAGATCCCACGTAAAAATGCCAGACAGAAATGGAGGTCACATTTCCAATCCTGGAAGGTGGAACCTGGGAAACCCCAAAGCAAAGCAAAAAGGGGATAGCAGCAACTCAGGATGATTCCCAAAGTCAGACTTGGGCCTCCACAGAGCCCTCCACGGGGACACACAGTGCCCTCTTCTACCAGCCAAACATACACAAAAAACATTAACAATAATTAATAGGAAAAACATTTATTGTTGCATGGAGTAATATAAGAAAGTGGAAAGAAAGCAGATTTTATAAAAGACAGAAAGTCAGCTAGAGAGACAGCTCAGGCCTCAGAAGCAGAAGGTCCTGAGTTTGGATCCCAGGTGTCACGTAAAGATGCCAGGTGGAAAGAGTTGCAGCCTGCACTTCCAGCCCTGGTGGGCAAAGTCTGGGAAATCCCAGAGTGAAGCAAAAAAGGAGATAGAAGCAATCCAAGATGATTCCTGAAGTCACACTTGGTCCTCCACAGGGACACACACTGCCCTCTCTCTCTCACACACATACACACACACATACACAGAAGAGTAAATAAATAAGTAAATAAATAAATAAAGTTTTTAAAAAAGATTTTAAAAAAGACAGAAAGTCATTAAATCTGGGGCTGAGGAAGGAGTTCAGTAGTTCAGCAACTGTTTGGCATTCAGGAGACCAAAGAGGGTGAGAGAAAGAAAGACAGAAAGAAAGAGAGAGAGAGGGAGAAACAAAGAAGAGAGAAAGAAAGAGAGAAAGAGGGAAAGGGAAAGAGGAAAAGAAAAGGGAAAGAGGGAAAGAGAGAAAGAAAGAGAGAAAGAGAGAAAGAAAGAAAGAAAGAAAGAAAGAAAGAAAGAAAGAAAGAAAGAAAGAAAGAAAGAAAGAAAGAAAGAAAGAAAGAAAGAAAGAAAGAAAGAAAGAAAGAGATCCTTAGCAGGGCTTGGGCAGTGCATTCCTACAATCCCAGTATTGGGGGGACAGAAGCAGGAGGATCAGCAATTCAAGGCCAGCCTCAGCCACACAGTGAATTCACACACTGTGAACTGTATGAAATCTTATGTCATAAAACCAAAGGAAGAAAAGAAGGAACAAAGGGAGGGAGACAGGCAGAGAAAGAAAGCCAAAAAGAGAAAGCTATTGAATGTAGGTAAAGGATAAATTGGAGTTTTGTGCTGTTCTTGTAACTTTCCATGAAGTTAGAGATGATTTGAAATGTCACTTCCTCAGTGAGGTTTACCCTAACTACCAAATCTGGAGTAGTTATCTAATTCTATTTTCTCTCCTACTGACTTGTTCTTTTCATTTATAGAACTCCCATACTGTGGAGCCATCCATACATGGCTACATAGAACTTCTAGGAGATGCTCAATCGGTGACTCAGATGTGACTAAATGCCTGAAAGACAGGTGGGAGTGGATCCAGGCAGGATGGGGGTGAGCCACATGAGGCCTCACGTGCTGGTCCTGCTAGTCACGTGACTAGCACTATGCAACACCTGCAGACCCAGCCTTCCTGCAGTAGGGTCAGCTAAGGTCAGCATGCACAAGCAAATTAGGAGAGTTCTAGGGCCTACAGAGATGGCTCAGGGAGTAGGAGCGCTTGCTGTACAAGCATGAGAGCCTGAGTTCAAATCCCCAGCATTTTCTAAAAGGCTGGGTGTGACCACACATGTGCCTGTAAACCCAGAGCTGGATGGGTGGGTGAGGCTGAGACAAGATGATCCCTGGGGATTGCTGGCTGCCAGTCTAGCTCTGAATTCAAGGAGAGACCCTAGGCTAGGGGAATATACACTTACTCTCTCTGTTGCTATAAGACACCTAGACTCAAACAACTTAAGAGAGAAAAGGAGATTTTTTTCGGCTTACGGTTCCAGAGGGGAAATGATACAGTCCCTTATGGAGAGAAGGATGTGGCAAGCAGGAGAAACTGGAGGAGACTCAGGTCATCGCAGATATCATGGAGGCCAAGAGCCCAGCAGCAGACTGCTACATCAGACAACTAGGAGAAAGCAGGGTGGGGCTCCGCAACCTCAAGGTCTGCCCCCTGTGATATGCCTTCCTCCAGCAAGGCTCCACCTCCCAAAGTTGCCATGACCTTCCAAATATCAGCTAAGGATTCAATCACGTGAGTCTGTAGGGGACAAATGGCATCCAAACCATGACAGGGAATAGGACAGAGTGGCTTCCACACGTACAGCTGGACATACACCACACATCATATGCACCCCACACACGTGTGCATGCATCACACACATACATACACACCACACGTGTGCATGTACCACACACATACATGCCACACATGCACATGTACTACACACACATACCACACATGCACATGTACTACACATAAATATACCATGTATGTGCATGAACTGTGCACACACACACATATAGCACGCATGTACATGCACCACACACACAAATACCAACATGCACGTGAACCACACACATACACTACACACACACTTATACCATGCACGTACATGGGCCTCCCCCACTCATACATACCACTCATGCACATGTACCGCACAAACACATGCTCACAAACTCTTTCACACACACACATGCACATGCATGCACCCTCACATGCATGCACATTCATACACACACACAAAAAGTAAATCAATAAATGTCAAAAAGAAAAAGAAAGAGCTCCAATGTCAGCATTAAAAATGGAGGAAACCCCTCCCCCCACTAGAAAGATCTGACCCAACAACACACCGTGGACATCGTCAGCATAGTGGCCGGAGCTCTAGAGGAGTGAGAGAGACTCATTTCAACTTGGGGGGGCGTGGAAAAGGGACATTAGGAGGCCAGAGCCGCAGTAGCAGCGTCAGCTATACTCTTCTCCTGGCAGAACAGGGCCAGCTAAATGGTCTGAGTGGGCAGGCACATCGGCAGCTCTTAGACACTTTGGAGATGCCCCACAGGGAGAAGATATGTTTTCCGCTCACTTGGGCATATTGGATCTTGAATGACTAACAGGAAAAACAGAAGAGACATGAGCACATGTCTGCAGGTGAGCTGCCGTCACAAGTAGCGCTATCTCCAGTGGCTGCTTGATCAGTTGGATGCATTTGTGAACACTGTAAACACTTCTAATCCACTGCCCAGATTGGGTGCATTTGCACCATTGTAAGTTCTTCTAACCCACTGCCCGCATCTGCCCTAGATCCTAGAGGAAGGAGGAAGAAAAGGAGGAGGGAGAAAGGAATTTAATGCCAAGGTGATTATATCTACTGGTTATGGGATGGTGGTGCTATCCACTGTTTACCAAATCGTCGGCTTCCTGAAGGTGGAAAGAGTTTTTATCTTTTCCAGCAGGAGCTCTGCATTTATACATCATCTCTCTCCAAATTAGCAAATATTTATTGTGCACTTGTGCGATTTAACCTTTGCTTCAAAGATTTTGCCCACTAAGGTGTTCAGAGATCTAAGCTGCAGTGCAGGGAAATAGAACCCACATATGTGAACACATAGGTGTTCTTTATTTAGACACACAAAGTCTTTTCTCAACCACTGATTTCTGGTCTCCAAGTTATCTCTTAATCATCCAAAAAGTAAGGATGATGGGGGTGGGGCAGTCCAGGTTCTCCAGAATCTGAGGAGGAAACAAGAACAGGAAGCTGAAATTAAAGGCTGGGGGAGGGGGGCGGTAATTCTATCAGTAAGGACTTTTCTTGCTTGCACAAAGCCAGAAGTTCCAAGCCCAGCAATGCATAAAGCTGGGTGTGGGAGCCCATGCTGCAATCTCAGCACCCAGGAAGTTGAAGTAGGAGTATCAGGGAGTTCAAAGGTTTCCTTGGATATACAGCAAGTTCAAGGTTGGTCTGGAATACCTGAGAACCTGTCTGAAAGAGAGAGAGAGAGAGGAAGGCAGGCAGGCAAATATCTTAGTAGGTAGGATATCTGCTGTTTGTAAACCGGGATCCCGAATTCAATCCCCAGAACCCCACATGTTAGAAGGAAAAACTGGCTTCCAAAAGTTGTCCTCTGACCTCCACCAGTGCATGATGGTATGCATGTACACACCCTCTAAATAAACAAATAGTATTAAAAGAAAAAATTATTTAAGTTGAAGCATGAGCATAAATTTTAACAAAAACAGACGAGATCGGGCGCGTTCAGGGTGGTATGGCCGTAGACAATTTTAACAAAAACAAAAAAAATCCCAGAAAATAAATCATAACAGGTAAACTTCCAAAGCTCATTAAGTCTAAAAAAGCTGGATCCAGAAAAAAAAATACATTTAAAAAAAAATGATAATTGTACCAACTCTGTTCTTAAAACTGCTCAATAATATGGGTTTTTTTTCTCCCTATGGTGTAAGGAGAGAACAAGTGCCTATAAAAATCAAAAACTAGGGGCCAGGATCAAACCTGAGTCTGATCCCTGGAAAGTCTTGGACCACTGTTTTGTATAACAGAATCTCTAACTTGGCTCATGGTTCCAGAGGTTTCTGTCCGACATCAGTTGGCACCATTACCTTGGGCCAGAGGTGAAGCTGAACATTGAGATAGTGGAAGCTCATGATAGAAGGAGTTGTTTGCCCCATGGTGACTGGAAGCAAAGAAAGCCAAAGCAAGAAGGAGCTAAGACAAATTATAACCAGTACCCAAAAGATCTACCTCTCTCAATCGGGTTATTTATGCTACAATTCCACACTTCCCAGTGGTCTACTCCAGTTTTTTTATATATTTTCTTTTTTTTAATTTTTTTATTATTTATTCAATTGTGCATATGCATGTGTGCGTATGTGTGTGTGTGTATGTGTGTGTGTAGAACCACGGACGAATTCAGGAACTACTCCACCCTACCAGGACCAGAAACGCAGGCCATCCCCAACTGACTTCCTCACCTCTCTCCTTTCTACCTTTTTGTTTTCTCCTACTGCCTATCTTCTTAATTATGTTTTGCTATTTTACTTTATTTTATATCCTATTTTTTATTATTTTATTTTTTGAGACAGGAGGCAGCCCAGGCCAGTCTCTGGCTTGCTGTGTTGATGATGTGGACTTCCCATTCTCTTGTCTCCATCTCCCAAGTGCTGGGACGACAGGCACACACCATCATGTCCAATTAATGCTGGGGTCCTCACACGGGACTCTGTGCATGGTGGCCAGGCACTCTGTCACGTGAGCTTCAGCCCCACCCCTTCATGCAGGCTTCCATGACTGCCTTCTAACCAACTCCCCTATCTCTAGCTTTTACTCGGCCTAATTTTCTCTGCACACTCTCATCTTTCCATAACACTGATTTCTTCATGTCTCCATGCTCTGGATATGGCCTGAAACAGCTCCATAACATCACCACTGAGCTTCACTGCCTAATCCCCCACGGAACCTCCAAGCCCAACGCAGCGCCCGCCTTCACTGGTGCCCCTGCAACGGCCCAATGTTCCACTCACCCTCCCCCTGAGCCCTCCTCTCATCCTTTAATCTAACCGAGCTCCTCCATGTGAGGCAACAACACTGAAAGAAATGATAACGAATCATGGCGCTTGCTGCATGCGGCTCACATCTGTTGCTCTTGCCTGGAGATCCCTCCTTCCTAAGAATCCAAGAGCAAGTGGCAAGTCTCCTTCCATTTCCCTCCATCCTTGGAGCAGTTTGGCTGCTCTCAGCATTGTGCTCATGAGAACTGTGGGTGTTCTATGAATGCCAAGGTTGGGAATCTTGAAGACAACAGTACCAATATGCTATGCCAGAGCTATTCTGCAGAAATGACCCTGGGCGTGCCATCCAAGAGACCCTGGTTCAAAAATGAACCACATAGGCTGCAGAGATGGCTCAGGGGTTAAGACTCTGCCTCACAAGCAGAAGGTCCTGAGTTCAGATCCCAGGTCCCACATAAAAACACCAGGCAGAAGTGGAGGTCTGCACTTCTGGCTCTGGTGGGCAGAGACTGGGAAATTCCAGACCAAAGCAAGAAGGAAGTAGAAGTAATCCAAGATGATTCCGGAAGTCACCCTTGGTCCTCCACAGGGACACACAAGCCCTTTCTCTCTCCCTCTCCCTCTCCCTCTCTCTCTCTCTCTCTCCATCTCCTTTTCTCTCTCTCTCTCTCTCTCTCACACACACAATAAATAAATAAAATATCAAAAATGAACCACATGCATGCATGATGACACATGTCTATTAACCTAGCACTCAGGAGGCTGAGGGAGGAGAATTGTAAGCTGGAGGCCACTTGGAATACATATCAAGACCTCCCCCTCCACGTGCACACACACACATTAAGACAAACCCTACTACATAATTTATCATTCCTTACACATAATCAATAAAATCGCAATATTTATGATTTTATAAAGATGAAATGGGTCTGGGGCTGGGGTTAAGCCTCTGCTTCACAAGCAGAAGGTCCTGAGTTTGGATCCCAGGTCCCATGTAAAAATGTCAGGTAGAAATGGCAGTGGCCCACACTTCCAGTCCTGGTGGGCAAAGCCGGGAAATCCCAAAGCCAAGCAAGAAGGAGGTAGAAATAATCCAAGATGATTCTCAAAGTTACCTTGGGCCTCCACAGAGATACATATGCCCTCTGATACACACACACACACACACACACACACACACACACACACACACACACATTAAATGAATAAAGTTTTAAAAAAAAATAAAATGGGACTGGAGAGATGGCTCAGGGTTTAATTCTCTGTCTCAAAAGCAGAAGGTCCTGAGTTCAGATCCCAGGTTCTACATAAAAAATGTCAGGTGGAAACAGTGATGGCCTGTACTTCCAAACTTGGTGGGCAGAGCCCGAGAAATCCCAAACAAAAAGGAGGTATAAGCAATCCAGGATGATTACCGAAGTCACCCTTGGTCATCCACAGGGACACACAATGCTCTCTGATACACACACACACACACACACACACACACACACACACACACACACATACACACACACACACACACACACACACACACACACACACACACACGAAGGAGCCGGAGAGATGGCTCAGGAGTTAAGACTGTGTCTCACAAGCAGAAGGTCCTGAATTCAGATCCCAGGTCCCAGGTTGAAATGGCTATGGTTTTCACATCTAACTGATAGGCAGAGACTGGGACAACCCAGAGCAAAGGAAAAAGGAGGTGGAAACAATCCAGGATGATTTCTACAGTCTCCCTTGGTCCTCCACAGGGACACACAGTGCCATCTAATACACACACACACACACACACACACACACACACACACACATACATGCTCACACGAAATAAAGTTTAAAGATGAAGTGGCACAGCATGGACATACATTTGGATGTAGAAGACTTTCACATGTTGACCAGGCTTCCCCACATTGTCCCTGCTGAGCTGCTATGATTTGGCCTGTGTTGGTCAGTTTGAGGTGTCAACTTGACACTAGGGAGGCGGGCCCGTTGGACATGCCTGTGAGCAATCGTTCAGTTAAGGCAGGTGTACCGGTGACTCCTCTGTGTTGCTGTGAGACAATAACCAAAGTCAAGCAACTAAAGGGAGATTTTTTTCAGCTTACGGTTCCAGAGGGGAGATACAGTCTTTCGTGGCAGAAGCTGCATGGCTGGCGGCAGAAGCTGGAGGCGGCCTAAGTCACATCCATCATGGAGGCTGAGAGCTGCCACACTGGCAGCTGCAGGAGCAGGCCTCTCCTGGAAGTAGGGGGGAGCTACTGCACCCCAAGGCCCCACTCCGTGACAGCCTTCCTCCAGCAAGGCTCCACCTCCTAAAGGTGCCATGAGCTTCCCACACAACTAGACATTCAAATACATGGGCCTGTGGGGACAACGCACATTTCACACCAGAACAGAAGGCCTTTGATCAAGCCCGTAGGAGGTTACTACCTTGTTTTGAGATAGGAAGACCTGCCCATTTCTGGGTAGAGTTGGGGGGGGAGAGGGAGAAAGGACTAACAGACTGGCAAGCTATAAAAAAAATTGGTATGGCCTGCTTGGTGCTGGATGTGGTGTGGCGGGTTCCCTTTTCTCCAGTAATTCTCCTGCCGTGGTGAAGTGTAAACTGGGAAAGCAAGCTAAGAGAACCCCTTGCTTCCCTAAGCTGTTTGGGTGTTTGCTACAGTGATGACACTAAGAAACTAAAACAGCCTCCCCTCCCCCGCTTGCTGGTGGCACTAATTTGGAATGCTCTAGAAACACTGGGAGGTGAGGTCTAGCAAAACGAAGGCAATCACTAGAGGGTGCCCCGATTTTCTCTATGCTTCCCAACCAGCTGTAATGTGAACATGGTCTGCCAAGCAGTCCTGCCGCCATGAACCTAGGGGGTTCTCCACGCCTTCCCCACAAAGATGGAGTGAATGTTTTGAAACCGCCAGCCCAAATGAGTCTACGCCCCTTAAGCTGCTCCCGCCAAGCATTCTGTCACGGCAACGACTAAAGCAACTGTGACGTAAGGTCGCCTCTGCTTTTGTTGCTAACGTGGAAAAGTTGTCACAGTCCAAAAACCTATGTTGGAATTAAAAAACACACACACACACAAACTTTGCTTGCTTTCTTTTTCTTAAGTAACTCCTCTAAACAGCTATAATTTTATATTTATTTATTTGAGGATTTGAGGAGAGAGAGAGAGAGAAGAGGGTCTCATGTGGTCCAGCCTAGTCTTAAACTATGTAGCCCAGGATAACATTGAACTCCTGATCCTCCCGACTCTGCTTCTCAGGAATGGGATTACAGGTCTGTGCCAGTGTAAAGACAATTTCTTGAAGGTCACAGACTACACAGAAGAGCGGCTAGTGGCCCCTCTGCCCCGCAGCACTGAGAAGTCAGAGCCAGAGCCTCTCTTAAGCCTCTGGGACAGTTTGAACATGTTACCAAATAGAGACATTATTTGAGGGGCAGAAGGGGAAGGCATTCAATAGAATAAACAGGGGCTGGGGACATACAAGGTCCTGGTCTCAAAACCCCAGCACTATGAAAAGCTAGTTAATAATAGCAATTTTAAGATGAAAGAATTCTACGCTACGATTATCTGGGTTCCCTGTGCAGACTTGATTATTAATTTTCATCAGACGGATAAAGCGATCAAGGCAAAGACTTCTCTCGCCTTGATGTGAGTTCAAAGACCATGAGGAATCATTTCTGGAATGCTGAGCTGTAAGACAGGAGTCTCTGGTGGTTTGTCGATGTTGCTAAGAGCTTCAGATGCATTTATTACCTCACGGCAAGTGTCGATTGCGGCTTGTTCTCATGATCAATTACCAGCTCCGACCTCCGGCCTGAGAGCAGCAAGCGCGCGCTCACCAGGATGGGAGCAGGCACGGTGTTGCAGTCAGCCTACATGGCTGCTGATAAATGACCATCAGACAGCTTAAGGGAACCAGGGGTTTATTTTTTTACTAATAGTGCAGTTACAGTCTGTAGTCCGCTTGATGGGAGAGCATGCACCAACACCAGGGCCAAGGGAACTGGCCACACCACCTCTACGTAATGGCTGAGAGAGGGACGATCCTTACTTGTCAGACCAGCATGTCTAGCCAAGTATACAAAAGAATGTCAACCTCCTCAACCAGCTCTCAGTATTTTATTCATCTGTTCAGGGCCTAGTCTCACTTACCATAGGCTGGCCCTCCCCATCAGCTAGACAATCTCCTGCAGGTTTGCTCTGGGCTTAACTCAACCATTAATTCTCTACAAATGTGCCCAGAGCTCAATCCTTCAAACTGTCAAATTGACATCTGTGCCTAACTATTGACACTCCACCCCTTCTCAACTTAACACAAAAACATAGCACTTTTAAATTGTAACCTTCAATACTTGTCCCCACAGATGTTAAAAGTTATCTTAAAAATGTAAATATATTTCACAGACAAATTTAAAATATTCTTTCATTAAAACTTCAGTTCCAATATTTTAAAAGTTCAAATTGTATCAAATAAGTTAAATACTTTAAAACATAAAATATTAAAGCAGAAGTATCTTGATGTAATAAGAAAACATTAAATTAAGATCAAAGTTCAGCAAATCAAATACCACATCCTGTACTTCATTGTCCATCTTCTGTTGCTCATCACGTAGTCAAGATGGCTCAAAGATTCTGTCATTCCCAGTCCCTGTTTGCAGCTTGAAGTCATAGAAGCAGAATTCTTCTGAACCAGGCTGAATCTCTGCTTGCAACAGTCTGTCAACATACATCCCACAGTTCTGCCATCTCAAACAACACTCTGGGTTCACCTCTGCAACTATAAGCTTCACCTTTCCTCACAGGAACTCTATGCCTGCGACTTGGTGCCAAGCTTTTGCTGCTCTCCATGAACCCCGTAATCGTACACCAAAACCAGTATCATCTGATGGACGCTGCCAGATTCCGAAGCGAGGTTGAAACATAGCTTGGTCCACTCTAGCTACAACCATACCAACTTTAGCATGCTGACTCTGGAAAAGCCTCTTTTCTAGGCAGCCAAACTTGCAAAGGGCAAGAAACAGCTTTAACTTGGGCTTTGGGCCCCTGAAGGAATCTGGGTTTTCAAACCACAAACTCACCATACGGTGGTTTTCACGTCTTCCACCGTCCCAGGGAAAGTCACTAGTTTTCCTTCACTGATACTCATTTCTCCAACAGCAGCAGATATTCTGCTGCTTCCCACATCTAGAGCTTCACAACCACCAACTCCTCTGTCAAGCAAACCAGTCTATTGTCTTTAAATTCAACTTCACCAAAGTCCTTGTTCCCCTCATCAGAAACTGGGCCCAAGCACTTCACAACTCTCTCAGCGTCACTATTTTCCAAATGGCCCACCAAACTCTGTACATCGGGTATTGATAATCCACAAAGTCAAAATCTTCAAACATTTCCAACTTTGTCCAGCAAAACTGTTCAAAAGCCATGAAATCCACATAGTCAGATTTATCAGCAACATCCCACTTCCTGAATCCAATGACCATCAGAAGGCTTAAGGGAACCAGGGGTTTATTTTCTTATTGATAGTCCTGTTACAGTCTATAATCCAGCTTGATAGGAGAGTCAACTTCCTCAACTAGGCTCTCTGAGGTGTTTTTATTCCTGGGCCTAATCTCACCCACCATGGGCTGGGCCTTCCCCATCAGCTAGACAATTTCCTGCAGGTTTGCTCTGGGCTTAACCCAGCTACTAATTCTTCACAAAAGTGCCCGGAGCTCAATCCTTCAATAGTCAAGTTGACACCTGTGCCTAAATACGACACATGGAGAAAGTTCCGCTATGCTGATGCTGTTTGCAGATTTCTCCCTTTCTTCCTGGGAGCCGGGTGGCTGCCTTCACAGTGTAAAGGATCCATGTCACAGTGGTGATTAATTACTAAGCTGTCATGGAAAATGTGTGCATACTGTAATGTCAGAGAACTGTATTGCCATGCCAAGGCTCTGTGCTCACTTCCCAGATACAAAATGAACACAGAAAGCTAGGCAGGAAGCTCCCAGGAGCATCTCTTGGAAAAAGGACAAGAGGATCATAGCCAAGCCAGCCAAGTCCCACTGAAGCCCAGAGCCCTTTCTGTCTCAGGCCTGGCTGATTCCCTGAGTGAGTGTTGTCACCGTTTTCCTGCATGGTTGCTGATAAATGACCATCAAATGGTTTAAGGGAATGAGGGGTTTTAGTTTCTCTTACAATTGTCTGGTTAGAGTTCTCAGTCCAGTTTGACAGGAGAACTCACACCAGCACCAGGGCTGAGGGAACTGGCCACACCATCTCTACATAATGGCTGACAGAGGAACGATCCTTACTTACCAGACCAGCATGTCTGGCCAAGTGTACACAAGGATGCTGACTCTCTCAACCAGCTCTCTGTATTTTATTCCAGGCCCTAATCCCACCCCCACCATGGGCTGGGCCTTCCCCATCAGCTAGACAATCTCCCGTAGTTTTGCCCTGGGTTTAGCAACAACTAATTCTCTACGAACATGCCCAGAGCTCAAACCCTCAACTGTCAAGTTGACACCTGTGCCTAAGTATGACAGTTATGTTCCCACACCCCCTGCAGCCATCTGGCCTAGGGAGTGTACTGGAAACTCCACAGAGTGCCAGACATTAGTGGGAAGAAAGGGAAAGGCAAGGACCCGCTAGAGAGAGTCACCAGGAACAGGTAGAGGAAAATGCAGCCAAGATCCTGACACCCGAGTCTGAGTCAGAAAGAAACATGCTCGTCACTTTCATGCCTCCCACCTCTGTCCCCCCTGACCTCAAACTCCCCCCCTGCCCCAGCACCGAGCACCCACCACCAAGGTGCAGGGAGGGGGCAGGGAGAAGGAAGAAGAGAGGCAGAGAAGGCAGAGGCAAGAACTGACTAGCTTTCAGATTTCAATACAATGTTTATTTCTTGCATAATCTGCCAGCAAATTAGATCAAAGAGCTGTCAGTTTTTAAAAATCATGCAATTCATTGAAGGAACAAACTTTGCAACATACTTAGTCTACAGTGACATTTTCAGAGAGGCAGGATTGACTGTGGTGCCAAGTTCAGATCTCAGAACAAGAAGACAGGAGAGCTGAAACTCTCACCACATTGCACTATGGAAACCTCTTTGTATGAACTTAAGTAAGATGATTACATTACTAACAACTGCTTTTGTGGACCGCTTCCCTGTGCCATGCCAGGCCCTTGAGAAAATTTCTACCTGGTAAACAAGAGTAGTGTCATTTGAAGGTGGGAAATACGAGCGCCATGGGCTGGGGAGATGGCTCAGGGGTTAAAGTCTTTGCCTCCGAAGCAAAAGGACCTGAGTTTGGATTCCAGATCCCATGTGAAAATGCCATGTGGAGACTTGTACTTCCAGCCCTGAAAGGAAGAGCCTGGGAAACCCCAGAGCAAAGCAATAAGGAAGTAGAACAATCTAGGGTGACTCCCAAAGTCACATTTAGGCCTCCGCAGGGACACACAGTACCTTCCTCTACACAAACACACACACACACACACACACACAACAAAAACTATATATGAGAGTCAGAGAATGTCCCAAGAGCACAGAGCAAGCAAGTAATAAGCGTGGCCTGCCGCCTGCCTGCCTGCCTGTCTGTCTGTCTGTCTGTCTGTCTACAACATTAGATGGACAGATTAGATGTTTACTGTAGAGATGGTTTGGCAGTACACATCTCAGACAAGACACATGAGTGCGCATGGTGGCCCAGGAGGCAGGAGAATGAGGAGTTCAAAGTTATCCTCTGTTACAAAGTAAGGTGAGGTTGGTGAGACGACTCAGCAGGTAAAGGCATCTGTTTGAAAACCTGGTGACCGGGCTTTGATCCCTGCAACCAACATGGTAGAAGGAGAGAACTGAATTCTGAAAAATTTCATCTGACCTTCACCCATGTGCCATGGCATGCCCCCCCCTTTCTAATAAATATATATTTTCTTAAAGAAGAAAAGAAAAAAAGCTTGTTTGACTTACAAGTTTGGAGGTTTCCGTCCGGTACCCAATATTGTTTTGTGCCTGTAGTGGGATGATGAACACAATGACCATGTGGTAGAGCAAACTGCTTCCTCAAGACCAGGAAGGGAAAGGAAAAGGAGGAGGAAGAAGAGGAGGAGGAGAAGCAGGAACAGGAGGAGGAGGAAGAGCAGAAGGAGGAGAAGGAGGAAGAGGAGAAGGAGATTGTCTCACAATGGCCCTGGAGACATATCTTGGAACTATAGACCGCCTAGTGTATCCCAACTCATAAGGTTCCATCACCTTTTATGTACATTGCTTTCCTAACTGTGGCAAAAAAAAATGTCTGACAAAAGCCACTTAGGGAGAAAAGATGGATGTTGGCTCATGGGTCCAGATTTCAGCCATCATGGCGGGGAAGGAAAGCCGGCAGGAGTGTGAGACAGCCGGTCACATGACGCAGCAGAGGTGGGCTCTGGGCCTTAAAGGCCCGTGCCCAGGAACCCCCTCACTCTACCCAACCACCTCCTAAGACAGCACCAGGGAGACCAAATGTTAACAGGCCCTTCCCTTCCCGATGTGCTTGTAACTTGTAGCTTCAACTTTCACCTTCGCCTTTATCGACTGCTTGCTGCAGTTAGATCAGGCAGCAACCCTCTCAACATGAACCCCGCCCCACCCCCCTCATAAAAAAAAAAAAAAAAAAAAAACTCCATTTCTTTTTGGCTTCTGTACATGGCACGTGCTTAAAGCTTCCTCCCCACTCTTCCACCCTATCTCCAGGGTATAGCCCATAGGTCTTCAGGACTCAGTTTCCCTGGTAATCTCCCCAAAATCTCCAGAAAGACACACTGGTTTTGGCCACCCCTGTGTGTGCTCTTACCCCCACACCCCTCATCCAGCAGTGCTGACCACACAGCATTGGCCTTGCCCGTGTGATGGTCTCTATCCTGCACTGAACCATAGAGCCCCTGAGGGTAACACTATACCCTTTTCCTTAGCCTAGAATAGTCCCTAGTAACTTAGAGGCACTCGATAACGATTGGATAATTAGAAGAAGCTCTGCCTGTCCCCTGGACTAAAGCAACAGAACGATGATCCTTTTATTCCCCAAGGGAAGTTGTTCCCAAGCTATTTTGGAAATGCACATTCTGATTTTAAAAATAAAACATTTGTAGTTCCTTCCTAATTCTGTCTTGCATGGGCTAATAATAAAATGAGTTGGCATCCCTTGGGTATATATCAACTGGCAGTAGAGGGGGCCAAGCCAAGAAGGGGTTAGGTGGTGGATGGGAATCTGCATGAGTAAAAAATGGACCGTGTGGAATAATGAAGAATCGAAATCACTCAAATGATCAACGTTTGCCAAACAGTTGAATAAATTCTTCAGATAGATAGGAACCACAGATACTTGACACATGACTGGGAGCCAGGCCTGGTGGCACTGGCCTGGGATCCCAGCACATGGAGGGTGGAAGCAAGAAGCTCAGGAGTTAAAGTCATCTTCAGCTGCAAAGCAGGGATGAGGGCAGCCTGGTATCCACTCAAGTCTATCTCCACAAACAAAACACAAGACATGGCTGGCAAGATGGCTCAGCAGGTAAGGCATCTGCTCACAAACCCCGTGACCTCACCTCGATCCCCAGGGAAGTCCACATTGCAGGAGAGACTTCTAAAAAACTCTTAACTTCGAGGCTGGAGAGATGGCTCAGGGGTTAAGATTCTGCTTCAGAAGCAGAAGGTCCTGAGTTTGGATCCCAAGTCCCACATAAAAATGCCAGGCAGAAACGGATAATAAGTTAAATGAGCAAGTCAGAATGATTCCCGAAGTCACCACAGGGACACATAGCGCCCTCTCTCTCTCTCTCTCTCTCTCTCTCTCTCTCTCTCACACACACACACACACACACACAGTAAATAAATAAAATTAAAAAAAAAAAACAAAAACTCTACTTCCACCTGAGTGCCATCACGTTCCCCCCCCACACACACACACTTCAAATAAGTAAAATAAATTTAAAAGTTTGTAGATATGGGGCTAGAGAAATGGCTCAGGGGTTAAGACCCTGCCTCATAAACAGAAGGTCCTAGTTCGGATACCAGGTTCCATGTAAAAATGCCAGGAGGAAATGATGGAGGCCTGCCCTTCTAGTCCTGGTGAGCAGAGCCTGGGAAATCCCAGAGGGAATAAAAAAGGAGGTAGAAAAAAATCTAGAGGATTCCAGAAGTCACTCAGTGCCCTCTGATGCACACACAGAGAGAGAAACATATAAATAAATTAAATTTTTAAAAAGTTTGTAAATATGGCAATACATATTTGAAATAATTCTAATAAAATTATAACACGCATAGTGACTATAAGTACATAATTCTAGGTTTGCATAGTTCTAATAGCAAGGAAAGGTCGTGTCAAAAGCCCATGTTAACAGTGAGTTTATATTACTCTGACATTTAAAGTGCTCCTTTCTAGGGCTGGCGAAATGACTTAGTGGGTAAGGGCATTTGCTGCCAAGCCTGATGACCTGACTTTGACCTCTGTAGCCCATGTGGTGGAAGGAGAAAACTGACTTCCACAAGTTGTCCTCTGACCTCCACGTGTGCTCTGCAGCCTGTGTGCCCCCACACATACACAGGATAAATAAATTAATGTAAAAAAATTAATGTTTTTGAAAGTATCTTTTAGCCATGGTGCAAAAGTCTGTAAGAAATAATTGGTTTCCAGACAGCCTGTACTTTGGGCCTTGGTAGATGGAGCTTGGGAAATCCCAAAATGAAGCAAAAAGAAGGTAGAAACAATCCAGTATAATTCTTTAAGTCACCTTGGTCCTCCACAGGGACACATAGTGCCTTCTAATATACACACACGTACACACAAAATAAATACTTAAAATAAATAATATTTTTTAAAAAGAAATAATTGCTATACATCATTTCCTAAGGGTGTATCATAAATGGAACACACCAAGTTTCTGTGATTCCCACTAGGCTTGTTTTTAGCTGTGAGATGCTATGGCACGCTGTATCCCTTCATTAAAAAAAGAAACCATGTAAAGCCAAATATAGCTGTACATGCTGGTGACCCCATCATTCAGCAGGCAGAGGGAGGAGGATCGGGAGTTCAAGGCCATCCCTGGCTATTTAAAGATTTGAAGCAGCTCAGTAATTGAGACCCTGTCAGAAAAAAAAAAAAAAAAAGAAGACAAAAGATTTTTAAAAATACATGGTTTAGGGCCAGTGACATGATTCAGTGATAGACATTTGACATCAAGCCTAATGTTCCATCTCAGGAGCCCACATGGTAGAAAGAGAGAACTGACTTCTGGGAGTTGCCCTCTGACCTCTACACAACAAACCCTAAGACGAGCATTCTCCTTCTTGCTCTCACCCTCGCGCCCAAATAATTTTTCAGTGTTTAAAAAGTAAACATTGCAGGACTGGTGAGATGGCTCAGGGGTTAAAGCCTGTGTCTCACAAGCAGAAGGACCCGAGTTCAGATCCCAGATCCCACATAAAAAATGCTGGTGGACATGGCACTGGCCTGCACTTCCAGCCCTGTAAGGCCGAGCCTGGAAAACCCCAGAGCAAAGCAAGGAGGTAGAGCAATCCAGGATGATTTCCAAGGTCGCTGTTGGACCTCCACAGGCACACACAGTACTCTCTGATACAGGCAGGCAGGCGCGCACACACACAATTTTTCAAACATGAAAACTGTCTGCATGCACATGCACTCGTCTGGAGATGTGCACGCTTCATGTGCTGTCGCAAAGGCAAAATGCTTTCACGCTGATATTTGCACGTTGCCTGCAGTCCCCTGGGAGTCAGACAGAGCAGGAACGTGCTGTTCCCACTTTACTGAGATTTATTATGGGGCCACAGGTCAGAACCAAGACTCAGACCAGGCCAGCTCCCTAATCCTAAACAGCCTCCTTCACTGTATCCAGAAACCCAAGCCAGATGAAGCGTCTCGCCCAACGCTCTGCACTAAGACAGCGTCTGCATTTTCGGATTGATGGGCGGCTTCATGGACCAAGGAACGAAGGGAAATTCACAGTCAGAAGACTTTCTTATGTCCGTGTGGCTGGAGGTCTCCTCAAGTTCTCATCACAGCAACAAGGCCAGTCAGAATGCAGAGTACTGGCGACCCTGCAAGGCTCACCCAGAATTAGCCCAACCTGATCTCTCCCCATCCTAAGGCTTAGGGGGAACCTTGCAGAAGGAGGGGCAGCGAGATTGTAAGAACCTCAAGATGGGAAGGTCCACCATTAGAGAAGACATTCCATTCAAGGCAGGATGCTGCACCCAGGAACTCACTGCAATGACACTTGTCCTTACCAGTCCTCATAAAGACTGACATACCAACATGCCCCATAGCCTATGAGGAACTCAGAGAGGTAAGAACACACAGAGGAAACCTTGGGGACTAGAGCTGGATAAGTAAAGGGAAATACCCCTCTCAGTGGGGTGGCCTGAAGAGAGGCAATTTGGTATGCTACAGAGGCCTGAACCCCTCAAGAGTAGAAAGCCAGAGGGAACCCTGGGGTCCATAGAAGCAGACAGGCAGGAGGATGGGAGGATTGAAGAAGGGAAGAGAGTGGGATGGGAGGGAGGGGGATGGAGGGAAGCAGGGATAAGTACTCAATATGCTTATAAAACTAGAAAAATAAATAAATTTCAAAAAATAAATTGTTCTTCCACAGATACTTCACCCATTTATTTGCTTATTCAGCTGTTAAACATTAGGCGGCTTGAGTTGGGCATGGGGGTTCATGCCTGTAACCCCAGCACCTAGACCGTGGAGGCAGAAGGATTGGATGTTGAAGGTCATCTTTGACTGCGTAGCAACTTTGAAACCAGTGTAAGCTGATGAAACACGTCTCCCAACAACAATCATGTGTGTGTGTGTGTGTGTGTGTGTGTGTGTGTGTGTGTGTGTACTCCTATCTGGGCTTAGTGGTCCATGCCTATAGTTCGTGATCTCAGTGCTGGAAAGACAGCCCAAAGGTCAAGGTTAACTCAACTAAAGTGTGAATTAAAGGCCATCCTGTGCTACAGGAGACGCTACATTAGCAACTAAATAAACTGGGTGGTTCAGTGGTTAAAGCCTTTGTCTCACAAACAAAAGGACCTGAGTTCTGATCCTAGATCCCATATGAAAACGTTGAGTAGATATGGTGGTGATCTGTACTTCCTGCCCTAGAAATCAGAGCCTGGGAAACCTAGAGCAAAGCAATAAGGAGGTAGAGTAATTCAGGATGATTCTTGACGTCACCCTTAGACCTCCACAAGTCCATACACACTTATGTGTTCTCTGGTACACACACACACGCACACACAACTAGATATAAACAAACAACTATTAGGCAACTAGCTCTATAAGAAGCTGTGTCAGCAGATTAAAGAACTATAGAAATCAGAAACTATCCTTACCTTCAACAAGACAATATATGATAAGAATGGAGACATGAGATTTATGTATAAAACCCACAGTACCTGGTGGAATGTGAGATGAAGAGCGATAGAAAGCAAAGTGTTCAGAGGAGAGAGGGAGATGTGCTTAGCTGGAAGAAGAGAGGCGAATTTCATGGAAATGTGGCATTTCCACAGTGCCTTCAGTGACAGTTACAGTCTCACAGCATCAATGGGGGATGACATGTCAGAGAGAGGAAGGCTAAGCAGGGGAAGCTATGAAAGAGCGAGGCTCTAAGTCGCCCGAAGGGGGCTTTCCCGCACAAGGGGGGGCTGTGTTAGGGGTCTGGGGTGGAGAATATTGTAGTTTTGCCCCCCACCCGGCTCGTGTGTTCACTTCGCTCTTTGCTGAGCAAGGTAGGAAATATTCTTAGCCCCACTTCACAGTCCAGTGTCAAATGAAGGTGCAGAGTGCCCTTTCCCAAGGTCACTGAGCCACCGGCCAGCTGGAAAGAAACCCTAGAACAGTGGCTGCCCTTGTCCAAGAGAGCTGGGTGGATTTATGAGCGCTAGGGCACTGTGCCTTCCCATCCCTTAACCCCCCACCCCTGGTGCCTCTGCAGCCCCCCAGTGGCCTTCTGCCTGGGCCCCCAGGCTGCTCCACAGACCGGATTTCATTCATTCTCTGAGCCCCACTGTGGCAGAGGTGGGGTGAAGGGACATTTATATCAGTTTCTCCTGTAGACAAGCAAAAGTCCACAGGGTGTCTGAGAACTGTCCTGGAAGCAGATGGTCGATCTGTGTGCAAATCATGCCGATATCTGACCCCTGAGCCATGTTCCCTGTGGCTCTTCTGTTGGGAGTGTGTTGAATACGCTGAGACAAGCATTTCAGACCTGAGTTCAGGTCTCAGTGCTCCCACTTGCCCAATCTCTCTGAGCCTCCTCTGTAAAATAACCACATGCTTGTGTCTGCAGCACGTGGAATTGCAAATGCTAAGCAAGAGAAGTCGGGGGCTGGGGAGATGGCTCAAGGGTTAAAATCTGCCTCACCAGCAGAACAACCTGAGTCCATGTAAAAATGCCAGGCAGATATGGTAGCGGCATGTAATTCTACTCTTGGAAGGCGGAGCCTAGGAAACCCCAGAGCAAAACAATAAAGAAATAGAACAATCCAGGGGAATTCCTGATGTCACGCTTAGACCTCTAGAGGCACACACTCTCAATAAAGAAGGAAAGAAAGAGAGAGAGAGAGAGAGAGAGAGAGAGAGAAAGAAGGAGGGAGAGGGGGAGGCAGGGAGAGAAGGAGGGAGAGGGGGAGGCAGGGAGGGAAGGAGGGAGAGGGGGAGGCAGGGAGGGAAGGAGGGAGGAGGGGAAACAGGGGGGGGAGGAAGGGAGGGAGAAGTAGACCAGAAATGACAAACAAACTAACAAAAAAGAAATCTCATGAAGCCACTAAAAGGGTATCATTTGGGAGGAGCCTGGAAGAGGTTAGTTTCTTTTGGTATGAGGAATTTTTTTTTTTTTGCATGTGATGTGTGTGTGTGTGTATATGTGTGTGTGTATCAGAAACACTGTGTGTGGCTGTGGAAGCCTACATGTGACTTTTGGGAATCATTCTGAATTGTTCTACCTCGTCTATGCTTTGCTTTGCTCTGGCCTGGTCTTCCAGAGCCAGAAGTACAGGCTGCCTCCTTTTCCACCCAGTGTTTTTACATGGGATCCGAACTCAGGTTCTTCTGCTTGTAAGGCAAAGTCTTAACCCCTGAGCCATTTCTCCAGCTCTGTGCATGGTGCATTTTTGTTTGGGATGGGTTCCTATGAACCAGGTAAACAAATAAAAAGAAATAACAACCAAACCTCCAAAGTAGTCACCAAACACCACTTTTTCTAAGTAAGTCTTACATTTTAAAATTGCTTATCATTTTCTGAGATAAGAAAAGAAAACAGGTGGAGTGTGAAGCAAGCAAGATAGAAATTATCAGAGACAGGGGATGAGCTCGGCAGGAAGGAAGCCCTGGGTTCAAGACCCAGCACTGCAAAAACCCAGGATGGTGATGCACACCAGCAATGCACACCAGTAAACTCCCTGGGAGGTGGAGACAAGACTACCTGAAGTTCAAAGACATTCTCTGCTGCACAGGGAGGTGGAGGAGAGCCGGGGCTCCACACTTGCCCCTCCCCCCCCAAAAAACCGAAAACTTGATCAAAGACTAAGACAAAATTTCTGACTGAGAGTCAAATCCTTGGGAGGCAGCAGGTGGAAATGAAAGACCATTCACAGAATCAGTGTCACTCTCTTGACCCTGTTTCCTTATCTGTAAATCAAGATTAAAAAAAAAACATTCTGATCACGAAGATTTTCTGTGAATATTAAATGAGACTGGCATTTAAAGGACAACGGCAGGCTGGAGAGATGGCTCAGCGGTTAAGCCTTGAAAGCAGAAGGTCCTGAGGTTCAGATCCCAGATCCCACATAAGAAGGCCCTAGAGCAAAGCAAAAAGGAGGCAGAGCAATCCAGGATGATCCTCAAAATCACCCTTGGACCTTCATAGGGACACACAGTCCTCTGACACACACACACACACACACACACACACACATAAACACGCACCACATACACTTACACATATAGACACACACACACACATAAACACACACCACATACACTCACACATATAGACACATATACACACACATACACACATAAACATACACACATATACATATACACATAAACATACACACACCACACACACATACACACATACACATATACACATATACATACACACATAAACATACACATACACCACACACACACATACACACATACATACACACATGCACTGAGTACCTTTTGGCACACAAAAACAAAACAAACCAAACAAAACAAACAAAAAGCTCTTGACAAAACTCTAAGAGCGAGGGAGCAGCCAGGCCCAGCCCGAGGGTGAGCTTTTGAATCTTTCCCCCCAAGACAGGCTTTTCAAATCCACATACTTGTGGTCAGCATTGGCTCGGGCGCTCCTAGCAGTTCCCACGCTGGTGTTTACCCTGCTGCGGCCCTGGGTAGCAGATGTGTTTTAAGAGCCATAAACTTCGCAGTGACAGACGGGCACATGCAGACCTTGACAGGTCTGGCTGCCTGTTGCTCCCGGAAAGCTCTGCCTTCGAATGACGCTAGCCACTCTGAATCCCAGCCGTGGGCACTGGGCCCTGTCTGTGCTTTCCTGGGTCCATTCGGTGCCGAGTGCTTGGCTTTGCTTTGTGCTGCTGGGTTTCTGAGACAGGGTCTTACAGCCCAGCCTGACCCCAAACCCGAGACCATTCTCTTTCTCAGCCACCCAAGTTGGAGGATCACAGGCTTGTGACACCGTGCCCGGCTTTTGGGGGGGCTTTATGGGGATTGGTTTTGCCGTTTTGGCTGTGCCTATGTAGTAGTCAGCAGCCCCACTGTCCTTGGGGGCATGGTGCCAAAACATGGATGAGGTTCAGATGAGGCATTGCAGGTGTCTTGGTTTTACCCACAAGACAGTAAACCATCTGGGGAAAAATTACCTCATAGTACTTAGAGCCATGACATTAACTTTTCTACTGTTTGTGATTTTTTTTTTTTCTTGTCATGGGGTCTTACGTAGTCGAGGCTAGCCTTGAATGCACTGCACAGGAAAGGCCACTTGATCCTCCTCCTGTGCCTCCTGAGTGCAGGGTTACAGACACGCGTCATCACACCCAGCTTTGACCTTCTTACCTAAGAAGATTCCTCATGAAAATGTTTCTAAAACTCAGAAGGAAAAGTGATCTATTTACCCCCAAAACATGCCTCTTACTATCCTGCACCTCGATTTGACGCCATTGTTTTGGGCTAATTCTTCAGCCTGTGCTGCTGTAGTTCACGTCAGCCCGCCCTTCCCTCCTCTTTCACTACCCCTGACATCTCCAGAGCAGGTGGGCATGTGGTTACGTCCTGTGAGGACCGGGAGCTGCCTTCTTGGAGGAAGCAGAGAAGAAAGATAGCTGCTGATGTGTCCAGCCCTTCTCGCCCACTCTGTCCATCCCTGAATGAAACACAAAGGAAGTTTATCCACCAAGCCTGGTGTGTTTGCTTTATATCACTGTGGGGAAAATACCCGAGCTAATCGCCTTCAAGGAGGAAAAGTTTTTGGGCTCACAGTTACAGGGTATTGGGGTTCACAGTTACAGGGGTCTCACGTGGCTCTGTTGCTGTGATCTGTGACGATCCAGACCATCATGGTGGGAGCAGTGGGAGAAGAGGCCTGCTGACCTCTTGCCAATCGAGAGAGAGGCAGAAAGAGCGCATGAGAGAGGAGCCAACGTTCTTCCTCGCCTCTCTGCATCCCAAAGGTTTCATCGCTTCCCAGCAGTTCAGTCGCTGGTCACTATGTTGTCAGCACATTGGGCCTTTGTAGGACATTTAAGATCCAAACTATAAGGGTTGGAGAGATGGCTCAGGGGTTAAGACTCTGCCTTGCAAGCAGAAGGTCCTGAGTCCGGATCCCAGGGCCCACATAAAAATGCCCGGCAGACATTGGTGGCTGCCCCTAGCGGGCGGAGCCTGGGAAAACCCAGAATGGAACAAAAAAGGAGGTAGAAGCAATCCAGGATGATTCCCAAAGTTGCCTTTGGTCTTCCACAGGGGCACATAGTGCCCCATCACACACACACACACACACACACACACACACACACACACACACACACACATACATATACACACAAAATAGTCTTTTTTAAAGAAGATCCAAACTCTAGTAATCTCCTTCCTTCTCCTCTTCTTCCTCCTTCTCCTCTTTTTCTTCACCTTTCTCCAAGACAGCATCTTATGAAGTACAGACCAGCCTTCAGCTCACTACATAGCTAATGATGACCTTGAACTTCTGATCATCCTACCTCTAAAGGCATGTGTGTATGTGTGTCCACACAGGTTTTGCAGTGCTGGGTTTTGAACTCAGGGCTGTGTGCATGCTAGGTAAGCCCTCTACTTGCTGAATTACATCTTCAGCCCCATAAACTAGAGCAGTGTGCTGTATACGTGTTGTCTTCCCGTGTTTGCTGAGCGCGCTGGCTGTGCCTAGTGCTGAGACCCTCCATGAAATGCTGCATGCGTTCCTGATGGTTGCCGGTGAGAGAGGACATTGGGGTCTTATACATCAAGAACCTGAGTATCAATCAGTGATTGTTCAAAGGCCTATGGCTCATCAAGGATGGAGTCACTATTTAAATTTAGGGGCCTGAACTAGTAGACACTGGCTCCTCCTAAAACTTCTACTTAGAGCAAATCTGACTTCCATTCTACCCATAATCTGCAAGACTGACTTTCACCACAGCTGAAATCCCCGAACTTCCCTCATGAAACCAAATTCTATCTTTGTAGCCCTCATGGTGCAAAGAGAAAACCAACTTCCAGATGTCGTCCTCTGACCTCCACGCACACAGGGCATGACACGTGCATGTCTCCCATCTCTCTCTCTCTCTCTCAAAGTACAACCTTTACATTTTCTTTATTTTATTTGTCGTGTGTGTGTGTGTGTGTGTGTGTGTGTGTGTGTGATAGGGCACTGTGTGTCCCTGTGGAGGACCAAGGATGATTTGGGGACTCATCCTAGATTGCTTCTACCTCCTTTTTGCTTTGCTCTGGGATTTCCTAAGCTCTGCCCACCAGGGGCCAAAGTGCAGGCCACCACGGTTTCCACCTGGTATTTTTATATGATATTTGGGATCTGAACTCAGGACCTTCTGCTTGTGAGGCAGAGGCTTAACCCCTGAACCATCTTTCCAGCCCAACGTTTACATTTTCTACTTTAGCTGTTGATTTGATTGCTTTGTCTTTTACAACAGCGAGTGACTTACAGGCAACATCCCACCCCCACCCCCATCCCACCCCATTTTGTGCATTTGCAGTGTTGGGCCGCTGCAGGAGAGCTGCCCTCAGTGCCTGTCTGTTGAACTAACAAATGGAATCATATATAACGAGCACCAACCACAAGCAAACAGCCTGACTCCTGGCTTCGCTAACCTCACTCATATCCACAGAACTAGCCAAACAGCATTTCACCAGTTCTACAAACATGTGTTGAGTTTGAGGCAAAGGAGCAGAGCCCTGGGCTGAAGAGATGACTCAGGGGTTAAGACTCTGCCTCACGAGAAGGTCCTGAATTCAGATCCTCTCTCTCTCTCTCTCTCTCTCTCTCTCTCTCTCACTCTCTCTCTCTCTCTCTTTCTCGTGGATCCCACGTTTAAAAAAAAAAAAAGTCAGGTGGAAATGGCTTCAGCCAGCACTTTGGGCTCTGGTGGTGGAGCCAGAGAAATCCCAGAGCAAAGTAAAAAAGAGGTAGAAGCAATCCAGGGTGACTTGTGAAGTCACCCTTGAGCCTCCACAGGGACACACACTCTGATACACATACACACAGACACACAGACACACATGCATGCATGCATGCATGCATGCACATCAAAAAATAAATAAAGGAGCAGAGGGCTGGCATTTCACAAAAGAATATGTTAGAAGCAAGACCCTGGGTAGAAATGTCTCTAAAAGGAGTTTGTTCATTTATTTGTTTGTTTATTGTGTGTGTGTGTGTGTGTGTGTGTGTATGTGTGTGTGTGTGTCAGAGGCACTGTGTGTCCCCGTGGAGGACCAAGAGTGACTTTGGGAATCATCTGGATTGCTTCTACCTCCGTTTTGCTTCCCTCTGGGATCTGCCAGGCTCCACCCACCAGGGTGGAGTGCAGGCCACTGCCCTTTCAAACTGTCAATTTCACTTGGGATCTGGGATCCGAACTTAGGACCTTGTGCTTGTAAGGCAGAATCTTAACCCCGAGCGTCTCTTCAGTCCTAAAGGAGTTTAATAATCAGCGCTTCATCACAGGACCTCTGTGGATAGAGCAGCCAACGGATCTGAACACCCTTTGGAAGCTACAAAGCCACACGCACTGCCTTGCTCTTTCCTTGTTATTATATACAACCTCTGTGTCAGACCCCCGAAGGGGATTTGAAGATGAGTAATTCACCACCCATAAGATACTACCACAGAATGAACTACTAAGGAAAGGCACAAGAATAAAATGAGGACTTTCAAAGACTGGAGAGGCCCATAGAGGGAAAATCAGGAGACAGGAGATAGGAGACACTCCTGTGTGAAGGTCAGAGGATAACATTGCTTCTCTCCTTCCACCATGCAGGTTCCATGAATCAAACTCAGGTCTTGTTCTTGGCCACAAGCGCCTTTACCCATTGAGTGATCTTGCTGGATTTTTTTGACTTTCAGAAGGAAAGTCTGCAGAGCGGGGGGTGTAACAGAAAGAGGGGCACTCGGAAAAGGATAAAACTCGCCCAAGCAGGAGTGTGGGGATTCTAGAACGTTCTGCTCAGGTGTCATTATAATAGCCCTAAGTGCCATTTGGTGGCCTCTGAGGTTACATCTCAAAAACTTGCTAAGGAATTTAATCATAGATCATGGAGGATGGAATTAGAGTAGAGAAACCTCAGGTCAAAAGGATAAGGGGAGTGAAGTTGTCTTTACTGAAAGTAACAGCTTACAGTCATGTATTCTGACACGGTGACTTTGAGAGATTCCTAGAAAAACACAGGTCAGCATCTGAGAAAGGAATAAGGCCATAGATGCTCACGCCCCAGGCGTATTGCAATTTTAACATGGTTAGTAGAAATATCTCATTAAGGGCCGGTAAGACAGCTCAGCAGATAAAGCATCTGCTTCAAACTGGTGACCCGAGTTGAATCCTTGAAAGCCTACATGTTACATATATGTCCCTCGCTCTTTCTAATAAATAAATAAATAACATATCTTCTAAAAAAAAAGAAAACTATCTCTATATTAAAGTTATATTGTCTCAAAGAACAACAACAAAATTCTCTTAAAGAAATTTTCCCCCATCCTAAGGCTTAGGGAACCTCATGGAAGAAGGGGCGGTGAGATTGTAAGAACCTAAAGATGGGAAGGTTGGACAAGACATTCCATTCAAGGCAGGACTGCTGCATCCAGGAACTCACTGCAGTAAAACTTATCCTTACCAGACCTGCATAATTACTGACATACCAACGTGCCTCCATAGACTAGTGAGGAACTCAAGAGAGATAAGAACACACAGTGGAAACCTTAAGGACTAGAGTTGGATGTGTGAAGGGAAATGCCTCTTTTAGTGGGGTGGCCCAAGAGAGGCAACTTGGTATACCACAGAGCCCTGAACCCCCACAAGAGCAGACAAGCCAGAGGAAATCCTGGGATCCATAGAAGGTGTTTGTGTGGGGTGGAATGGATTGATGAAAGGAAGGGAGGAAAATCGGAGGGTGGGGGGATAGAGGGAAGCAGGGATAAGTACTCAATATGCTTATAAAACTAGAAAACTAAAATAAAAAAGAAATTTGCTTCTTGGGTGAGGGAGGGTTCAGATCATCCTCGGCTACATCACAAGTTCAAGGCCAGCCTGAACTGCAAGGGAACCTGTCTTGAAAAAACGCAGCCAGAGAGAGGGCTCGGTGGGTAAAGGTACCTTTTGCACAAACCTCAAAAACCTGAGCTGGAGCCCACATGGAGGAAGAAGAACCCACTTCTGAAAATGTCCTCTGACTTACACACATGTACATATCTGCCGACTCTCTTGTGTTCCCTCGCTCCCCAAAATTTAAAAAAAGAAAGAAAGAAATTTACTTTTTGTACCACCAGCATCTCAAGAAATTCAAGATCAAAGTGGAAGAGGACCTGATATGTGATAAGGGTCCGTGCTTCCATCGCAGATGGCACCTTCTCCCCGTGTCTTCACATGGCAGAAGGGATGAATGAACTTTCCTGCCGCCTCTTTTACCAGGGTATTAATCCCACAGGTGAGAAATGCAATATGGTGACTGCTTATCATACTCGGGGTCCTGGGTTCGATCCCCAGCACTGCAAAAATGAAAAAGGAAAAAAGAAGAGACCGAGGAGACAGCTCCCTGAATTCAGGAAAAACCACGTGCCTGAATTCATTCCCAGATCCCACATGGGGTGCCAGATATGGGGGCAAGCATCCGTAAACCCAGAACTCCTGTGAGACAGAGTGTCTTACAAACAGAAGGTCTGGATGGTACCTTCCTCAGATCATTCTTCCTGTGAGATGTGTGCTCCCGTGAGACCCCCATCCCATAACAGGCCCAGGGATGAACTCAGAAAGGACCTAGGAAGCCCCAATGGGCAACATCAAGAAGGTGATGCTTTGGGTGTAAGATGAGGGGATGCAAATAGAATAGTGCTCAGATGGGCTACATGTTCCAAATGGTAAGTTGTGTGTAGCATTAGGAAAGTTAACCCTGGGCTGGGGAGATGGCTCTGCAGGTAACATTTGCTCTGCAAGCAAAGTGACAGGCGCGGGAGGTCACCAGATCCCACATGAAATGCTGTGCGGGCGTGGTAGACTCAATGTAATTCCAGCCTTGGAAGGCAGAGACTGGGAATCCCTGGAGCAAGTTGGATAATCAATATAACCTTATTGGTGAGTTTCAAGCCTGATTAGAAACCCGACCCTGTCTCAAAGAATAAGGAGGAAGAATGACCAAAGGTGGTTGGTTCCACATAACCTCCAATTTCCACATGTAGACACACACATATAAAGATACCCCCACACACATATAAACATGCTTGTACATATACATTCACCATATACATACACATATATATACACATGAACATGGAAAAAGAAGAGTAATCCTAAAATGGAATAAAGTAGTATTATCATCATTTAAATAGTTTACCAGCACACTTGTTATTTCTGTTTAAGAGTGGATTGTAGTTTTGCTTTTGACTAAAGTGGTGTCTTGTGGACTGGTAAGATCATTCAATAGTTGGTAAAGCACCTGTGCTCAAAGCTGGCTACCTGAGTCTGATCCCTAGCACCTACATGGTAGAATAAGAGAACTAACTTGTGATGGTCCTCACATTTCTACACACTTGCTGTGACGTCTCTCTCTCTCTCTCTCTTTCTCTCTCTCTCTCTCTCTCTCCCCTAAATAAATGAATAAAAAAAACAGTGTATTGGCTGAGCCTGGTGGTGAATAATTAAAATACATACTACTGGGGAGACTGAGGTGGGAGGATCTCAAGTTCAAGGCTTGACTGAGCTTCAGAGTGAGTTCAAGTTCACTGATTAACTTAGAAACACCTGCTTGAAGAGAGTAACAATAATAATAGTGAGCTACCCGCATTGGTACATGCCTGTGACTCCAGCATGCAAAGCCAGTCTGAGTGATACAGCAAGATGCTGTCTCGAACAACAACAACAATAATAATAATATGGCACCTTGCTGGGAAATATAATGGTTGCCAAACTCTTCAACTCTTAGTTTTAGGCAACCCCGGAGTGGGAATCACAGCTTCTCTATCCAAAGATTTCTAGAAACCAGCTTATTGAGCATGCTCCAAAAAGTAATTATCTTCTAATGGAATTTATTACTTATTTTTTATTTTACTTTTATTATTGTGTGTACATGAACAGTCATGCCATGGTGTGGGGGATCAGAGGACAACTTTACAGGGGCATTTCTCACTTTCCATCACTTTATGGGTTCCAGGGTCTTCAAGCTTGTGCAATAAGCCAGTGCCAGGCTGGAGAAATGGCTCAGAGGTTGAGACTCAGCCTCATAAGCAGAAAGTCCTGATTTTGAATCTCAGGTCCCAAATAAAAAAAAGCCAGATAGAAATAGCAGAGGCTTACCTTTCTAGTCCTGGTGGCTGGAGCCTGGGAAATCCCAGAGGGTAGCACAAAGGAGGTAGAAACAATCCAAGATGATTCCTGAAGTCAACCTTGGTCCTCCACAGGAACACACAGTGCCCTCTGATACACACACACACACACACACACACACACACACACACACAATAAGTAAATAAATACATACATAAATAAATAAATAAGTAAAATAAAGTTTAGACTGGATCTCCACATGCAGAAGATTAAAGCTGGACCCGTACTTGTCACCATGTACAAGACTTAATTCCAAATGGATCAAGGACCTTGATATCAGGCCAGAGACTATAAAAACCATAGTTGAAAGGATAGGGAACTCCCTCGAGCTGATTGGGCTAGGCCAACAGTTCCTAAACAGACATCCAATGGCACAGTCATTGCTACCAACTCTCAACAGTTGGGATCTTGTGAAATTAAAGAGCTTCTGTTCAGATAAAGAGATTGTAACACGAGCTCAAAGGCAACCTACAGAATGGGAGAAAATCTTCACTAACCACATATCTGATAGAGCTCTATTGTCCAGAGTGCACAAAGAACTTAGAAAACTAAACACCAAGGAAACCAATGGCCCAATTAAAAAATGGGCCCTGGAACTTAAAAGAAACTTTACCAGGGATGAAATTAAAATGTCTAACAAATATCTGAAAAAATGCTCCACTTCTTTAGCCATCAGGGAAATGCAAATCAAAACTTCCCTGAGATATCATCTCACCCCGGTCAGGATGGCAAAAATCCACAATACTAACAACGACAAATGCTGGAGAGGATGTGGAGAGAGGGGAACTCTCCTACATTGCTGGTGGGAATGCAGGCTCATACAGCCACTCTGGCGAGCCGTCTGGAGATTCTTAAAGAAATTAAAGATTGAAATGCCATATGACCCTGCTATTCCACTTTTGGGAATAACCCCCCATACAGCAGAGGTTCGCCTCGATAGCACAAGCACAACCATGTTCATAGCAGCACTGTTTACAATAGCAAAGACATGGAATCAGCCCAAATGTCCAACAGTTGACGAGTGGATAAGGAAACTGTGGTACATCTATACAATGGAGTACTACTCAGCCATCAAAAATGATGAATTACTGGAATTTGCCGGGAAATGGATGTCATTAGAAACAATTGTATTAAGTGAAGTATCCCAGACCCAGAAAATTAAGCGCCTTATGTACTCCCTAATAGGTGGCTCCTAGTACCAAACCCACCCAGCCCACCTAGAGACAGGAATTCCAAGGATTATGAACAGGAGGGATGGGGTAGGAGGGCCACACCAGAAAGAAGGAGAGAAGGGACCATGTTACAGCAGGGAAAATAGGCCTCCACCAAGGACCCAAATAAGTAATGAGACATCTGATTAAGTTCACAGACTTTTGTTCCTGATCATTTACTACTGAGGGGGAGTGATCTCACCAGAAGAGGAGGGCATATAGTCTGGCAGATAAAAAGTAACAATTTTGCAAATGGGTGATAGACCCCTCCCTCACTGTGGTTTCCCACTTTTATTACATCTACCTTTGAATGTGCTTCTATCACAAGACTCTAACAACTTTTTGTCTCTGGCCAGGGGGTAACATACAATGCCCACCAGGATGGAGTGAAGGGCATTGCAGGAGCAGCAAAACTGCAAAAGAAAATCAACAAACCACAATCCAGAACTTCAGAGACTCTATATCAACCACCTAGAACTAGGCCAGCTTAGTCTCTCCCCATCTTGAAGCTCAGGGAAATTTGCGGAAGAGGAGGCGGTAAGAGTGTAAGAGCATAAGGATGGGAGGAGCAATGATATGTAAGATACTCTATACTAGTTAGGGCTGAAGCAATCATAATTGGACTTTGCATGCCCTGCGCATTGTCCAACACACTGTTGACCTCACAAAGTCTAGCATCTGCTAAAGGCACCAAGATCCTTGGAGGCAAAGAATTGGCAGCCACAGCAGTGTTCCTATACCTAAGGGGAACACGGGAAAGGGTTCGGCAAAGGCCACTGGGTCCTTGTACGTCATCGGAGAGGAGGGCCCAGAGGAAAATCAGTCATGCACAAGAAAGGACTCTCTGGGAATTGGGGTGGGAGGCACTGGGGGATGGGGAGGGAGAGGGGTGGAGAGGGGGAACAGGGGGTACGGGGGGAGGAGGAGGGAGGGAGGGAACTGGTGTACCTAATAAGTTTGTATGAGCTGAAATAAAAAAATAAATAAATAAATAAAGTTTAGAAAAAAATAGGTTTTAAAAAAAAAAACTTAGTAAAGCCAAGTAAAAATTGGAAATAAGGACCAGCAAGATAGCTCAGCAGGTTAGGCACCTGCTCACAAACCTGGCAATCTGAGTTCAATTCCCGGAAGCCACGTGGTAGCTGGAGACAACATACTTCTAAATGCCATCCTCTGACCTTCGCCCATGCGCCATGGCAGTCATGTGCACCTCTCTTGCTCACACACAAACTAAACATTTTTTTAGAAATTGGAAACCAACAATGGCCAGCCATAGTGCAGAGTACCGGTGACTGGGCAAGGCTCACCCAGAATTAGGCCAACCTAATCTCTCCCCATCCTAAGGCTTAGGGAACCTCAAAGAAGAGGGGGCAGTGAGATTGTAAGAACCTAAAGATGGGAAGGTCCACCACTGGACAAGACATTCCACTCAAGGCAGGACTGTTGCATCCAGGAACTCACTGCAGTGAGACTTGTCCTTACCAGACCTGCATAATGACTGACATACCAACATGCCCCATAGACTATGAGGAACTCAAGAGAGACAAGAACACACATTGCAAACCTTAGGAACTAGGGCTGGATGAGTGAAGGGAAATACTCCTCTCAGTGGGGTGATTTGAGGAGGGGCAACTTGGTATATCACAGAGGCCTGAACCCCTCAAGAGTAGACAAGCCAGAGAGAACCCTGGGGCTCATAGAAGTGGCCAGGCAGGAGAGTGGGAGAGAGTGAGTTGGATTGATGAAGGAAAGGGATGGGAGGAAACAGAATGGAGGCAGCGGGGATAGGTAGGTACTCAATATGTTTGTAAAACTAGGAAAAGATAAAAGAAAAAAATTGAAAATAAGGGTCTAGAGAGATAACTCAAGTGTAAAGACTCTGTCTCAAAAGCAGAAGTTTCTGAGTTTAGATCCTAGGTCCCATATAAGAACACCAGGCAGAGCTTGGTAAAACCCAGAGTGAAGCAAAAAGGAAATAGAAGCATTCTAGGATGATTCTGGAAGTCACCTTTGGTCCTCCACAAAGGTGTACAGTGCCCTAGACACACACACACACACACACACACACACACACAGACAAATTAATTAATTAAGCTAAAAAAGAAATTGAAAATGAAAAGATTATTTCCTGGAGGGATTCAAAAATCTTTACATTTTGCCATGAATTTTATAAAAACTTAGGTTTAGACTTTTTCCATAATCAGTAGTCTACGATCCTATGTATATCTTACTCTCTTATTCGCATATGTTTGTCACTATGCAACGGCATCTTTAAGCACAAAGTGCAAATGTAAGAAGTATTGAAGGTAAACTGAATCCACAGGCTTCATTACCATGGTCCCTGTTGCAGTCCGCCTGCATGGTTGCTGATAAATGACCATCACACAACTTAAGGGAACAAGAGGTTTACTTTCTTACGATAGTCCGGTTACGGTTCATAGTCCAGCTTGACGGGAGAGCACACACCAACACCAGGGCTGAGGGAACTGGCCACCATAACGGCTGAGAGATGGACAATCCTTACTTGCCAGACCAGCATGTCTGGCCACGTATACAGAAGGATGCCAACTCTCTCAACCAGCTCTCTGTGATTTATCCAGGGCCTAATCCCACCCACCATGGGCTGGGTCTTCCCCAGCAGCTAGACAATCTCCTTCAGGTTTGCTCTGGCTCAACCATCAACTCTCTACAACTGTGCCCAGAGCTCAAACCCTCAAGAATCAAGTTGACACCTGTGCTTAACTATGACAGTCCCTGATACCCAGCCTCTTGGTGACATATGCAAGAGGTCCTCAGAAGAAACAGTGCCTTCTTTGGAGTGGAAAACTGCATACATTTCAGGTCTAGTTCCTGGAAATTAACTGTCAGTCCATATGAGGAAAACCATGAATTGTCTCCTCTCTTTCTACTTCACTTTATGTACAAAGATGTAGGACTTCTCATTGATAAGTGGGTTAAAAAACGGCTGCCTTGGGGGTGGAGAGATGGCTTGGGGGTTAAGTTTCTGCCTCACAAAAGAAGAAGGTCCTGAGTTTGGACCCCAGGTCCAATGTAAAAATGCCAGGCCTCAGTGGGCAGAGCCTGGGTAAAGTAAAAAAGAGATAGAAGCAATCCAGGATGATTCCCGAAGTCACCCTTAGCATTCCACAGGGACTCACAGTGCCCTCTGACACACACACACACATATGAAAAAAAAAAAAAAAATGGCCGCCTTGGGGCTGTGACCTAGCTCTTGTGCTCTCTTTCCTCTGCTCTGGTCTCAGTGCCACTGTCCTGAACTGAGGAAGGTCAAGAACTTTCTGAAGCCAGCTACAGTACCACAGGCATGGGCATGTTCATGATTTGTTGGTTTTCAGGGTCTCATGTAACCCACGCCAGCCCTGAACTTCACTATGTACCTAAGATGGCTTTGAACTTCACTGTGTAACTAGGATGACCTTGAACTTCACTGTGTAGCCTGGGATGACCCCTGAACTGCCGATCCTCCTGCCTCTACCTCCCCAAGTGCTGGGATTACAGACACGTGCCACCACGTCCTGCAAAGTGAGGGCGTCCTGCCAGTAGATACATCTGATCACCTGGTCACATTTAACCCCCAGAATGACTGCGTTTCTGGATGCCCCTGCCAGGAGGTCTCTTTGGACTCTCACTCAGAGCCTAGAAGTCCCGACCAAGGCCCCACACTGTGCCCAGAATCTTTCTGCAAGCTGAGTGTGCATTTCCTCCGGACTCCCACCTCTGGACTCCAAGGTGGCAACTCAAAGAACCAGAATGCAGCAAGACAGGCCACCTGCACTTCTCTGCAGCAGTTTAAACCAGCTTCCTCTGCTCCTTTCCAATCTCCAGTGGCTTTTATTCCTGCTTTATATCTATGCAAGGATTCCCACCCACAGCACTTCAGAATGCTCTGACACCCCATCTCTAGAGCCTTCCCACCTCCAAATTCCTCCTCACCTCTACCTCCTATTTAATGGTCCCTTATTATAAGTTAACAGCTCATAAAAAAAGATGTAATCATGTGGCATTTCACTGCTATAAAAATTTTTAACAGTGCACAGGCTACCCTAAGTCTTCAGGTTTGTTATCACTGCTGTTATCTTTTTAAATTTTATTTAGTCATGAGAGAGAGAGAGAGAGACAGAGACAGAGAGAGAGAGAGATGCATGCCATAATGCACAAGTAGAGGTCAGAGAACAACTTTTGGAAATCAGTTTTCTCCTTCCACCACATGGGCTTCTAGAGATTGACCTCAGATTGTCAGATTTGGAAGCAGGCATCTTACCTGCTTAAGCTCTCTTGCCAGGGCCGACTATTTACTCACTTACTTACTCACTTACTTACTTACTTATTAGGTTTTGGTAGGTAGAGTTGAGACAGGGCGTCACTATGGCTGGTCTGGACTCACCAACCTCCTGCCTCTGCCTCCTCAGGCACTGGGATGACAGGTGAGAGCCATTGTACAAGCTCACACTTCATTTTCTGTACAGACAACTCCCTTTCACGTCTCACTCTCTCTTGGCCCTGAAACTTCCGCTTCAGACCAGAAAGGTTTTTACCTGCACATTCAGGTGAAAATGAGATGAGATGCATGGGCAGCTGCTTAGCCGAAAGGGAAAAAAGGCACAGAGCATGAAAGAGTGCGCTGGATAAAATCTGATTTTTAAAGTCGATGGCTCAGTGTGCTGACAAGTGTGTGTCTAGAAAGGCGAGGCTGTTGGAGCTGCTGTTGCTGAAGCTAAGGCAAACAAGCAGTTATGTGAGAGGCCAAACCTAATGCGAGACAGAAACACAACCACTGCCCCAGAACAAAAGGTGTAGTCAGACTTGGCTTAACTGACCTCCACCAGTGTAAAACCAGAGCTAGCTTTCGAGACTGAAGCAGAAGGTCCTGAGTTCACATCCCAGGTCCCACGTAAAAATGCCAGGCAGAAATGGTGCAGCCTGCACTTCCAATCCTGGTGAGCAGAGCCTGGGAAATCCCAGAGAAAAGCAAGAAAGAAGTAGAAGTAATCCAGGACCATTCCCAAAGTCACCCTTGATCCTCCATAGGGACACATGATGCCCTCTGATGCACATACACACAAACATATGAAATAAATAAATAAAAATGTAAAAAGTAATAATAATTCTGATTCAAAAAATAAATTAAGTTTCTTAACCTAAACCCTGATCTCTTATCGCCAGTCTTTGTCTCTATTGTGATTTTCCTTCACATTCCTGATACATTCAGGACCAAAGGAACAAGTGGTTTGTTCTTGCTTATTACGGTTCGTGGTTGCAGTTCTTAGAACAGCTTGGCAAGAGAGTTCATACTAACACCAGGAGCCTAGGGAACTGTGCACGCCATAACCACAGGGATCACATGCCAATATGTCAGCTTACTAAATCAGCTCTCTCCATCTTACCCAATCTCCCATAGGCTTGCTCAGATCTTGTCTTAATCACTAATTCTCCATAGATGTGCACAAATCCTCAGACTTCGTTGGTCAGGTTGATATCTATTTTTAGTTGTTTCAAGCTCCCAACTGCAGACTCTCTACCAAGTATCTTGAATCTCTGCCCCATAAACTCCTGATTCTCATTCACAGTCTCATTCTGATCTTTTAAATAACAAGAGCGTAGCAGAAAAGAAAATCTGCTGCAATCAAGAATCCAGGGTGTCTGAATTTCTCCTAGCTTCTTGTTTCTTTCTCAGAGTTTGATTACTAAGAGGTACAAGCTCCACGGGAATGAAAATAACATTGCTTCCACCACGCTAGTCAGATCCTTTGGTTTTAGACCAAACTGGCCAGAACCGGAAATACCCTCCTCCCATAAATACCCTCCTCCCACAAACCTCCACCATAGCAGGTTTTTGTTCCATTGTTCTGTGAAAGGCGGGAGACTAGTAAGGAACTCCAGGACCCCAACACTTGTAGAACAATTGGCTTATCAGAGAAGGAAAACTGCCTATCACAGATTTCCTCTTGTGTTTAAAGTTTCCTTTTAAAGGCAGTGACCAGAATCCTATATGACCTGTATATTTAATATTCTGTGAAAGGCACAGTGGTCTTCTAAATGTACCTGAGCATATTTTCTCCTTGTTGGAAAAGGTAACGGTCAATCACTCATTTCCTTTTGTAAAGTGTTGTCGGGGATTGAACCCAGGGTCTTACGCATGCTAAGCCTGCACTCTACCACTAAGCTACATAGCCCCTTGAGACACTAGAAATCAAACTTGGGGCCTCACACATGCTAGGTAAATGCTCCAGCATAGAGCTATAGCTCTGGTTGTTTTTCACATTTATATATTTGCTTACATGTGCGCGTGTGAGCATGCATGTGCATGTGCACACACATGCACAAGCATGTGTGCGAAGGCCAGAGGACTATTTGTGGAAGTCAGTTCTCTCCTACCACGAAAGCTCCCAGAATCCAACTTGGGACAGTCTGGTGGAAATCATCTTTATCCACCCAGCCATCTTGTTGGCTCTTTAAAAATCATTTTATTTTATTTTATTGGAGACTCACTAAATTACCCACAAGGCCTTGAACCTGAGATCCTCTTGCCACAGTTTCCCAAGCAACTGGGATGCTAGGCCTGGGGTTATTTTTATTTTTTTGACCGAGTCTTTTCCTATCCTGCTCACCAAGACATTTTTAATGTCACAGTTACCTGAGGCTGTGACAAGCAAGTCATCTGACGACTAATTCTAGGTGATGACTAACCTTCAGGGACTGCTCCAGCCCCCAGCTGCCCTGAGAAGAAAATCCAAGTTTGATTTCCCTGGGAAGAGAAACCTTTCCCTTGAAAAAAGATCCCTATTCGGCACATGCTGGCATCGAGGTGCTAGCGGTTAAATTTAGAAAGTTCTTTCTCAAATCAAAGAATGCTCAAGCTGAGAGGAAAAACAGACCTCACGCGCGCCTGTTACTTCATTTCGCAGAGGAGGAAATAGAAGCCTAGGGAGGTCAACTTGGTTGTCCAAGGCCACATGGGAAAACACTTGCTTCTCTCGGCAGCTGCCCAGGACTCCTCTGGCACCCTCACCCCCACCCCCACCCCCGGGTGCAGAGGGGCCAGGGCCAAGGCTGGGCTGCAGATTCTGCCCTCTGCTCTGGCCCAGCCCTTTCTTGCAGGACCTCAGGCCTGATGCCCTGAGAGGATCGGCATTCAGGGCGAGAGGAATAGCAAGACCAATCTCTGCAAGAAGCTCCATTTGTTCGGCGTTCCTTCTGGCAGGAATGGATGGGCATTTGGGGGTAAGCCAAGGATGTGACTGTGCCCTTCTTCATAGATATGATGCCACTGCCCGGAGCCCCTAGGCCATGAGTCTTGAATAACTTTACAAATGGCCCTCTTGCGATTGGTGGTGCCTGGCAAAGCTGTTTGTTTATTCTGTTTATTTTTGAGCTGGGGTCTGGAGGAGTCCCGGCTGGGCCTCCCATTCACAAGGGAGTTAAGGATGACCTTGAACTTCTGATCCTCCTGTTCCCGCCTCCCAGCTGTGAGATTGCAGGCAGGCACCACCTTTCCCAGCTTCTGGATTTATTTTAGCTGCATGACTTCACAGGAACAGTGTGAAGCAAAATGACATGAGTCACAGAAGCCTTTCCAAAGAAGACACACCAGCCTTGCCGGGGAAACAAAAGCCTGAAAATATATAGATAGCCCAGGTGCAAGTCTGCAGTTTCAGCACTCAGGGGGTGGAGGCAGGACGGTCAGAAGTTCAGAAGTTCAAGGCCAGCCTGGACTACCTGACACATCGTCTCAACAAATAAACAGTAAGTGCATAATAAGTGAACAAATAAAAACCCAAACAAAAGATGGAGAGTTGCTCAGCAGTTAAGACACAGTCTTGCAGGCAGAAGGTCCTGAGTTTGGATCCCAGCTCCCATGTCAAAAAACAAACAAACAAAAAACGCTAGGCAGAAATGATGGTGGCCTGCACTTCCGGCTCTGAAAGGAAGAGC
Organism: Typhlomys cinereus; assembly: GCA_023101885.1. Taxonomy (NCBI): domain Eukaryota; kingdom Metazoa; phylum Chordata; class Mammalia; order Rodentia; family Platacanthomyidae; genus Typhlomys; species Typhlomys cinereus. The sequence goes on along the minus strand of JALPQD010000414.1, from coordinate 1,548,863 downwards.
CTGAAAAATCCCAGAGCAAAGTAAAAAGAAGGTAGAAGCAATCTGGGATGATTCCTGAAGTCACCCTTGGCCCTCCACAGGGACACACAGTGCTCCCTGATATACACGCACACTCTCTCTCTCTCTCTGATACACACACACTCTCTCTTTCTCTCTCTCTCTCTCTCTCACATACACACACACACACACATATATATATATATATAGAGAGAGAGAGAGAGGAAGAGAGAGAGAGAGGGAGAGAGAGAGAGAGAGCCAGGCATATAATTCACAGGATAGAGTGTCCACTTACTGTGCACCAGGCCCTAGATTCAATCCCCAGCACCCCACAAACCATGCAATGCTGTAACCCCAGCACCCTGGAGGTAGAAGCAAGGAGGAGATTCAAGATTGTCTTTCACTACATGAGACTCTGCCTCAAAAAAGTAAGGTAAAAATGACAAAACACATAAGATATAAAATAAATATCAAGGGCCCACACAATAACTCAGCAGATAAGGCTCCTCTTCTCAAAGCCCAGAGACCTGAGTTTGATCACTTGGAAGCCCACATGGTAGAAAGAAGAGAACTGACCACTCCTGAAAGATGTCTCTGAGCTCTACCTGTGCACTGTGGCCTGCATGAGTGCTGTACATTGTCTCTCAAAAATAAATAAATGAAATATTTTTTAAAAAGAAGGGAGGTACTACCCCAAACTTTATTTCTTTAACCAAATGAGTCTGTCCTCCCCACAACTGAGTCCACAACATATAAACATATATATACAACATGTAAACAAAGCTGTGAGTACTTTGCTGGGTATTCAATCTGAGCAGACAAAGTTCCAGGATCTGCGAGATGGGCTTCTGGCAAAGCACAGCAAGGGACCATGGTATATTGCTACAAAAACTTGACTCCACCCTCAAGAAGCACTGTGAGGGCCATGGAAGATTCTGGTTTTGCTAGATCTAGAGCTCATAAATGAAACAGTAGAAACATGTGCCCCCCTGAGAGGATGCTTGTAGAATCCTAGACCACAGAGATTCCGGCTGGAAGTGCTTATAGTGGGAGGGGCTTCTGGCCTGTTATCATTTAGAAAGCTTTTCAACATTTGGTTTTGCAATTCTATAGGTATTACTAAGTCACTACATACATGTATTACATAGGTAACTTTTCTTTTTTTTTTTTTTGTTAGTATTCATTTATTTTTTTTAATTTTTTAACATTTTTTATTATTATTTCCGCTCATACAAACTTAATAGGTAGACCAGTTTCCTCCCCCCCTCCTCCCCCTGAGCCCCCTGCTCCCCTTCCCTCCCTCCCCGTCTCCCAGTGCCTCCCCCCAATTCCCAGAAAGTCCTTTATTGTGTATGCCTAACTCTCTCTTGGTCCTCCTCTTCGATGACATACAAGGACCCATGGCATTTCCCTGAACCCTTTCTCGTGTTCCCCTTAAGCATAGGAACACTACTGTGCCTGTCAATTGCTTGCCTCCAAGGATCTTGGTGCCTTTAGCCGATGCTAGACTTTGTGAGGTCAATAGTGTGTTGGACATTGCGCAGGGCATGCAAAGTCCTATTATGATTGCTTCAGCCCTAACTAGTGTGGAGAATCTTACATATCATTCATTGCTCCTCCCATCCTTTTGCTCTTACAATCTTACCGCTCCCTCTTCTGCAAATTTCCCTGAGCTTCAGGATGGGGAGAGATTAGGCTGGCCTAGTTCTAGGTGGTTGATATAGAGTCTCTGAAGTTCTGGATTTTGGTTTGTTGATTTTCTTTTGCAGTTTTGCTGCTCCTGCAATGCCCTTCACTCCATCCTGATGGGCACTGTATGTCACCCCCTGGTCAGAGACAAAAAATTATTAAACTGGAGTCTTGTTATAATAGCACATTCAAGGATAGATGTAATAAAAGCCAGAAACCTTGGTGAGGGAGGGGTCAGTCACCCATTTGCAAAATGATCACCTTTCATCTGCCAGACTATATGTCCTCCCCTTCTGGTGAGATCATACCCCCTCAGTTGTACATGATCAGGAACGAACGTCTGTGAACTTAACCAGGTGTCACATTGCTTACTTGCATTCCTTGGAGGCCCATAGGTAACTTTTCTATCTATTTTATTTTGCTTATTTATTTTAGAGAGAAGAGAGCCAGAAAGAAAACATCTCATGATACACATGCAGAGGTCAGAGGACAACTTTCAGATGTCAGTTCTCTTCTTCCACTATGTGGACTCTGGGGATGGAACTAAGGTTACCAAGTTTGTACACAGAAGCCTTTAACCCACTGAACCAGCTCACATTTTGGGTTTTATTTATTTACTTTTTTGAAACAGAGTCTTGAAGTCCCGCCCGAGTCCAGGCTGACCTCTAACTCACTATCCTTTTAAGACACTTTTTTTTCCCTTGAGATAGGGTCTTATGTATCTCAGGTTAGTCTGAAACACACTGTATTGCTGTCTCAACCTCCGGAGTCCTGGAATTACAACATGGATCACCATGCCTGGTTTCCTGCACTGCTAGGAACCTATCCCAGTGTATATCAGGCATATACTCTGCCTTCATCACCAGTCCCTTAACATAAAGAGTTTCCCGGGGCTGGAGAGATGGCTCAAGGGTTAAGACTCTATCTTGCAAGCAGAAGGTCCTGAGTTGGGATCCCAGGTCCCATGTAAAAATGACAGATGGAAACTGCCAGCCTGTATTTCCGGCCTTGGTGGGAGGAGCCTAGAAAATCCCAGAGCAAAGCAAAAAGGAGGTAGAAGCAATCCAGGATGATTCCCAAAGCCACCCTTGGTCCTCCAAAGGGACACACAGTGCTCTCTGACAAACATACACACACACACACACACACACACACACACACAGGCCAGGCAGGAATGGCAGTAGCTTCTACTTCAGCTCTGCAAGGCAGAGCCTGGGAAACCCCAGAGCAAAGCAGAAAGGAAGTAGAGCAATCCAGGATAATGCCCAAAGCCACTCTTGGTCTTCCACAGGCACACACAGTGCCCTCTGATACACACATTCTGACACACAGACAAAAAGACAGTCAGACAGACAGACGGACACACACACACACACACACACATACATACATGAAGGGAGAAAAAGAAGGAAGAGAAGGAGAGAAAAAACTTTGGCATCCCATGCCATTGAATCTTGCCTCAAATTTCAAGTTATTTTACACATTTCATATGAAAATATGATATTTTATATCCCATGATAGCAGTGATTTCTTCTACAGGGGTGAAGACTGAGTGCTTATGTTAGATGGGATGCAGTAGAGAACTGAACTCTGAATGGGACAGTTTCAAAATAAAGAAAAAAGCAACTCAGCAACTCAGAAGGGTCCTGAGTTGTCCAATAAGGAGAGTAGCTATGAAATAACCATTTTTACTTCCTATTTCTTTCTTTGCCCTTTTCTACTTATAAAGCCACACCCTTTTCTAAATCTTTAGATGAGGTAGTACCCAATCACAGATACCGAATAAAGAGACTGGTAGGCCCAGGAGAGGTCCCCAGGGACAGCAACAGACTTCTTGCTAGAAGTTGAGAATCACCTCCCTTTCCTACCTTCTGCTTCTCCATCCAAGGAGAAGAGGAGGGGGCAGGGCAGACCAGCGGACTGAGGGCCTCCTACCCCACCCTCTGCCACCCCTGAGGCTTCAGCTTTTCTTTCCATGAAAGAAGAGTCTCAATTGATTGGTCCTACTATTCCCTTAATTTACATACACCCACCCACGTGGGTCTCCATCGCCCCTGTGCACAGAGCCCAGGTGGTCCTCTTTAACAGACCAACAGAGGAAGATACCTGTGCTCTCAGCCAGGAGCTTCCGGAGCAAACCCACTGCTTCTGTTTCTTGGTCAGAGAGATTCATTCCTGCCCAAAAGGGTGGCCTGGACCCCCCACTTCTGCCACTCGGTGATGTTCAAAAGGGACTTGTCCATCAGAGGACTGCACCCCGATACAACCCACTAAGGGTTTAGATCCCTCACACTCAGCGCTGAGCCCCTCAGAGTATCTGAGCTTCCTGAGCTTTCCAGTAGTCACCCCTGAGTTGATATTGTCCTTCTCCTTTTCAGCGTCTGGCCACTTTTGGGTAGCCAAACAATGACATGAAGAATGGACTGCTTGAAAGTCACACCCGTGACCAGCATTCTAGGGCGTGGATGAGGCAGGAGTATGGAGCATCTGGGGTCATCCTGAGCTACATAGTGAGTTCAACAGTAAGCTGATCTATATTCCAATATTCTGAAAAAACAAAACAAAACAAAAAAACCCTAAGGTGTATCTCATGAAGCCCTGGGTTTGAGCCCCCTGCACCTTAAAAAAATAAATAAAAAGTCAATTAGAACCTTCAAAGAAATGTGATGAAATTGTGTCCAATATGTTAGACCTATCACTGTTTGACTTTTTAAAAAATTGCACCCCTGGGCTCGGGAGATGACTTAGAGGTTAAGTCACCGCTTCGAAAGCAGAAGTTCCTGAGTTTGGATACCCAATCCCATATATATAAAAACACCAGGCAAAAATGGTGGTGACTTACACTTCTGATCCTGGAAGGCAGAGCCTGGGAAATTCCCGAGCAAAGCAAAAGAGGAGGTAGAAGCAATCCAGGGTGATTCCCAAAGTCAACCTTGGGCCTCCACAGTCATACACAGTACCCTCTGATACACACACACAAATTTAAAAAAAATTAATTGCACCCCTATTAATCTTTCCCACAACAAAGTGGTCACAGGATTTCCATAACTGCCACATTTCAATAGGTCCCTGGTGTTTTTTTGTTTTGTTCTTTGAGAACAAATTTCAAAAGTAGAGCCTATGTTTTAAAAATATTATTATTACAATGAGGTTGGCAAACCTGGCAATCTGTGCTTGATTCCGGGAAGCTCACACGGTGATAGGAGAGGACTTACCTCTGAAAGTTGTCCTCTGACCTTGACTATGTGCCACGACAGTCACCTGCACACCATCTGTCATGGTTAGGCACAGGCGTCAACTTGGTGGTTGAAGGTTCAAGCTCTGGGCACATTTGTAGATAACTGGTAGTTGAGTTAATCCCAGAGCGGACCTGCGGGAGACTGTCTGGTGGATGGAGCTGATCCAGCCCATGGTGGGTGGGACTAGGTGCTGAACAGGTGAATAAAATATAGAGAGCTAGTTGAGGAAGTCGGCATCCTTGTGTATAGTTAACCAGACATGCTGGTCTGGAAGTAAGGACCATCCCTCTCTCAGCTGTTAAGCGGAAATGGCGTGGCCAGTTCCCTCGGCCCTTGGTGTTGCAGTGGGCTCTCCTACCAAGCTGGACTATCATAAGAGAATAAAACCCTTTTCCTTTAAGCAGTTTTGTCATGATTTTATCAGCAACACTCAGAATAACTGCAACCATCTCTCTCTCAAATAATTAATGTAAATATATATAAATAAAATATTATGAAAAATTCCAGACATTAACCAGTATTTGTGCCCTCATTTTTCATCACCGCTTATATTCTTTTACATATTTTAAGGAAAAATTTATATACATTGAAATGCAGGGACCTTATCAGATTCTCTCTTTCCAACAACTGGAGGTAGAACCTAGGGTCTCCAACAGAACAAGCAGACAAAGCGCTGCAGATATCTCAAACCCTCATTTTGTTTTTCTTCTGCATTTGGGTCTTTATCAGCAAAAACCTGGCTCAGTTCCCTGGTCTCCAAAATGTCAATGCTGTGGACGAATGTCTTGCTGCTTTCTCCCAGGAGTTGAATCATCTGTCAGTGGATTGAGGATTGGTGAGACAAGCCTTTGCTTCAGAGAGCATATGTGGCTATCCAATATGGTCGTTGCATTACCATCGCCTACCCACAAGCTTCCCAAAGGGAAGCTCAAATATTCACCTTGACACCTCCACCTGTAGGTTCATTATTCTGAGCTGGCTCCTGTTCCATTTTACACGCACTTCATGGTCACTTATTTGGTCCTACTATGTGCTGAGCCGTTCCTTGCCCATACTTGGTCTCCTCTGGGGAGATACGACCTCACAAGGCCTCCACTTCCCTTTGTAAGCTGGAAAGGAAAATGTGAGCTTGTCTTCCATCGCGTGGCAAGGGATGAGTCAGCAGAACAGGAAACGCTCCTCGCCCATGTCCTTCTGATCCCACGGGCTGGGTGTGTGTGTGTTTGTGTGTGTGTGTGTGTGTGTGTGTGTGTTTGGAAGTGTCTTTTCTGGAACAGCTCTGGAGCAATGAACCATGCCAGGCATGCCAGCCAGCCGGGCGGTGAGGTTGGTTCTGTTGACACACACCTTGCCAAGTAGAATTGTCCCAACTTGTCGTGGGGGGGAAATTCAGCGGCTTCCAAATAAGGAACAAGGCAAATAAGGAAGCTGCCAAGATCGGAGTGGCTTTGGAGTGCACGAGGTCACAGGAGTGGCTGAGCACAAAACTCAAGACGCATCCGGTGGCAAGCCCCCAAGGAGGAGGCTGCGGCAGGGGACTGACTTCAAGTGCAGTTCAAGAAAGATCCGTGAATGCTACACCAGTGTGGCCGGATGGACTCAGGGAGCTTGGGGGAGTTCCAGGATCTATCCCCCCTTAGTCTGGGTGCTCCTCAAAGCAGGACTCTTCAGTCTAAAGGCCCCTCTGTCTTATCTGCCAGAAAAGAAGCATCGAGCAAGGTGACCTCTTCCCTTTCTAAGCGCAGGGGATCGACCCCAAGCCCGGCTTTCCCCCTCTCCTTCCCGGGCTTTGCCCACAGGACCAGCCCAAGAGCCGCAAGATAAATCAGGGTTCTAAAAATAGCCAGCCCTTGGGACTACGCAGTCGGGCGCGCGTGCACGTGTGGGCCAGCGTGCACGGCGATCAGGACGCGCCAGGAAGAGGAATTCGGGTGTCAGAGGGACGAAAAGCATTTCGCTAGCTGTGGATGCTCCTCGGCTTGATGGGGAGGAGGGGGGAGAAGAAGAAGAAAGCATGCTGCCAGGAAGGAGGAGTGAGACTGTGCATCCGAGAAGGTGGGGGAGGAGCAAGGCAGCCGAGACTATAGCTGAATTAAAAAGGATGAGAGGACGCGGATAAAAGGAAGGCTGAGGAGCAGCCAAGAAATAAAAATACGCCGCGGCTTTTAAGCTGGGTGTAGCCACAGCCGCTGAAATCCCACTCTTGCAATCCCACTGGCTTTTCACATGGGCCTGCCCTTCCCTTACCCCACCCAGATCCATTCCTTCCTCCTTCCTCCTCCTCCTCCTCAGCAAAGGAATTATATAGGAGTCAGGGAGGAAGTGACAGGTTTTCCTGCTTGACTGGAACGGGCCCCAATAGCCAAACCAGAGCCTTCAGCAGCCGCAGCTCTGGTTTCTTACACAATGCGTTCCTCCGACCGAACACTCTGGGCCAGAATGATACCCGGCCAGGGATATGGGCTCGTTTCCTCCGTGCAATGAAGAATTAATAAGCGGGAAAAGAGTTGAAGATGTTTATGTTTATTTTAAAACAGAAAACAATAAGAACCCTCGAATGGGATGGGAGCAGTTGGGAGTCCTGGGAAGAAGCACCGGACCCCCATGGTGAGGTTAGTAGCCAGAGACCTCAGGGGAACAGTAAGTAGAAAGTCTTGAATATGAAGGAGCGCAGAGTTAAATAAAGTCCTTGCCTTGCAACCAAGAAGACTGGAATTCAGAACCCCTGATCCCATGTAAAAATGGATATGACAGCAGCCTGAAATTCCAGCCCTGGAAAGTGGAGGCTGGGAAGCCCCCAGAGCAAAGCACTAAGGAGATGGAGCAATCCAGAATGATTCCAGATGTCACCTTTGGGCCTCCACAGGCACATACACTCAAGTGCTCTCTTGTACACATGCCTGCACACACATGCAATCCACTTATATGCAAAACACACACACATGCATGCAAAAAATAAAAAGTTTAAAAAGCTTTAGAAGTTTAGACAAGAGAACAGAAGAGAGAGTTTTGCCCTTTGAACACTCAAGCTGGATGTCGCTTACAAAGTTACGTTCTGGAAGGTTCATTTTGCTTTTGCTGTGTCTTGGTGAGGAGAGAAGACTTATGGGGTAGAGAGGGCAGATCCCTCCCATCTCTTGAGCCTGCCTCCCAGTGGATCAGATTCATCCGGAGGCAGGAATCCTGCCCAGGTCATTGACTCAGCAGATTCATTTAAGGGTAGCGATTGAGATTCCGGAGTTCCAGGGCTCAGAAGGTAAGGGCCAGCGGAATGCCACAAGAATGTCTGGCCTGGGGGGCTCGCTGCCTGCATCATGGTCTCCTGCAGTGCACTTTCCAGTGTGTCTCGCAGCTCAGAGGACACTACACAGCACCTGGTTACACCAGGGAGAAAATTCAGTACCCCCTGGCATTCCTGCAGGTGGTTAGAGTCTTCCGTCCTGAAAACCTGATTTTCCTGGTACAGGTCTCTCACTTCCTCTCTCTGAGCATGTGTCCCTTTGCCGGGGCATAGAGGGGTTGAAAACAACTCCCCGCTTGCCAGGATTGGTGGCACTGGCCTGGAAGCCTCCTGTTTCCTCTTGAGTTGAAGATCAGTCTCTAACAAACAAATTTTAAAAGGTATAACTACCTTGCAGTTTTGACAAAATGTTGTCCTTTTTTGGGAGGGGGGAATAAAGGAGGCAACTCACATTCAACAGCTTTAAAGAGGTTGATAAAGTGGTGGATGAGATGGGTCAAAAGGACCCGGCAACGGATCACTGCTAGGTCACCAAGGGGAAAGGAATGCCGAGCGACTCCAGCCATGAGAACCACATGGAGCTCCATGGACAAAGAGACAATGACGTGAGGGAGAGACTAAGAAACAGGAATTTATTTAGATTTGAAGCCTGGAGGAAAGCAGCTCACTTCACAGTCATCAGAAAATAGGGGGGGGGGGTATAAAATTGTCCCGTCCGCGGCAAGAGCAAACAGTGAGTGGTGCTGATGCTCGCCTGCTCAGTGCTCTTTCTCTCTCTCTCTCCCCATCTCGATACCGTCCTAAGGAATGATCCTGCCCGTTATAAGCTGTTTCTTCCTACATCAATTATACAATCAAGACAGTTCCTCACAAGCAGGTTCAGAGGCCAGGTTTAATGTATAGTGCACCTGTCTGATAGGTCCTGAGACCTGCCTTCTAGGTGCTGAGACCCACCTCCATGGCTGCCAGGTTGGTGATGAATATTAAGCCTCACATTGGATGTGGCTCTTGTTGTGACTATCCTGAAACCTTGTAAGCCAACTTAAGTCCTTCTCCCTAAAGTTGCAGAGGTCAGATATTTTGCTGCTACAGTGTGTCATGAAACTAAAACCTCCAGATGAACACAGTTTTTAGAGCGATGTCCTCTTGCTTTGTACGCTAATTAGATGGCAAAAGGTCACGCTGCTCCATCAAAATTTTTGTCTCTCCTAGGTCAAAACTTTGGACTTCGTCTATTATATATGAGCATGCAGGTGGGGCCTGGGATGGACAGTCGAATGGAGAGAAGCAGTTCTATTTTTAACTGGATCAGTCCTACCCCCACCCCCCTCAGTCATTACCACGGCTTCTGCTAAGAAGTCAAAGAATGGGAAAAGCTCGAGGGAGACCTTTTAGACAGTCTTATTTTTTTCTTTCATATATGCATACATGGGCTATGTGTAAGAGGTGCATCACGTGTGTGCGTTTGCATGTGGGCGGGTGTATGTACACAAGTACACATGAGTGTGTGTGTGCCTGTGGAGGGCCAAGGGTGAGATCAGAATCATCCCTAATCGTTGTTCTGCTTTTTTGTTGTAAGCCTGAGTCTCTGAAACCCAGAGCACACCATTAGTGCTCACTGCGTGGCCAGTTTCCTTTGGGGATTCCCAGGTTCCACTTTCCAGAGCTAGAATTGTAGGAGGGCTACCACACATACCTGTCATTTTTACATGGCGCCTGAAGATTCAAATGCAGGTCCTTTTGTTTGCAAGGCAAAAGGCAAGGGTTTTAAACACAAAACCATATCCCAGTCCCCATTCTACAGTTTCGTTTGTTTGTTTGTTTTTTACGGAGGGAGCCAAAGAAGAGAGTCAATAACATGTGCAAAAAACCCACAAAGGCTGTAAGCAGATACATCAGCAAACATACTGAAGACAGATAGCCCAAAGCAATGCTGCACAGCGGAGAAGAGCAGGGGCCATTGATCTCAGTAACGTACATATACCAGTGTGTCAGTGCTCTATACCAGTGTGTCAGTGCTCTCTCTCTCTCTCTCTCTCTCTCTCACACACACACACACACACACACAGAGCCCACACTGACCAAGGATGACCTTGGACTCCTGATCCTTCTGCCTCTGTCTCTTCAGTGCTGGGATTGATTATACGTGTGCACTAGCATGATTTATGCCATACCAGCGCTCGGACCCAGTGCCTCTTGCCTGATAAGCAAGCACTCTACCAACTGAGCTGTATCTTCAGCCTTTTTTTTTGATGAAAATTTTTGTAGCTTTGACATCGTCGATGCACATCATCAAGGCTGTGACATTTCACGGCACAGCGATTTAGCAAACCTCTGACAGTTTCAGCATGTTTTCTGACACGCAGACACATGTGTAAGCTCTGTGGAACAGTGGGGTGCTGCATGTCTGCCTTTCCAAACCCCCCCAACCCCCATGTTTTGTTCATACCCCTGCACGGCTTCTGGTGCTGGCCATACCAGACAAGGTTAGTAATGTAGCCGTGAGGTTCTCAAGGATGCTGTGTTGGTGACAGGGGAGGGCAAATCTTCCAACACAGCTCCCCCAAGGTTCTGGAGACAAATCCAGAACCTTGGAGTTTCTACCAATATGGAGGAAAGTTCAGGGTTTAGCAGGGAAATGCTACAATGCAATGTTTGGCTGATCCAAGGACAACGTGTACAGATACTCTAAAGCATCCCCTGCACTGTTAGGAACTGGAGTGGCAGAAAGTGGTGACAGATCATTTTAATTCAGCCATAGATCTCATTTCTCTATAAGGAGAGTTCCAGGAGTTCACTTGGAACAACAGCCAACGTCCTTGTAACCCCTTGGAGATTCAAACCCACCAAGCAAGGTGGTGGGTGGCGCGCGCCTGCAATCCCAGTTTGTAAGAGGCAGTGGCCAGCCGAGGCAAACTCGTCCCATAGAGAGTTCCAGTTCATCTGGGATTACAAAAAAAAAAAAAAAATTGTCTCAAAAAAATGGAATTAAAAAATCAAACTAAGCTGCAAAACAAATTTCTTGAAGTTTGGTCTGGATGAGACAGCTCCTTTGTTAACAATAACAACTCATGTTTAGGATGGAATTATTTAGGTAGTGACAGGTGTGGTATACTGTGCTATATACTGTACCATAATTCTTTCAAAAAAAGTGGGACTGAATCAATCCTCCAGCAAATGAAAGTAGCCTTCCTGTCATCTTCAAGGTCTGGCGCAACCTTTCGATGGGGTTCTTTGGGAGTCTTTCCCAGTTTTTGGTGAACTTAGCCCCAGGAGCTAGGGTACTGGACGATCAAAGGCTCCCAACACTGCCTCAAGGCAATGGCTTCCAGGTTCATTGTCTTGTGTCCAGGATGAATAAGGAAACAAGACAGGGAGTGAACATGGCAAACAGATTCATTAAGGAAAAGTGGGAATGAACTCCAGAGAACTGTAGGGGTTTCAAGTAGGATACCACCATGTTGTCCTGCCCAGTGGTCTGTGTGGGTCTTTGGTAAGAATTAGAGACTAAAATAATCTTTATTGAGATTGATTATTTTTTAATGCATCCTAGGTCAATCAGGGAGGAGTTCACATACCCTATGAGCACTCCCTTGGTGTGACAGGAGAAGCAATTGTGCATTACTCATCCATGCTGGGGAGTGGTCTTGTGAGTAGCCCATGACCCACTGTAGGCCCTCCCTTACTTCCTGCAGGGAGCTAACAACTCCTGTTTCAGTACTGTCTCTTCTCCAGAGTCTCACATAGGTGTTTTGTGGGGAGAATTTGTGTTCTCAGAGATAAGTTTTAGTGACTTGAAACCCTTTGTGAACAAATAGAAATAGTGCTCATGTCAGGGCATGGCATCCCGTGCCCTCCACTGGGGGCTGTGCTGTCACCCTGAACGTCCACCAGTAACCATAGCAACCACATCACCAGGACAATACTCAGCCTGCAGCAGTGACTGTTTTTCTTTCAAACTATTCAATACCCGGGCTGGGGAGATAAGTTCAGTTCCTGGAAGCCCACGTGGTGGAGAGAGAACTGACTTGCAAGAGTTTCCTCTGACCTCCATCCATGTGCCATGGCACGCATGTGTGAGATGTGCGAGCGCACACAGGACTATCTGAGTTTGAATCTTAATGTGGATGCTCGTTAAGTGAGAGACTTTCTGCATTTCCAAGTTCCTGCTTGTAACATACAGACTAACAGTGCGTACATCAGAAGGTTACAGAGAGAAACAAGTGAGTTAATGTTGTTGTGGGTTATGTGATGGCGATCCCATTCCATATTAACAGAATGGAAACATTCCTGTCTCCTTATGACATTAAGATCCTTGCAACGTCATAGCACAGTCAGGAAAACTTACATCCCTACCATCCCCTTACTAGGGAGACTGAGAAAGGAGGACTGGACTAGGCTTTGTAATGACCTTGCCGGCCTGGGCTATGGAGTGAGCAGCTGTCTAGATAGAGAGATAAAATTATTTTTTAAACGTATTAATTGTTCGTAATAATGTTGGTGTGAATAAAGCTATCAGGTATGTATAGTACCTAATACTCAAAGTATTGCTTTCAGTACACCTTGCTACAATAAAATTCCAGATCAAGGTAACTTAGGGGACAATTCCAGGTTACTGTCTGTCATGTTGGGGAAGTTGCAACAGAAGCTGAGTAGCTGGTCAGATCGCATCCACAGAGCTGGGAGCCATGGTCTTGGCACACCTGCGTGCGAGTGCTCAACTTGCTTTCTTTGGCAGCCCAAGGAACTGTGCTGCCTGGGTGGGCTGCATCTTTGCACGTCAACCAAAGTGGACAACTTCCTACTGGTGCGTCCCAAGACCTGCCTCCATCTACAGACTATTTCTCGGGTGGGCCAGGAGTCCTGTCTCCTAGGCGAGAGGTTGATAATTTTAACCATCACACTTGAAAATGAGCTTAAGCGATTGTGATGTGGGCTTATGTATTGATTGCATTTGATCATGGTTTTTGAGTACTCTTTGAAATTGTTTTTAAATAACAATTTAGCAATGAAACAGTATCATGTATTCTACTGGCAGAAACTTCATCCATTTTTCATATTACAGCATCAATTTTTAAAAAAATTTTGGTGGTAGTAGGGAAGGATCACCATCCTTTCTCATAGTATTTTGTTATTGTTGTTTTGTCTTGTTTTATTTTGGATGTGTGTGTGTATGTGTATGTGTAAATCAGAGGGCACTGTTTGTCCCATAAAAGCCCAAGGGTGAATTGGGGAATCATTCTGGATTGTTCTACCTCCTTTTTGCTTCACTCTGGGATATCTCAGGCTTCACCTCCCAGAGTCAGAAGTATAAGCCAATGCTGTTTCTACCTGACATTTTTAATGTGGGACCTGGGATCTGAACTCAGGTCCTTCTGCTTGCAAAGCAGAGTCTTAACCCCTGAACCATGTCTCCAGCACCCCTTTTCATATTTCTTATTTTGGGAAAGGATCTCTCTAAATTTCCAGGCTGACCTTGAACCTCAGCGCCTCCTGCAGCAGCCACCCGAGGAACTGGTATTACAGGCCTTCGCAGTCATGCCCTGAGACTGCGTCTCTTGGCTGAACCAAGAAGCCAGTCAGTTGATTGACCCGCCTAGGCGTGTCCAAGTACCCTACATGGTGTGCATAGCAACAGAGACACCTGATACCACACTTCTCAGTGTGCTCCCCATCATTAAACCCTACATGGCTGTGCTTGTCCAGTAGTAAATGCAGAGGAGTGCTTTGCTCTGGTTCTTGGTGTGGCTCACATTCCCTTGGAAACCACCTGACTCATTTAGCACCAAGAGAAAAAAAAAACTGGTCATACTAATAATGCTTCCTGCGACACGCCTATGGAGAAAACATAATTAACCCTGTTTAGCCAGGGCACCGTGATGAGTAGAATAGAAGCACACAGGCTGGAGAGATGGCTCAGGGGTTAAAGACTCTACCTCGAAAGCAGAAGGCCCTGAGTTCAGATCCATCGTCCCACATAAAAATGCCAGGGGGAAACACTGGTGGCCTGCACTTTCGGCCCTGGTGGGCAGAGCCTGGGAAATCCCAGAATGACACAAAAAGGAGATAGAAGAAATCCAGGATGGTTCCCAAAGTCACCCTTGGTCCTCCACAGGTACTTACATTGCCCTCTGACACACACAAGCGCATGCGCGCGCACGCGCGCGCGCGCACACACACACACACACACACACACACACACACCCGCAAAAATAAATTAAAAAATTAAAAACAAAACAAAAAAGAATAGAAATACACACACAGAGTCATAGTTAGATACTAGTGTCAACTTGGCAACTAAAGTCGCTGAGCTCTGGGCATAGCTGTGAGAAATTAGTAGTTGGGTTAAGCCCCAGCAAGCCTGTGGGAAGTTGTCTGATTGATAGGGATGCCCAACCCATGGTAAGTGGAGCTAGTCCCTGGGAAGGTGGATAAGATAGAGGGAAGTGAGAAAGGAGATTGGCATCCTTTGGTATACTTGGCCAGATATGCTGGTCAGGCAAGTAGGGGTCCTCCTTCTCTCTCTCTCTCTCTCTCTCTCTCAGCAGTCCTGTGGATGTGTGGATATGGTGTAGTCAGTCCCCTTAGCCCCTGGTGTGTGCTCTTCTGTTAAGCTGGACAAGGAACTATAAACATAAGCCAAAATTAAACTTCTTGTTCCCTTAAGCCATCTGCTCATGAATTTATCATACAGGCAAACTGCTACACACACACACACACACACACACACACACACACACACACACACCCCAAGTGGAAAGGCAACATGTAATTGTAAGTGGTTCTTTGTTATTACTAGTTATGCTTCTAGCACTATAACAAAACACCCACAGAAACAGACAAGAAAGATTTATTTGGGTTCACACTTTTCAGAGAGATTTCCATCCATCATGGCAGCGACAGGCATGGTGGAGCTCATGATGACAGAGGTATGCAAAAACTGTTGTTCACCTTTCCTCCCTCATGTCGGACAGCTCGGGGCTGAAGCTGGGGGCACAGACCTACTTCTGCCATCCCGGCTACAATTCCTGAAGGCTCTATGAATTGTGAAGGTGTACCTTAAAATGGGGACCAAGCATGTAGAACATGAGTCTATAAGGGACATTTCAAATTAAAGCCAAAACAGTACTTTATTTTTTCTTTGATTTTATTGCGCGCGCGCGCGCGTATGTGTGTGTGTGTGTGTGTGTGTGTGTGTGTGTGTGTGTGTATCAGAGGGGACTGTGTGCCCCTGTGGAGGCCCAAGGGTGACTTTGGGAATCATCCTGGATTGCTTTTTCCTCTTTTTTGCTTCCCCCTGAGATTTCCCAGACTCCACCCACCAAAGCTGGAAATGCAGGCCCCAGCCATTTCTACCTGGGGTTTTTACATGGGACCTGGGATCTGAACTCAGGACCTTCTGCATGTGAGGCAGAGTCTTAACCCCCCAAGCCATCTTTCCAGCCTCCAAAACAGTACTTTTAACAATGAGATGAATTCCAGAGATCTTCAAGGTCAGTATTATAAAATCTTGTAATCCTAAATAAGTCATGTCATATGGTCTTTTTCTTTCAAATAAATCAGTGAGTTTTAAATTTCTGAGTATAGATTCCTTCAAAAACCTGATGAAAACTAGTTACCTTCTGTTCTTCTGTTTGGAATATATATATATATGTGTGTATATATGTATATTCACAACACCATGCACATGATATATTTCACTGACCTCAATTTAGGATCTCCCCTGCTATAGACATGGGAAAATAGAACAAGAAAGTTCTGGAACAGTGCTTCTTTCCAAAATTCTTTGAGGCTTGTCTCCATGGTGACAGTTTCGCATGCCAAGTTTCAGGGTCACATGTTCATTTGCTGAACCTCGGATCCAATTATCTCCACTTATTATTTTTAACTTCTCTTGCATTACTGCTCAGCCTTGGCCCATACAGGAGAATCACACGCCGAGGGTTTGAAAATCCCATCATGGTAAGCCACACCCTGATCAATTAAGTTGGAATTTCTGGGGGCTGGAAGCAAGCCCTCATTAGTATATATTATGCTTATGTTTCCCTGAGAAGGTCACCCGAGGTTAAGAAACACACCTCTGCACCTTCTCTGTTTTCATGATTTTTCTCACTGCTGTGACCAAATCCCCAACAGGAAGCAACTTAAGGGAGGAAGGATTGATTTTTGTCTCATTGCTTGGCAGGGTTCAGAGTTTACGCTGTGGAGGTATAGGGCAGAGACCTCACATTTCAAAGATCAGACAACAAAGAGCCCTATCAGAAGTGGGGCAGAGTGATTAACCTTCTAGCCCCATCTCTGTGACCCTTCATCTGCCAACTGGGCCCCAATTGCAAAAGTTTCTCCAACCTCCCCAAGGACTCCACCTGACCAGGTGTTAGAACACAAGAATCTGTGGGGGACAATTCATTTTCATCAATAAAATAAAAATTCTGCAGATCCGGGCATTCTGGCCCCTTCCAATCACCTAAATGTTCCTTCTGGATCTTTCCTGTGGGAACAGCCTGGTCCCCTGGAGCTGACAACC
The DNA here is from genome assembly GCA_023101885.1 of Typhlomys cinereus. Taxonomy (NCBI): domain Eukaryota; kingdom Metazoa; phylum Chordata; class Mammalia; order Rodentia; family Platacanthomyidae; genus Typhlomys; species Typhlomys cinereus. The sequence continues at coordinate 1,532,170 of JALPQD010000414.1, read as the reverse complement.
TGGTCTCTTTCCAGGTCAAAAGTCACAGAGAAGGACAAGAAGGACATCGTTCACTTTCACTTTCTGAAAATCTTCATGAACCACAGAGGTTATGATGGGAAAGAGAGAGAGAGAGAGAGAGAGAGAGAGAGAGAGAGAGGAGGGGGTTATTAAACTGCTTTGCTGTGAGAATGGAAAACAAAGAGAAAGTGGGACTCACAAGGAAAGACAGAAGCAGTTAGTTGCCTTTGAAGTCTCAGTGACATGAAGCCTCCAGCGGAACCTGGCAGAGACATCTAAGGGGTGTCCCCTTCATCACACCAGGTCGACGAGGACAAGATGACTGAGTGGGTGAACAAAAAAATGCTTTCTTAAGTTTGATTTTTTGCCCGTAAAGACATAATTTTCTAATTAGAAGAGACCATTGTGTTATTTCTTGTGATTTGTCATCCATTTTTTAGAATACATTTCAAGACATCACATGTGTTCATTTTCCCATGTAAACGCGATATAGAGATGGACAAGAGACAAGGAAAGAGCACACATGGCCACAAGCACATATGTGGTTGATCAGAAGACGATATTCAGAAGTCATTTCATTCATTTTATAGGCAAGAAGACCAGCCAGTTCAGTGAGGCCACTGCCTGAAGTTCAGCTGTGTGTGTGTGTGTGTGTGTGTGTGTGTAGGCAGCTGTGTGTGTGTGTGTGCGTGTGTGTGCGTGTGTGTGCGTGTGTGTGTGTGTGTGTGTGTGTGTGTGTAGGAGGCGGGGCAAGCATAACCTGGGCTCCTTTCCCTGTCTGTGAGGATAACTTGAGACTTCTCTGGCTAAGGTGCCTCAGGGACTGACAAAGCCCGTATCACCTAAGTGAAGAGCTTGTTTTTTTAAAAACAGGTCTTGTATAGCCCAGGCTGGATGCAAACTCTGCAGCCAAAGCTGACCTTGAACTGCTAATCTTTTCTCCATGTTGGGGTTACAGGTATATACTACCATGTCTGGTGTTTCTCCCACTCCTCCCCTCTCTGCCCTCTTCCCCCTACCCTCTCAGCAAAGTGCAGTGTAGCCCAGACTGACCTGAGATTTCCTGCAGTCACCCTGCCCCTAATCTCTCAAATGTGTGCACCTAGCTGTACACCACCAAATGTTGGGGCTACACAGCTGTGTGATAACACACCTGGCTCAAACTTAGATATTTCTGAGCCTGAAAAAGGATGTCTCAGTCCGTTTGGGTGGCAGTGACAGAGCACTTTGAGCTGGAGAATTGAGAAATAACAGATTTCTCATGGCTCTGAATGCTGGGAAGTCAAGATCAAGCTATTGGCATGTTTGGTGGTTGGCACAGGCTGACTTCCGTTTCAGCGATAGTACCTGCTAGCCATATTCCATATGGTAGAAGTGGGGAGCTAACTCTGGGGATTTCTTTGTGAGGTTATGACATCCATTCATAAGACTCCATCCTGACAAATCCCCCCACTCCAGAAGTTAGGATTTCAGCATGTGAACTTGGGGGAGAAGACGTACAAAAATCACAAGCGAACTTTGGCTTCTATTTGATTTTCTTTTTGCTTTGAGACAAGGTGTCATGCCGGGGCCTAAGTGGCCTAGAACTTTGTAAGTAGCCCCAGATGGCCTTGAACTTTGCAATCCTACTGCCTTCACTTCAGAGTGTTGAAATTACAGGTATGAACTGCCACTTCAACCATCCTTCCTTCCTTCCTTCCTTCCTTCCTTCCTTCCTTCCTTCCTTCCTTCCTTCCTTCCTTCCTTCCTTCCTCCTTCCTTCCTTCCTCCTTCCTTCCTTCCTTCCTTCCTTCCTTCCTTCCTTCCTTCCTTCCTTCCTTCCTTCCTTCCTTCCTTCCTTCCTTCCTTCCTTTTCATTCTTTCTAAGTACTACTCTGGTCTGGAATTCTGATTCTCCTGTCTTCGCCTTCTAAATTCTGGGATCCTGGGTGTGCACCACCACATTTGACCCCTTTAGTATCTCTAGGCGCTGTTCTTATGTCCTGAGTTTTGCTTCTGGAAACTTTCAAGAAACAGACAGCCACTTCCAGTGAGAAGACTATTGTTGCCATCGGCTGCGTAGTGGTTCCCAGGCGTAGTGGTTCCTACTGTAAAACTCTTGAGATAGCGTTTGAGGGACTCTTTTTTGTTCTTTCCCTTTTTTTGTCATTTTCTCTTTTCTTTCTTTTCAAAGTAAAGTCGCATGGGGCCCTGGCTTGAGCTTTCCTTGCCGCCAAGACGACCTTGGCTTTCTGATCCTCCTGCCTCACCTGTAAAGTGCTGGCTTGCAGGGTGGTGTTGCCACACCCAGTTTATGCAGTGCTGCAAACTGAACCAACGCCTGCAGCACGCTAGACAAGCACGCTGTCAAACAGCTACATCCTCAGTCCCAGGACTCCATTTCAAGGGCCAATCAAGAATTGGACACAAGGTTGGATGGTGGCCTACACCCAGAATCCAGCACTTGGCCAGAGAGATGGTTCAGCCAGGTTAAAGGAGTTTGGTTCTCAAATTTCACTTAAGTGAAGGAAGAGACCCAACTGCTCCAAGTTGTCTTCTAACCTCCACGCATGAACACAGCACATATTAAATGAATAAATAAATGTGTCTTTTTATTTTTAAATTCCATCACTGGAAGACAGAGGCAAAAGGATTGCAAATTCATGGCCATCTTGCACTGCATACTAAGACCATTGAGAGAAAAAAGAGAAAGAGAAAAAAAGAAAGAAAGAAAGAAAGAAAGAAAGAAAGAAAGAAAGAAAGAAAGAAAGAAAGAAAGAAAAAAAGGACAGAGATTCCATGGTTATAGAAGTATAACTAGACAGCACAAAAATAAAATATTATAAAGAAATTTTTGCGCCCCCTTTCTCTGGCTATCCAATCAATGGACCCCAAGAAGTTGAATTCCCCCCCAGGAATCTCTTGCTGGGAACAGAGAGAAGCCTGATGCCAGCCGGAAGGAGGCGGAGACTTCACTCAGCAGTGACAGTTTTTCAGGTTGGAGAGCCAGCCAATGGTGGGCAGAACCACACCTTGAGCAGAACCGCTTCACTCTACTTCACTCTTGCCTCCTGTTCAAACCTAAAGGTCCCACCAGAAAGATGGAGCCAGTATCCCTCTTCTTGGTAGGGCCATCATAACTGAACCTCCTTTTCCCGCTCTTCACTGTTAATTTAATTTCTTTTTTAATTGACTTATTGAGGATGGGTGGTCCAGGCAAGGCATGGAGGTTACCTATTTGTTATCTGAGTCTCAACATCCACTCAGCTGTTATTTCTGCATCTGCATTCTCTCCCACAGTGGTAGCCGGTTGAAATAACTGTCTGAATTCTCTGAATCTTGCCAGCCATGGGCATATCTCAGTCAGTTGGCTGTGATAATCGGAAGCTCGCTTATACCCAATTATTGTTATTGTTAGAAAAAGAGAGGAAGAAAGAACGAAGAGGTGCGGGGATGGAACACAAACGCAAGCTTCATTCACAGCGAATGAAGCTTATTCCGGAAGCTCCTCCAAAACTCCAGCAAGGGAGCAGTGATTTCCTCTCCAGATGGAAATGGCTACTGACTTGGAGTCAAGGGTGTGATACAAGCTTTTGTAGTTAGAGTACAGGGAGAAGGGATTTAGGATTTGATGGATTCTCAGATTAACATTCTTGGAGGGATCTCCAGTGAAGATATGTTTTAGCTCAGATTTGTCAGGTGGGGGTCTCTGTTTTTGAGGTCTGGTTCCGGATCTATCAGTTATTTTTCAGCATGTGTGTCTAGGTGGGGGTGTGTGTGTAAGTGGATGCAGAAGAGCACTGTGTGTGACTTTGGAAAATCATTCTGGATTGCTCTACTTCCTTATTGCTTTGCTCTGGGGTTAGAAGTGCAGGCTGATGTCATTTCCATTTACATAGGATCTGGGATCTGAACTCAAGTCCTTCTGTTTATGAGGCAGCAACTCAACCCCTGAGCCATCTCCCCAACCCACATCCATTTGCTCTTGTATGGATAAGGACCTTCTACCCAGTGCCAGTCTCTGAACTTGTGGGAATGATTTCTCTGTTCATCAAGTTGTCTTGATCTGTGTTAGCCTCTCCAGACATAAAATGCATTTTTTTTTCCCCTTGTAGAACTTGCTGAGGCCACAAGGCCTTAGGGGGAAGGAGGATACACTGGGGTGGGGTGGGGGTGGGATGGGGGGAGATGGGTACCTATGCCTGAGGGCAATTTTAGGTTTAGAAAGTGCTCTAGGGCTGGAAAGATGGCTCAAGGGTTAAGATTCTACCTCTCAAGCAGACGGACCTGAGTTCAGATCCTAGAGCAGAAATGGCATTGGCCTGCACTTCTGGTTCTGAAAGGCCGAACCTGGTAAATCTCAGAGCCAAGCAAAAAGGAGGTAGAAGAAATCCCAGATGATTCCTGAAGTCACCCTTGAGCCTCCACAAACACAGACAATGCCCCCCCCTCACACACACACACACACACACACACAATTAATTTTAAAAAATTAGAAAGAGCTCTGGCCAGCACAGTGAGTGGGTCTTCCAATATTCCAAGCATCCTCCTGTGACCTTCCAAAGAAGTTGCATTTCTTCTCCCCCATCACCTACCCCCCCCTCCCTCTTGCAATGATGTAAGGACTGGGAACTCTGGTATATAGGGTCAGCGTGGAGGTAGAGCACTGCTGCGTGGTGCCTCACTTGACTTCCCTTGCTGAAGGCAATCTGAAGTTTGGCTTTTGTTACAGCTTTATTGCCTTCCAAATTAAGAAGTTATTACATTTAATTTTTTATTGCAAAGCCGCCAACATACCATGGCAGGGAGACTTAAAAAAAATTTTTTTTGTGGGTCTATTAAGTGTAAGCTAGATTTGATTCATTAAACTTGCAATTTTCTCTAAAGCCATTTTAAAGTGTTCGTAGAAACATTTATAATCTTTTTATTTGTGTGTTTGTCTGTGTGTGTTTTTTTGGGGGGAGGGAGTAGGTAAGATCTGTTCTGAAGATAAGGGATCCAGTACAGTCAGACCAGAACATGCTTGAGTCACCATAAATGAGTTTCCATGATTTTAACCCCAACTACCAGAAATTTTTACCCTGACAATTGGATTGTGTCAACTCTTTTTTTTTTTTTTTTCGAGTTCTAGAAATTAGAACCTAAGGTCTCAAACATTCTAGAGAAGCATTCTACCCCAGAGCTCTATCTCCGGCCCCTCATTTATTTTCTTCATTTTAATTGACTTTTACAATCTAGTCATTGCATTAATCAGACTGATTTTGAATTTACTGTGTAGCAGAGAATGACCTTGAATTTGTAATGGTACAGTGATAAACAGTGCAGAAACTCACAGCTTGATGAAATGAAAGTGTTGGGATGTTATGTCTAGGTTCTTGTATTGGGGAGTCAAAGATTGAAAACAGAACATACATAGAGGATTAAGCTAGATTTTATTAGAGGAGAGAAAGGATGGAACTCATGGACATGGAATCTGTGAGGGTGATAGAGCCCAGAGAACTCACGGACTCCAGGCATGGAATCCATGAGGGGAGTAAGTGAGCTCAAGATGGCTGGCAGAGTCAGGGTATTTATGGAGTTAGGCAGGCCTGGGAAAAGTGGCTTTTCCTTTTTGGTTAACTCCAGTTTCTGCAAACCTACATCTACATCTCATTGGTCTGTTCATGTAGGGGTCCAATGCAGGGGTCGTGAACTTGTGCTATGGCCCACAAGGCCCAGGAAGGCCTTGTGACTAACTTTATGGTCCAGCTTTTTATTTAGAGGAACTTAACTTAACTGCAATGGAGAGCTCATCTCCATATCCTTTCATGGACAGTGGGTAGGGGGAAGTTGGCCACCTTATCTGTGTGGAGGATTAGAACCAGTTTCTCTAGATTAGTATGGTGAGTTCCTTCAGGGTAATCCCAGCAGTGGGGATTATTTTCAAAGACCTTCGAGGACCTTCCCAGTATGGACCTGTTTGGAAACTGCCTAAAAAGGAGGCTCAGGACACTGAGCTGGCAGAGAACCCCACATTAGGCCCAGCTCTCCCACTGGCTGGGTGACTTCCAGCAAGCCTGTGGCTTAAACTGTCATTATGATAGTTTCCTCTTTTAGGGGTGCATGCATTCGGGTCTCCTCTTCCTTCTTATCCAGCTCTGAATCCCCTGCTCAAGGAATGGATCTGCCCATTATGAGCTGGGTCTTCCCACAAGGACTTCAAAATCAAAACAACCCCTCTTGGCTGTGCTCAGAGGTCCACCTTAATCTTGAGCATCCCTCTCTGCTGCTCTCACATGCGCTCTGAGGCTTGCCTCCTGGGCGGCCGGTAGACAACCAGTACCAACCATCACTGGCACCAGCCCTTTCTGTGTTTTGAGGCAAGGTCTCACAGAATTGTCCAGGCTGGTCTTGAATTTGTGCCATGGCCCACAAAGGCCTTGATCTTCCTGTCCTTCTGCCTTATTCTCCAGAAATAAGTGGGCACTTTTTTTTTTTTTTTTTTTTTTTGGTTAGGGCCATGTAGGCCAGGTGGGCCTTAAACTCACAGTCCTCCCACATCCCCCACTGAAGAACTGAGATTGCAGGAATGTGTCACTAGGCCTGCGTAGGTAAGCACACTCTGAAAACCATTTCTTAAAACATCCTCTTGGGCTGGAGAGATGGCTCAGGGATGAAGATTCTGCCTCGCAAGCAAAAGGTCCTAAGTTTGGATCCCAGGTCCCATGTAAAAATGCCAGACGGAAATAGCAGTGGCCTGCACTTCTGGCCCTGTGGGCAGAGCCTGGGAAATCCCAGAGCAAAGTAAAGAGGAGGTAGAAGCCATCCAGGATGATTACCAAAGATACCTTTGTTCCTCTGATACACACACACTAAAACTAAGTTTACAAAAAAAAAAAAAAAAAAGCTTCTCTTTTATGTTAAAACCGTAATTAAATTGTATCTATATATGCAATTTTAATGGACTGACACTTTTATTCCAAAGTAGAAAATCTATACTATAGTTCTTATCAACTAGAATACCAGTATTAGAATAAAATATTTATAACGTTTAATATTTGAGAGAGGGGCTGGAGAGGTGGCTCAGGGGTTAGGCCTCTGCCTTGCAGGTGGAAGGTCCTGAGTTCGGATCCTAGACCCCACATATAGACGCCAGCGGAAGCGGGGGGGGGGGGGGGGGAGGCTGAGTTTCTGGTCCTGGTAGGGCGGAGCCTGTGAATCCCCGGGGCACAGTAAACAAGGAGGAGGTGGTCCATGGTGGTTCTCGAATTCGTCCGTGTTTCTACACACACACACATACACGCACACACACACACACATACACGCACACACACACATACACACGCACAATTGAATAAATAATAAAAAATTATAAAAAAATATTTGAGAGAGAGAGAGAGAAAGTATACACATGCATGTCATGGTGCACAGAGGTCAGAGAACAACTTTCCTTTCTAGAGAACAACTTTCCTTTCTACCATGTGGGCTTCCAAGGATGGAACTCAGGTCCCCAAGATTGCAAACATGCTTTTTTTTTTTTTTTTAAACAAGTTTATATAGCACAAGGTAGCCTCCAACCCACTTTGCTAAGAATAACTTTGAACTCCTCATCCTTCTCCCTCCATCTCCTTAGTGTTTAGGTGCTGGCGTGAGCCACCATCCCATGCTAAAATGAACTTGAAAAATTCAGACCGTTCTTTCCCAGTAAAATGTGTTAAATATATGGTATCTGGAGAAACCCCAGTATGTGAGGGGGAAATTGTCACCCATTGTGCCCTGCAGGAGACCTTCTCGGGTACACTTCCATGCTTTTCCTTCCTGTGTTTTTCAACTCCACAGATTCCTAGTCGGCCAGTGCAGACTGGAGGTCATGGTGTAGATGCACCTCGTATCCTGTTTCTGAGATGCAGCAACTTCCTCTGTTTTTGCAAACATTCACCACATATAATAATCCACCTAGAAGATTCACTATCATTTTCGTTAAACATTTTCTTGCACAGGAACTTTAGGCATGTGTCAAGAAGCCTGGTGTTTTTCTTTCTTTTTTTTTTCTTTTTGAGACAAGGTCTCATGTAGCCCAGGCTGGCCTCATACTCACATAACTTTGAACTTCTGATCCTCCTGCCTGCCTTCTAGTGCTGGGATGACAGGCAGGTGCCAGAGCTTGAGGCATGCTAGGTGCGTGCTGTGCTGGCTGAGCCAGATCCCCATCTCAGGCTTTACAGTGCAGGCTCTACAGTGTGCAGGGAGGGAGACCACCCTCCTGCCCAAGTTCATAGCTGTGAAACTTGGGAAGAGCTGCCACCTGCTTGTGGTTTTTCCTATAAAGCCTCTGCAGTTGTTTGAGAACAGAATCATGGCTATGGTGGGTTGGCCAAAACTCCAACTATTACAAACTTTTCTTTGCAACACAGTTTCATTATCCCAAGGCGGTACTCAAACTCTTGTTGTGCAACGAAGGATGACCTTGAACTTAAAATCTTCCTCCACCTCCCAATTGCTCTTTGGGTCTTTTTAAAAACATTTTATTTGGGATAGGGAATTAAGGTGCAAAAACACCATAAATTACTGTAGTCATCTATGAAACACTAAAAGAATAAACCAGTAGTGAAAAGTTAACATAAAAATATGTAAGTGGAACAATTTTATTTATTCATTGCATACATCTCGAGGCTGACAGACAACTTTGAGAAGTCAGTTCTCTCTTTTCTTCATGTGGGTTCTGGGGATTGAACTTGGGTTGCCCTTCTCTCTCTGCTCAATCATCCTCCTGGCCCACAGGTGTACTGTTCTGTTTTGGTTTTGTTTTAAGACATCATTGGGGATTGAACCCAGGAGGGCTTCTTGCATGTTAGATAAGCAAGCTCTCTACCACTTGAGCGACTGTCCCACTACTATGCACTTCAGTTTTTTGATATGAGTCTCTCATTGGACTTGGAGGCAGGTGATTTAACTAGACTGACTGACCAGTAAACCCTGTCTCCATCCACCTGTCTCCATCGCTCCATACTGGGATTTAGAAACATACTGCCATGCCTGGCTTTATAAATGGTGCTAGAGATCCGACTCGGGTTCTCATGCTTGTGCAGCAAGTGATCTACTGGCCAAGCCATTTTCTGTTTTTGAGATGGAGTTTCACCGTGTTGTCTAAACTGGCCTCCACCTCTAGACTGTCCCACCTACACTCTCCAGGAGTGTGATTACAAGTACCTCTAAGTAGGCACTGACTCTAGTTCTTTTTTTTTTTCTCATGTGTGTGTGTGTGTGTGTGTGAGAGAGAGAGAGAGAGAGAGCATGCACACTGTGTGTGCCTGTGGAGACCCAAGGAATCATGACTTCTGAAATCATGCTGGATTGCTTTTTTTTTTTGCTTTATAGCAGAGATTTATTTGAAATATTACAATATATAAAAACTACATAAAGTCTTTGCGTCCACTCGTGCTTCTTGCTTCTACCTCCTTTTTGCTTTGCTCTGGGATTTGCTAGGCTCCACCTTCCAGGATCAGAAGTGCAGGCCACCACCATTTCCATCTGGCTTTTGAAGTGGGATCCAGGATTTGAACTCAGTTTCTTTCTGCTTTCAAGGCAGTCTTAACTCCTGAGTCATCTCTCCAACCCCGGCTTCAGTTCTTATTGAAGATGTCTGCACTTATGCTTAAGTTCATGATCTTTAGGATAATTCAGCTCCAAATATCCAGGGAACAGAAGAACTCTCAAGTGATTCTCCTCTGGTGTAGTATATTATATATATAAAAAAACTAACTAACCTAGCTGAGCTTCATTAGCTCTAATATGTAGGGAATTATGGATTCTCTCTAAAAGAGTCTGTCCACTCAGAACCTAAAGTGGAATATCTTCCAGTTTTAAAGGACTTTACCAGAAAAATCCAGATAGTTTCCCATTGATAAGCCAACACTGACCCTGGTTCTGTTAGGAAATGTGCAAACCATGTGTGTTAAGTACTGAAGTCACTTGCTAGTCAAGTGATAGAGACACACTTAAAAAAAAAGATAATTGCAGGGCTAGAGAGAGGATAAGGTGAGTTTCTGAAAGCATGAGATTTGGAATTCATGAGAAAACCTGAGATTTGGGAACCTATGTAAAAGCTGGGCAGGCACGGTGGTTGTAATCCCAGAACTTGGCAGGGAGAAACAGGGGTTCTGCAGGGCAAGCTAGTCTAGCCGACTGGCAAGCTCTGGGTTCAACTGAGAGCCTGCCTGATTAATAAAAGTGGAGTGCAATAGAGAAAGACCCCTGACATTGGTGTCCACATGCACGTGAATACATAATACACCCATACACATGCAAACATGCATGCTTGCACATTCACCCCTCCACAGATGCGTGCACACACAAACACACATGCACACACATAAAAAAATGCAGTTGGGTGTGGTGGTTCACACCTGCAATACCACCTAATGAGGATCAGGAGTTGGAAGCTTGCCTGGGTCAAATCAAAGGGGAGGGGGTTCACAATCACTTATATAGATATTAACAGTATTTTATGGGTCTCCCTTGAATAAAATATAATCAGGAGTGAAGGTGTAACTTGCATAACTACCAATGTGTTTCTTAATAGATGTAGACAAGAATGACCAGTGATTGGTCAAATGCCTTTCTCCCTGAGTTAAGAAGAGTGAATAAAAACACCATCCCACAAACTTTATTTATTTATTTATTTTTCTCCCGTGAGTAAATCTTTTCATCCCACAAACTTTAAGAGGCTTCCCAAACAAAAAAGATCTGGTCATTCACCCATTAATCCAACAAGTTATGTAACTGGTTATATAGAGATGCGTGTATACTTTCTATCCTGGAGGACCTCAGCATAGTAACAGAGACGGACTTACCTCATATTAATGTGGTCTAGAAGGAAGTGCATTTTATGAAACCATGTAGTAAGGACACCTGAGGCAGCTGAAGGGGTGTGGGGAATGGGAGAAGATGCCAGAGAAGTCTGCCTGCAAGAAGTTATATTTACACTGATTTGTTGTTGTTGGTTTGCTTTAACAAAAATTTTTTTTGCTTAAGTGTATGAGTGTGGGGGGTGGGTAGTGAGCAAGCTTGTAAATGCCAAAGTGTCCTGGACGTGCACATCCCATCTTGGCTGATGACTTGCCTCTTGTCTCTCTAACTGCTTTATTCAATTGCAAATTTTTCTCAATACAAATCTAATAAGTCTGGCAGCTAATATTTATCATGCACCCATTTCATTTTCAAAGCAACGGAATTATCTTCAACTCCTACCTGCACAGTCATGTGGCATCTGACTTCAGGGCACGAAACTCTCTCCCCTCTTCTTTCAAGGAGTCCTAGGTAGCTCAGGCTAGCCTGGAACTCAATAAGCACCCGATTTTGTGCTGGGATCATAGGCATGTGCCACCGCGGTCGGTGGAATCCAGCTTTGAACACTTTATTTTTTATTTATTTATTTTTATTTATTCAATTGTGCCTGTGTGTGTGTGTAGAACTACGGGCGAATTCGGGAACCACCGTGGACTGCCTCCACCTTCTCCTTTTACTCTGCCCCAGGATTCACAGACTCCGCCCTACCAGGACCAGAAGCGTAGGCCGCTTCCGCTTCTGCCCAGCGTCTATACGTGGGATCTGGGATCCGAACTCAGGACCTTCTGCCTGCAAGGCAGAGGTGTAACACCTGAGCCACCTCTCCAGCCCCTGAACACTTTTTTTTTTAACCACTTTTAACTGGGCAGTCCTGGTCCACTTCTTGGGCCAAGTCCTGCTCATAACAAATTCGAGCTTCTATCAGAAGCCACTCTTAACTGCAGGCAGCAGCCAAGAGCTCTCACGCCAAGGTAATTTCATCCACCCAGATGCAATCAGCCCAGTTATGTCCTTCTGAGCTCCGCGAACTTTCACCTTGGCCAGGCAGCGAGTGGGCACCGCCATCCGTTTCAACGGCCACAGGGTCACCAGGGACAGCAAGACAGGCCTTCTGCAAAAAACAAAAAAACAGACAGACAAGGGTACGAGCAACTCCTGCGGTGAGCAGGTTAACTGGAGACCGAGGCCGCTCCGGAGCCCCGGCCCTGGCGGAAGGGCGTAGGCAGTGCGACGTGTAGACAGGCCCGATCGTGGCCCCCAGGAGTACCCCGGGCAGAGCCGGCGCAGGAAAGCGCTCTGGCAGCGGAACCCACCCACAGCCCCGCGCGGCCGGGCGCCAGGGTCGCAGAGGACTGGGCGGGGCCAAGAACGCGCCAGGAAGAGGGCGGGGCCAGGGCCCGGCGCGGCGGCCCCGCCTCTCCCCTCGGCGCTCCGTCCCCGCCGGCGCTCCGCCCCTTGGGTGACGTCACCGGGCAGGCCAGCCGGCGCCATTTTGAAAGTGGAGTCGCCTGCCCCTGCCGCCGCGGCCGCCGTCGCTGTCGTAGCCGCCGCCGCTGCCGCCGCCGCCGCCGCCGCCGCCGCCGCCGCCGCCGCGGGAGAAGGAGCACGAGCGGGGACGCCCCGCAGTGAAACCCACCACCCTGCCGGCCGGCCCGCCCGCCCCGCGCCCCTTCCGCCCCGGCCCCCGGCCCCTCCCCCCTCAGGTGCCATCCGCCGCCATCCGCGCTCCCGACCCCCCCATCCGCAGGTGAGGGGGGCGAGCGCCGGTCGCGGAGACCCCGAGGAGCCCGGCAGGGTCACCATTTGCAGCGCGACATGGCAGGTAAAGGAGAAACGGCCCTCGCCGGCTGACAGGGCTCCGCTTCCTCTCGCCTCGCTCCGTCCTCTGCCCCCCCCACGCCCCACGCCCGCCCGCGCCGGCGGCGGCGCCCGTGGCCGGGCTGCCGGCGCCCCTCGGCCTGCGGGAGGCCCGGCCGCGGCGGGGCGAGCAGGGCCGGGACCTCGGCATGGGCGTGGGTGGGGGTGGGGAGCGCGCCGGCCGCCGTGGGGTGAGGCGTGGGTGGGGCGGGGTGCCGGCGTGCACATTGGTCCCCTCTGCCGCGCCGGGCTCGGCTGCACATCCTCCCCTCCTTCCTCCTCTTCCCGGTGCTGCAAGCCGACCTCCGCGCCTGCATGGATGTAATTCTCCGTGCACTGAGATGGAAGAGCGCTTTACAAGTTAAAAAAAAAATACAATGGAGGCGTATGTCTACCCCCTCCTCCCCTGCACACATACACATTCTGGATCTATTTTTGATCAGGGTGAGAACCTGAATGTTATTTTATTGGATCTCCCTTCCGTTTTGTGTTTTTTTTTTTTTTTAATTGTTGCTAGGCCTTCGATAGAAGTTGCAGGGGGGGGAAATCCCATAATTTAAACTTTCCATTTTGCATGCTGGCGTTTGTGCATATGTCCTTTTCCCAGAAGGGTTTCGTGGAGTTAGTTAAAATAGTTGTGGAGTTCAGTGATATAAATAGCCAAAGGAGAAAGATTTCGTAAAAGCAAGGGGGGAAATGTGCAGAGAAAACCAGGTTGGGAATAATTTAGCAAGGAATGGGATGCAGGAAGAGAGGTAATGACATTATCTTTGCTCATTGTAGTCTTGCACATACCTTCCTTCTACCAGAAGAATTAATTTTAGATTTAGATTAGGTTTCTTCCTCCATAAGTACACGAGTTTTTTTCCCTTCACCATTTCCTGTTTAGTGCTGGGCAGTGCAAGGCCTACTGAGATTTAGTCCATTTTCCATGTTTTTTTTTTTTTTTCTCAGTATTTACATAGATAATGAGACCTTAAAAAAAGTTAGGTTGAGTGGACTTGCAGCTTGCTGTATAAACAAGTTGTTCTTTGACCTTGATGAATAATGAAATGATAGTAAAACTGTTTTGCACTGGATGACAAATTGGCAAACTTGAGTTGTCTGCCAGGTCCTTGAGTTCTTGGGGTGAAGAGAGCAAACCAAGCATCCTTTGACCATCTCTTCAGAACTTTCATTTCGGTTCCTTTTCCTCTGTGCAGAACCAGTGATTTGCTCATAATGGGTGTTGTGCTTGCTGTGTGTGCGCTTTGGCCGTAGGGTTCTGTGTGAATCATTACTCCTTGACAAGGCAGTAATGTTCCCGAAGTTTTCTCTGCATTCTATATTTCATGGTAATTTGGCTTTATCAATTCTGCAGACTTCCCGCACACTTAAAGGAAATATTTTCTTAATTTTTGGTGTATCTTTTTCTCTTCCTCCCCACCCCCAGGTCTTGCTTGAATGTAAGGCCTCCTTACATGTCTTCAAGAGGAAGGATCATGAAAGAGATGCTTTAAATGTGCAGTGATAATAGATTGTGTGTCTTTAAATATTTCATGCCTACAATCTAGTGTTTAGTGTGCTACCAACTATCGGAGCCTAACCTTTTCCAAATTCGTGGGCTCAGTGGTGGTTGCATGCGTGGGTAGTACTCAGCCGGTATGATCGTGCCAGCTGTGGATACCATCTCTGTGTTTATAGGAGTAAACATAAGCAGAACTCAGTTTTAATTGCTGTGTTTTCTTTTTCCAGGAGCTGGAGGAGGAAATGATATTCAGTGGTGTTTTTCTCAGGTGAAAGGAGCGGTGGATGATGATGTAGCAGAAGGTAAGAATGAGTTTCACGATCATCAGCTTGAATGTAGACCCTTAGCTTAGAGTTCTCGGTTACCAAAGCTTTTCCTTGAGCTTGAGTTGAATCTATTGCAGTTGAAGTAGGCTCTGTGTGTGTCCAAGACACGGAAGAACAGCTTTAGACCATCCTGAGACAGTCTGAATCTGTTATTTATGTCTTAAATTCCCTGGATTTCAGCGAAAAGAGCAATAACTGCTCTGAGGTTCATGTGACTGTTTCCCTGTTACATAAATTCCACGGGCAAATAACTGGATCTTGACGTCTGCGTGTTGTCTTTAAATAATTAAGTGCAAATAGGTTCTGACAACTGCTCTGGCCAGCATCTCATTTTTGTGGGAAGATGGGTTTTTAAACTGGCTTTGGGGCTGTGGAACTCGTTGGCATGCTTGTTGAGGAAACCCTGGCAAGTTATGTTGGCCTTATTGTCTGCAGGGCTTCCTTTTATGTGGTTAAGAAAAAGATGTTATCGTTACATAGTTTATTTTCTGGGGAACTTAGAAGCTTGCTAATTTATTTCAGAATGTATCTAAAGATTTGAAATGTCAAGGTTCTGTACTTATTTAAGATGATTTTTGGTGGTATAGGCCTTATTTCCAACAAAGTAGTTGGGTTCTTCCATTGTTCTGAAAATGTATTTAAAGTTTGGGTATTATTAGCATTCTGTCTTAAGTTAAAGTTGTCTCATGAAAACTTGTAAGTCTTTGTTGCTTTGTTCTCATGGATAGCTCACCTGTCTTTGGAGTACTGTTGTGAGGATTTTCCAGATGTTGATAGAATGTTGTCTTTGTGTTAGCCAGATGTTTGAGTTTGCTTCAGTAGCATTCTGTCGGGTCTCCAGTAAGAAGTGAGTCTGGAAGAAAGCCCTCAAACGCTTGTCCTGGTGTTCAGCACTCTCCTGCCTTTCTTCATCCCCTTTTCAGATAAGAAACCACAAACTGGAAGAGTTTGAGAGACTCAACACTGGTCACACAAATAGTGTGCATTTGTTTTCTGTTGAGCTTGTTGAGAGAAGTAAATCCTTCAAGGGAGGAGTCATGTATTACCAATTTTGTAACTATTACCTGTTGAGTAGTCAGTCAGCGCTTTAGCTCTGTGCTGTTGGGTAATACTCACCCAGGTTATGAAAGTGCTTTGTACTTGAAAATATTCCTTTGTTTATTCCCTTTAACAAAGGTCTCTTAAATGCCAAATACTGAAAGTTTCGGTGTCCAGAACTATCCTTGGAAAAACTCAAGGTTTGTTTGTTGATCACTAGGCAGAAGAGGATATAAATTTTACTTAATCAGAAAAACTGATTTTCCAAACAGAACATCAGTTTTCTAACTGAACCAAATAATAGTTTATGATACATACTTACGCAATTAGTATTAACTTTTAAACTGTTAATGTTTGATAGTTATATTTAGTTTCTGATTCATTAATTTTTTTTTCAAATTTAGCTCTGTGTGTATGTGTGTGTGTGTGTGTGTGTGTGTGTGTGTGTGTGTGTGTGTGTGTGTACACTGTATGTCTCTGTGGAGGACCAAGGATGACTTAGAAATCATCCTGGATTACTTCTACCTCCTTTTTGCTTCCCTCTGGGATTTCCCAGTTCCGCCCATCAGGGCAGGAGGTGAAGGCTTTTATGTGGGACTTGGGATTTGAACTCAGGGACCTTCTGCTTGGGAGGCCGGGTTTTAACTTCTGAGCCATCTCTCCAGCCCTCATTAAATAATTTCTGAAGTTGTCGAATATTGTACTGTGCAATACATTACCGGCACCTTAAAATGTCAAGATTTGGTGGCAAGAATGACTTGTTCCAGTTTTATCTATATTTGTATGTGCATATGTATGGCATCATTTTCATGTATACTGCTTTAGGTATTTCTGCAGTTGGCCTGTTATGGGCATTTCACTAAGGAGATTAATGCTTTTCTGAATAAGATTAGAATAAGTAGAATAAGATTAATACATGGTCTCATAAATTTTAGATGGTCATGTTTGAATGATTTGCCTTTAGCTCTACCTTTAGCTTGGTTGCCTGCTTTCTGTTAGTGATACATCCAACTTTCTTTCCTGACAGTGGCTGTACATGACTTTTGTAGTCAGCCAGCTGCCAGGGTGTAACATCACTTCTGGACTGTTTTCAGATTCATTCTGCCTGGACTGCAGTAACTACATCTCCTATGTTCATTCTGTTTTGCTTCTGAGTAAATCTTAAGTGGAGTCCTAGTTTTGTCATTTTTTTTCCCTTAGAAATCTTCAATGGATCACTGTATTAGAAACTTAACATTTCAGCCTAGAAATGTGAGTTTCTTCAGTATGAGTCCTTCTTAAGTTTGCTGCTGTGGCTCATGATCCAGCCAAGATAGAGACTGTTCTTGGGACAAGTGTGCTCATCCTATTTCTCTTGGGTTTCACTGCTCCTGTGTTTTGTTTTGTTTGGGTGCATCCCTGGGAGGACCTTGTATATGCTGAGCTCTGCCATTCAGTTTCATCCCTAGCTTGCTGTTCCCATGTCCATATGTCTGGCAGATTCTTCTGTACATCAGGAGTACCTATGGCCCTTTTACTTAATTATATCTTGTGGAAATAGTTTTCAAATGTCCCTTTACAATATCTCCTTGCATAGATAACCTCAATCCCCTTCTGACAGCCTAGTGCCAGCTTAATCTTTGTTTTCCACTCAAGCATCCTATGTGATTGCTCTCTCTAGAACGAAGCTTGGTGTGTAGTAGGCAGTGAATATTTGTGGAATAAAGGAATGTTTGTTCCTGTTGGTTACTAGATTCTGGAAGAGATAAAAGAGGTGAAAGTAGCATGGCTGTGGCACCTCTGTCACGGGTGCTTCATTTCCTTGGCAGCCTCTCTGCCTGTCTGTGCTTCGTGCAGCATTGTAGTTCAATGCAACTGCGGAACTAGAGTCTGTTCTGGAGAAGAGGTCCTCTGGGTTCCACTCCTAAAGCTAAAATGACAGAATGGCATTGGGTGATTTCTGCTGTTATTTTTACTCTTAATTCCCAGAGGTGTTCTAGAAGGAAATGGCCCAACATTACTACCACTGATTATTAAATTGCTGAAGATGTTGTCCTCAGTTGGGCCTTATGAAAATAAGTACTTGCTGGACTGACTTCCTCGAGGCTAGAGAGCCTGAGAGTCAGCAGAGCTCTGCAGAGCTCAGCAGTCAGCCCTAGAGTAGTGCTGTGCTTGGTCCATGCAGGAAGCATATAATCCCTATCGTGATGCTTGATGTGTGCTTTACTTTTGGAAGTTACTGGTTTAGAAGGCAAGATACTAAAATCGCTATCCAATATTTTCTTTTCTTTTTTTTTTTAAAGATTAAGTTACTTTATTTTTTTATTATACATTTTTTATTATTATTTCAGCTCATACAAACTTAATAGGTATACCAGTTCCCTCCCTCCCTCCTCCTCCCCCCCAACCCCTTGCTCCTCCTCCCCTCACCCCTTCCTCCCCATCCCCCCGTGCCTCCCGCCCCAATTCCCAGAGTCCTTTCAACTATCCAATATTTGCATGTCATGGTTTTCATTATTTTAACATTTATTGTGTGTGTGTGTGCATACTCACATGTGTGCATGGGATGTGTGTGTATAAGTCAGGACAATTCTGGAAGTCAGTTCTTACCTTTTATGGGTTTTGGGCATTGAACTTTGGTCTTCAGACTTTGCTGCAGCTTTTAATCTTCATGGTTGCAATAATTATTATTTATTTATTTACTTTGTGTGTGTGTGCGCGTGTGTGTGAATGTGTATGTGTGAATCAGGATACTGTGTGTGACAATGGAGGGCCAAGGGTGATTGAACCTCTTTGCTTTTGCTCTGGAGTTTCCCAGGGTCTGCTTTCTAGGGCTGGAGGTGTAGGGCACCACTATTTCTGCCTGACTTTTTTTTTTTTTTAACATGAAATCTGGGATCTGAACTCAGGATCTTCTGCTCGAAAGGCAGAGGCTTAATCTCTGAAGCATCTCTCCATCTCAATAACTATTATGTTTTAAATCTTTAATTTTTCCTTCCTTGGTTGGCAGCTTTCTGTCATGAATTAGTGAGCAGACTTGCATCTTGGTTTGCAGATTGGGTATTGGTCCCTTATTCCTGTGTGATCATGGGCAAATTAAGTTTCTTTGTGCTGAAAGTTTGTCTTAGTGTGTTACTTACTGAGTTTGTATGCATAAAACACAAAACATTATTAGTCTTTTTGTTTCCTTTCTTTTTTTTTTTTTTTTTTTTTTTTGAGTCAGGATTGCAGCGTGATCTAGAGCTTCCTATGGTAGCCCAGCTCAGACAGGCATCCTGTCTTATTGTTGGCAATATAGGTATGTGTCAGTATGTCCAGCTTCTTAGTGCTTTATAAGGATTTGGCTAGTACTATTACTTGAATGTTTAGAGCAAGATTACAGTGTGAGGAAAGTGAGGGATTGATTGCCTTTCGAAAAGTTTCTAAGCTGTCTTGGCGAAAGTAAAGGAAATACTGTACGCATACATGTGGAGCCTGGAGCTGTAGGTTGCAGGGATGACCTTGAGCTTGTCATTCTGTGAACTTCCAAATATGTACCACCACACTTGAGTTTAAAGACAACACATAGAGCTGGTAAATTACAAAAAAAGGTTACTAATTAGTATGGAACCAGTGCAGTGGATGGTCTTGCAAACAGTTTGGAGTCAGGGGGGACCTTAGGGCTGGATGGTGGTTCTGCAGATGTTTGTTGTGACTAATTAACTTAGATATTTTAATTTTGATCTGTTATTTCCATTGTTTTACACTTAATAAGTTTGAGTGGGTTGTTTTTCTGTTAACGATTTTAGAATGAGAAGGGACAATTCTTTATCTTCTAATCTATAGCTAGAAAGACAAGCAGCTATAACCATATTCCTTGGTTTGTAATTAATTGGGGGAGGAGTAAAATGATCATAGCTCTTTGTCTTGTCAGTTTCACCTCCTTTCCGTCTCTAGTGGGTAAAACCCTAACTGTTGAGTCCCCGTTCTCCCTTCATCCCATGGCATTGCAGTGCATGCTGTGGTCGGCCCAGAAGCAGTGCTGCTCCTTTGCTTGCTTCCATTTGCTCCTAAACTTAGCTACTGCTTATATATTTGCCTTCATTGTCTTGCAACTTTGTAAACTTCATTGCAGAGGTTTTTTAAAATTACAGAAAGTACATGGAATAGTTCAGTCAGCCTGTTTGACTCAGCGTCATCAGCTTGTGGTCAGTGCTGACCTGTGTTTATGCTCCCATTACTCTGCCCTCTTCACCTGGTGACCTGAGTTTAAGTCCTGGAAGCCCACATGTATAAGGAGAGAACACATCTGGAAGTTGTTCTCTGGCTTGCACATAGGTATTATGGATTTTTTTTTTCTCTCAAGTAAGTACAATATTAAAAAGTGTGAAAAAGTTTCAACAAAAACCAAGTTCATCTTCGAGTGAGACAATAAGTAATTCGTTCTTTTTTCTTTCTTTTCATTTTATGAGTCAGGGGTCTCATGTAGCCCAGGCTCTCCCCAAACTCACTGTGGAGCCTGGAACTCCTTACTCTACTACTTTCCATCCTCTACTTTCCAAATACTGGGGTTTCAGGTGTGCACCACCATACCTTCATATTTAATAATTAAAAATACTTAATAATTTTCATTGTTTTAAGTATAATTTTCCTGATTTCCAACATGACAACTTTCTTTTATAGGAAATTATTTTAGGATAAAATTTGTTCTTGGAACCTGATTAAAAACTCTTAATTCATTACATCTTTTCAATTTGCTTCTTTTTTTAAATAGAATTTAGACTCGTGGACTGCCCCTTGGAAGATAGTTCTGTTTGGGAGGGAGTGCTGGGAAATGAACTGAATACTTTGAAACATATTAGGGAAGGGCTCATCCACTGAGCTGTATTCCAAGCAGAAATATTTCTTAAATGGGAGAGTATAAATATATCCCAAATCTGTACAATTTTTTGAGAAATAAGTAATCTGTAGGTCATAAAGAAATCTAATGTTTTTTGAGGTCTGTATATTTAGTGCTAGAACAAAACAGAATTTCACATCATTTGTGTGTTTCTTAAATAGTGTTTGTTAGGGTTTGCCATGAAGCTGTTAATAAAAATGATCATTAGAACCCATTTTGTAGGTTTGAAAATAGTGGCACATCACTTGTGTTCAATGAATGACCTGTGGTACTTACCATTCTTTGCGCAGCATGCAGCGCTCCCTCACAATGTCACTTTGCCGACAATCTATAGTATTTGATTGTTTCCCTGTTTTATTTTAAGATAAGATTTTTCCTCATCTCTTTATTGATTAAAAACTTGAAAGAATTAGTAACCATTAAGAGTGACTTACCTAATAGTTATATCGTTTATTAAACTGAAAATTAGATTTTAATATTTAGTATTCCTAATATTAAACTTCAGAATTATCAAGTCCTTGAAAACTAGTATAATGGAATGATCAGAGACAGAAGACTCTCTTAAATGTTATTGTATGTATGGATGTGGGGGCGCAAATGTGGGGCAGCATGTGCGTGGGATTCTCCTTCCACCTCTTTAAGGGCTAGGTTGTCTGGCTTGTGTGGGGGCCTCTTTACTAGCTGAGGTTTCTTATCATCCAGAACAGTCAGTAAAGATGCTTCCATATTTGTGAACATATATTTCCCTGTTTCCTCATAAAATTGAGTTGCTGGAAGAAAGATAACTACAATTCAGATTTCTTAGGCTCTTTAAAGGGAAATTGAAGTATTAGAGACAATTATTTTCTGTTCTGTTTCCTTTCTCTTACCTGAGGTATAGAAATTCTAATTGGTAACTAATTGGCCACAATGCTTAGTAAGTAGGAGGAAAGAGAAGTAAAAGCCTGGCCCCAAATTTGGCTTCTTTTTTTTTAAATCAGCGTACTGCTCTCTGGTCAGTAGAAGGAAAAGATGGCATGGCTGTCTTCATAATCACAGCTGCTAGCGTGGAATGTGTCCATGCCAGGTCCTCTTCCGTGTGCTTTGCTCATTATTTGTGCTTTGAGGTATAGTTTTGCTTTGCAACCTAGGCTAGCCTGGAACTCCCACTTTAGCCTTCCAAATGCTGAGATGTCAAATGTGAACCATTGCAATTGGCTATTGTATAGATGCATACATACATACATATTTCATTAGTTCATCTCAACAAAAGCTCTGTTAAATAAGGATGCTTTTTATCTTGTGCATGTGCATGTGAATGGGTATATGTGTTTATACTGGTGTGTGTACATTAGTGAACTTGAGTGTGTGTCTCTGGAGTCCCAAGGGTGATATATTCTTGATCATTCTTCCTCCACCTTTTGGTGTGAACCCCAGTCCCTAATTGAATCCAGAGCATGCCAGCTTG
This sequence comes from Typhlomys cinereus, assembly GCA_023101885.1. NCBI lineage: Eukaryota > Metazoa > Chordata > Mammalia > Rodentia > Platacanthomyidae > Typhlomys > Typhlomys cinereus. The sequence continues at coordinate 1,510,331 of JALPQD010000414.1, read as the reverse complement.
CTAGCCAGCTTGCTCTGAAAATATATAGAATCTGCTTTCCCTGCTAAAATTCCAGGTGGGCTTTCACGCCTGCCCAACATTTTGCATGGAATCTCGTTTTGCTTGCCAGGAAAGGCCTTTAGTCACTGAGCTGTCTCTGTAGCCTGTAAGTACACATTGTAAAGTATTCATTTGAAGTCGAAGGGTAATGTACTGACTAATCTTATGAAGGTGTAGTCACTGGATTCTTGTTTGCCCTCATTTTCCTAATATTTTTATTTCAAAAGTTCATCTTCAAGCCAGGCATGGTGGCACATACCTATAATCCCAGTATTCTGGAGGCTGAGGCAGCAGAATCACAAGTTGAAGAGTAGCCTAGGCTACAGAATGAGTCCTTATCTTGGTGGGGATGGAGATGGAGAAAGAAAAAAAGAGGCTACAAAGGTAGCTAGTTGGTAGGCACTTCCCTAAACTCAAAGCCTGTGTTAGAGTCTCCTCACGGCATAAACATGGCCTCTGGTGTGTCTAATCCTGGCTCTTAGTATGCAAAGCAGAAGGACCTGAGTTCAAGAGGTCATTCATTGTTGGCTACATAGCAAACGTGAGGCTAGCCTGGGCTACACTAGACTGTACCCCTTCCTGCCCCTCCCTTCCAGCTCCTTTCCTTTCTGTTCAGGTGAAAGTATTTGATGTTTGCTTATATTTACTTACAGAAATAGGATCTTTGTGGCAAAGCCTGAGGACAACCCTGTTCCTCCCGCCTCTCTGCCTCCAAGTGCTGGGATTACAAGCCACAGCTACCATTTCCTGCCTTGCTGCTTGATATTTATAACAGGGTTTACAAGCACTCTACCAGTAAGTTGTAATCCCAGCTCATATTTTTATGTCATTTTGAAGCTGAGATAGAAGCTATATAGGTTGTTTAGAGGGGCTTTTGAAGTTGTATGTAAATTTGTTTTGTGTGGGTTGTATATATGTATTTTTCTGGTAAAAGTTCAAAACCACTTTTCAAATAATTGTCACTTGGTCCAATCATTATCACTGTGTGTGGTCTGGCAACCTTGGAGCTCACTGAAAAGATTTTTGAAATCAAATTATTTTCATAATTATACTATGCTGAATTTGTCTGTGTTTACAGCAATGGTAGAAGAGCCATGTGGGTGAATCTACAGGCATCTCCATGAGAAATGAGGCGTGCTGCAGGTAGTGCCAGAGACCAGGCTTGAGGGCAGGTTCTTGTATCCTCTAAGCCAGCTTGCCAGTCCCCCAACCCCTTCCTTGACAAGTAATCAGGTAAGGCTTCCCAGGCCTGTAATCATGAAACTTGGAGGTAGGAGGATGAGGAGATCAAGACAACCCTTTAACTATATGTTTGCATAGCTTGAACTATGTGAGACCATGTTTCTCTCTCTCTCTCTCACACACACACACACACACACACACACACACACACACACGAAACTTGGAGGTAGGAGGATAAGGAGATCAAGACAACCCTTTAACTATATGTTTGCATAGCTTGAACTATGTGAGACCATGTTTCTCTCTCTCTCACACACACACACACACACACACACACACACACACGCGCGCACGCAAAAGCAAATAACAAATCCTGATAAATAGCTGCTATCTATTGGATATTTGTCTTTTTTTTTCTCAGATATGCAGCGAACCTTTTGCCTTATTGAGTGGTATTTGTTGACCATGATAAAATTTGAACTTTCAAGGAAAAGTTAGAATTTTGGAAAATGTATATGCAATTGTAGACTTGACAGCTTCAAATATTTATAGAGTATTTAGATGAAATCAGTATTAACAAATGCTGTGTTTTCCTGTGTAGTAAATTGTATCAGCATTTTTGGAACATCTGCATAGCTGAGTAAATAGTGTTTTGCATACAACTAGTACATGTGATGTTAGAGATTATGCACAGGAGGGCTGGAAAGATGGCTCAGGGGTCAAGCTGAAGGTTCTGAGATTGCATCCCAAATCCCATGTGAAAATGCCAGGCAGAATGGCAACAGCTTGGAAAACTTTAGAGCAAAGCATAAAGGAAGTACCACATTCCAGGGTGGTTCCTGAAAACACTGTTGCACCCCCCACGGGCACATATGGTGTCTTCTGATTCATATAAAAATAAAATAAATTTTAAAAATAATGTACTGAGCAGCTACAGGCAAGGCCATTGGATGAAGTGTATAGATTATTAGACTATTGGATGAAGTGTAAGGACTATAGTTCCTTCAGATGGCATGGACAGCCTATCAGGCTTGGGTGTGGTACCGAAGAGATTCTCCCTCCCTGAGATAAGATTTCTGGCTGGCTTCTAATTTGCTGACTGGAACTCCTTGAATACCGTCCCAATGCTAAGAGATTACGGGTGCATGCCACCACACCTTGTTTATGTCACATTTGGGAAGAATCCAAGTTTTTGCCTGGTAGACAGGCATTCTATCTAAAAGGAGCTACATTCTCAGCCCTGTAGGCTCTTGAATCTTTGTTATTGTGAAGAATTTTTCTCTCTTTTTTTTTAAATAACACATGTCTTTGGAGACACTGTCATCTTAAAAACCTTGGATAATAATGTGAACAAAAAATTTAGATGTCTCAAGGGCAGTCAGTTCCCTTCATACACACAATATAGAAAAACTTATTAAATTGATACATTTGCTGTATTTTTATTCAATTTTCATTTGCCGTCAGGTGACATTGGTAGCACACCACTTTATTTACTTTGGCATACCTCCTGTCTTTGGATCTCTTTCAGGATTTAATCTGATGATGCTGTTTATTTTTATAAGAGTAAATAGTTATCTTCTGGAATAGGCAAAGTCAGAAACATTCATTCATACAACTTTCTTTTAAAAAATTACTGCATATACAGTATGTGTATTTGATGTCTCTGAAGAGAGAAAAATGAGAGCATACTGCGACACCTTTGTGGAAGTACATTCTTTCCAACCACATTGTGGACTCCTAACATCAGGCCTGGGCAGTCAGGCCTCTGCAAGCACTTTTATTCATTGTCTCTCTGGCTCCTCTCGCTGCACTCTTGAAGCAGATAACAGAAAACTGGCATACAGCATAAACTGGACGCTTCTGTTCAAAAGATACTCAGCAAGACAGGTTATGAGAGTATTCTGTTCTTTCAGAAGATAAGACTTTATGGCCAACAAGATTGCCCATTGGATAAAGGTGCCTATACACATATCTGGCAGCTGAGTTTGATCCCTGGAACCCACTGACTTCCGAAAATTGTCTTCTGACCTCCACATGTGCAAGGTGGCATGTGTGAGCTTACCTTACCTCTTCTTGCTCATACAAATAAGCAAAATGTTAGACCAAAAGAATATGATTTTAGAGGTGTTTTAAGGTCTTTAGTGAACCCTGGGTAGCAATTTGGGTTAGACTCACTAATGTATATTCTAATACAGCCTTAAAGGTTTTATTTATTTATCTATCTATTTAAAATTTATTTTGTGCACGTGTGTGTGTGTGTGTGTGTGTGTGTGTGTGTGTGTGTATTAGTATCCGGATTAGAAGTGTAGGCTGCCGCCATTTCGCCTGGACCTATGTTCCCAACTCAGAACCTTGTGCCTTGTGAGGCAGTCTTAACCTCTGAACTATCTTTCCAGCCCCCAACGAGCCCATGGGGGCAGGGGGGAGCTAGATAGAAAAGGAAAATCAAACGCCAGCTTTTGTCAGCACACTGCAGGACCTCTCTAGTGGTGGGTCATAGAAGAGGGTCTACTTGGACAGGCTCTGGTCAAGGACTTGTTCCCATTCTCTGTCAGGGTGGGCATGTGTGTAGTAGTGGAGCTACATGCAGGTAGTATAGAGGTGGCAGTGCACTAGGGACTTGTAAGGTGGCTTGCTAAGGACTGTCAGAGCTGATTGAGCCAGGCTGTTTTTTACTTTGCCTGCCACAACCAGTCTTTTTGTGTACAGCTTTTAATTTTTAATAAAAAATTAATATTTTTGTAAAACTTTTGGTATTTATTCTTTTAGTAAATGGATTGTGCCATCTAAAATTTGTCTAAGCAGTGGTTTAGTGTGTTTGTGTGTGTGAGAGAGAGACAGAGACAGAGCCGGGATACTGCGTGTGCCCGTGCCCGTGCCCGTGCCCGTGCCCGTGCCCGTGCCTGTGGAGGCCCACCAGGACCAGACGTTCAAGCCACTGCCCTTTGTGGGACCTGGGATCTGAATTCAGGACTTTCTGCTTGCGAGGCAGTCTTAACTCCTGAACCACCTCTGCAGTCCGGGAAGTTCTTGTAAAGTTGGTGATTGACTTCTTAAGCTCACACACTTATGACAGTGAATATGTTCAAGTGCCTTTCCTGTGTTTTTTAATTTAAAAGCATTTTTTGAGACTGGTGTCTATTATAATCTTCCTAGAAAACACAAAGTCTCTGGTTTAAGAAAAGACAAGACAGGAAAGACAGATTGGAAATAGGGTGGGGCTGGTAATAAGTCAGTGGGTCAGATGCCTGCTTGCTAAGAATGGACTTAGTGACCTGAGTTGGAACCTTTGGAGGCTACACGGTAGAGAGAACCGACTTTTTTGTCCTTTCAACCTCTACCCCTGTGCCATGGCATGCATGTGTCTTCTCTCTTCCTCCCCTTCTCTCTCATTTTTATGTATCAAATATATGACATATAATATGTATGTAGGTATGCACCTCTGTGCCACAGCATGCATGTAGAGGTCAAAGGACGACTTTGTGGAGTAAGTTTCTCCTCCCACCTCCCATGTGTTCATGGGATCAAACTCAGTTCTCACTTCCTCAGTGATCTTGCTCTTAGAGGTTTTTCAGTTTTTGTGCACTTCTTGGTCCTGCAAAGCTGAAACTATCCAGCAGATGGCTAGCCTGGTGTTCTCTCAGCTCTTGGCCATCCCCATTTCTGTTTCTATTAGTTTGAGAACTTTAGATACTTCTAATAGAGTCAAGCAGTGTTTTGGTGACTGGTTTAGGAAACTTGTCTCTTGCATCCTAGGGTGGCCTCAGTCCTGATTACTCTGTTTCTACCTCCCAAGTGCTGGGATTATAGGTGCACACCTTCATGCCATCTCATGACATGTTCATGCATGCATCCATTACACTTGATTATCATTTTAAATTGCTTGTAAGTCTTTCTTTCCTCCTTGAGTCTAATTGCTCATAGTAATGTTAAAAGGTCATAGTGTTGGATGCACACTAGACATCGTAGAGTCTTGTCCTGTCATTTTAACATATTTAGTAAAACCTTTTTGCATGTTCACCATCTCTTTCAGTTTATTTAGTTCTGGAGAATTTTTCAAAGAGCTATTTAAAATGCTGAAATGTATGTACACAATTGAAATTGCTGAGAGTAAAACTTCATTAAATTCATGCTGGGCAGAAACTTGTTATATTAAGGTTTTGGTGAATGTTTTTGAGATGGTCTTGGGAAGCAGAGGCAAAAAAGGATGCCTGCAAGTTTGAGATCTACATAGCAAGTTCTAGGGTTACGTAGGAGAAGCTTATGTAGCAAGACCGTCCCAAAAATCAAAGGCAGACAAAACACAAAGGAAAATAACTTTTCTTTTTTCTGACTTTTCATACTTTTCTTTGTCTCATAGTGTATCCCAGCTGGATTTAGAATTCATGATCCTTGCTGAGGAAAGTTGTATAGAAACTCAGAGGAAATAACTATGTTAGACTTCTGAATTTTTTTAACTGAAGTGTGTGTGTGTGTATTTGTGTGTGCATGCGCACCGGCGTGTCAAAAAGTGCACTGTGTCCCTGTGGAGGACTAAAGTGACATCTGGAATCCTTTTGGATTGCTTCTATCTACTTTTTTGCTTTGCTCTGGGATTTCCCAGGCTCCGCCCGCCAGGGCTGGAACTGCGGAAGTGAAGGCCACTGCCTTTTCTTTCTGGCAGTGTTTTTTTTTTTTTTTTTTTTCCGTGGGACCTTCTGCTTTCAAGGCAGAGTCTTAATCCCTGAGTCATATCTGCAGCCTGTGAAGTGATTTTTTTTTTTGTGACATTAGTTGTTAATTTGTTAAGCTGTTATCAAAATTTTGAGGGCTGCAGTTCCAACATTCCAAGTTCTCCCTTCCATCTTTATTGATTTTCAAAAATTTGCACAGAAAATTCTTTGGGGGCTAGAACAGCAATACTTGCATCTCACTGTTTCCAAGATTTCAAGTTTCAAAAACAAAAACACAGTTCCTTATTTGATTTAGATACAAGGACAAAAGATAGCAAGTGCTTGAAGGTTACATGTTCTGTAAATGGTGGCACTGTTCCCCTTGGAAGAGTGGTTTTTTATTGGTCTATGTATTTTAAATAACTCAAAAAGTCTCAACCTCAAGCAGTAATACACAAGCAGAAGTGATTAACCCTTAAAATAAATATTCAGAAAACCTCTACATACAAGCGAAGGAATATGTAATTATAATAATGATAAAGGGTTTGTTCATAGATGTAGCTGAAATCTGTTGTTTCAGCCTACATGTCTTCAATACAAAAGAGCGGCACAGACACAGGTGAGTACTGGTTCACTGGCATACAGCCTTGTACCAGGACATTGCCATCACCACATCATGAAGTGATTTTATGCTTGCTTGTTGAACAGACACAGAAACAACACTTGAGAATAGGTAAATTTGTTAGTTTTCTTACCTATAAATGGGGATTGGCAAAAATGGTAGTTTAGGCACATACTAAATACTTAGGAGGTTTAGTTGACGGGTACAGCAGTTATTTACTCACTTATTGCCTGATTAACAATTTAGAAATTGGTATCTAACAGAAGAATCTCAACCAGCCTATCCTGGGGCTGGTGAGATGGCTGAATGGGTAAAGGCCCTTACCATGCACGTCTGATGCCTAAGTTCCGTTCCCAGAACCCACAGAAAGGTGAAGGGAGAAAACTGACTTTACAGAGGTGTCCTGACGTTCATGTGCACACGCATGCTGACACTCCCCCTCCCCTGCTAATACATTTTAAAAAGCCCATTCTTAACCTTTCAAAACCCAGACAAACTTAGCTTGTCTTAACCTGTCGGGAAACACTGACAGAAAAAGCAAGCCACTTCTGTTCCACAAATGATCCCGTTGTGGTGGGAGTTTGAGTAAATACAGTTTGAGTTAATGGGAGTACTTGGCTCCATTGGGTTACTTTGGGAAAGCCAGGGAGAGCTTTATCATAGTTGAGGCAATTATATGTGTGATAGAAATTATATGTGTGGGGGCTGGAGAGGTGGTTCAGGGGTTAAACCTATGCCTTGCAGGTGGAAGGTCCTGAGTTTGGACCTCATACATGCACAATCGAATAAATAATAAAAATGATAAAAATTAAATGCTTAAAAAAATTATATGTGTGATAGAAAAAAAGTTGAAGTGTGTTCGTCCTTTTTCTGTTTCTTTTGATTTTACTGTGTGTATGTGTGTGTGTATGTATGTGTCAGAGGGCACCATTTGTCCCTGTGGAGAACCAAGGGTGAGTTTGGGAATCATCCTGGATTACTTCCTTTTTACTTTGCTTTAGGATTTCCCAGGCTCTGCCCACCAAGGCCAGAAGTGCAGGCCATTGTTTTCTGCCTGGCATTTTTACATGGGACCTGGGTTACAAACTCAGGACCCTCCGCTTGAAAGACAGATTCCTAATCCCTGGGCCATCTCTGTTCTTTGAATTTACTTTTTATTTTGCTCAGGTTCCTCCAGTGCTCTGTCTTTTCTTTTCCCTTCCTTCCTTCCTTCCTTCCTTCCTTCCTTCCTTCCTTCCTTCCTTCCTTCCTTCCTTCCTTCCTTCCTTCCTTCCTTCCTTCCTTCCTCCTCCCTCCCTCCCTCCCTCCCTCCCTCCCTCCCTCCCTCCCTCCCTCCCTTCCGTGTGCGCACACGCGTGCATTTTGTGTGTCCCTGTGGAGGACCAAGGGTGATTTTGGGAATCATTCAGGATTGCTTCTACCTCCTTTTTGCTTTGCTCTGGTATTTTCAGTCTCCGCCCACTAGGGCAGGAAGTACAGGCCTCTGCCTTTTGTACTTGGCTTTTTTTTTTTTTTTAACGTGGAACCTGGGATGTGAACTCAAGACCTTCTGCTTGCAAAATCTTAACCCCTGAGCCATCTCTGTAGCCTCTTATTGTAAGATTTATAGCTTCTCTCAGTGGAATTGTGGTGGGTGGGAGATGCATGGAAGGTGTGGTGCCAGGAACACTGGTAGATCTGACTCTTTAAGCCTGCTCTTCCCTTGGTATTCGTGCAACAGTTGTGCCACAGTGCGTAGTAAAGTTAATCTCTGTGGCTGTTCCTGCCATAGAACTTTACTACAGGCTAATGAATTTATATTCAGTGTGCTTAGGAATTCTACAGGAGTTTGAGAGTAGAAAACAGGATTATTTTTTAATACTGTTAAACATTTTGTATATATATTTTAACATTTGAAGTGTACATGTGCACACGCACCTCTGTATCTGTTGAAGAGGACACGGTGTGTGCCTTTGAAAGCCCAAGCAAGGGTGACTTTCGGACTTAACCGGGGTTGCTCTACCTCCTTAGTGCTTTGCTCTGAGATTTCCCAGGCTCCACCTTTCAGGGCTGAAATTGTAAGACACCATCATTTTTGTCCAGAGTTTTAAAGTGGCACCTGGAATCTGAACTCCGGTATTTATGCTTGGGAGGCATCTCTCCAACCCCTCCCTCCCCCACCTTGACTTTAAAGGATGAAACTTTTTTTTTATTCAATTGTGCGTGCATGTGTGTGCATGCGCGTGTATTTGTGTGTGTGTGTAGAACCATGGACGAATTCGAGAGCAACCATGGACGCCTCCACCTCCTCCTTGTTTACTCTGCTCTGGATTCACAGGCTCCGCCCTACCAGGACCAGAAACGCAGGCCGCCCCTGCTTCTGCCCAGCGTCTATACGTGGGGTCTAGGATCTGAACTCAGGACCTTCTGCCTGCAAGGCAGAGGCTTAACCCCTGAGCCACCTTTCCGCCCCCCCCCCCCCTTTTTGACCCCAGAACTGTAAGAGAATCAACTGTGTGACTTTAAGCTGTCAGATTTGTGGTCATTTGTTCCATCAGCATAGAAACATACAAAAAATAGGTACTTTGTATTCATACAAATTCCCACTGTCCTCAATAAATTAATCTGTTAAGACGGGGTTTCATTTATAAGCCCATCCTAGTGTCAACTCCCTATGTAGCCAAGGATGACCTTGAATTCCAGATCCTCCTGCTTCCTGGGCTTATAAGTAACAAGTCTGTCCACTGTGATTACTTAATGAGTTCTTTTTCTCTTTCAACAGTTTCTCTAGCATTAACAGCTACCTTTCTCGTTTATCCATAGTTTTTGAACCCATGGCACTAGTTTTCTGTCTTGCACCGTCTAGGCACTAGTTTTCTGTCTTGCACCTTCTAGGCACTAGTTTTCTGTCTTGCACCGTCTAGGCACTAGTTTTCTGTCTTGCACCTTCTAGGCACTAGTTTTCTGTCTTGCACCGTCTAGGCACTAGTTTTCTGTCTTGCACCTTCTAGGCACTAGTTTTCTGTCTTGCACCTTCTAGTATAGCTTCTCTTTTAGTTTTTTAGTTTCTGCAACCAATGCTGCCTGGAATTCACTGTTCTCCACATTCACTCTTCAGTGTAATTTGCTTCAAAGTTCAGAGCGTCTGTGTTCTTGCTGCAGTTCTCCATCATGTTGCTTCAGACTGACTTGTGAGTCTGTTGCTATGTCGTCTTTATTTCCTCTACTTCCCTGGGTATTGAAGCAGTTAGATCTGAATCCCTCCATATTCCTTCAGTCTGGTGGTGCTTTTTCTTTTTTAAGATTTGTTTATTTAGTGTGTGAGTGTTTGTGTGTATCAGAGGAGGCTGTGTGTGCCTGTGGAGACCCAGGGATGACTTCGGAAATCACCCTGGATTGCTCTACTTCCGTCCTTTTCTCTGGAGTCTCCCAAGTTCCGCCTTCCAGGGCCGGAATTACAGGCCACCGCCAATTCCTCCTGGCATATTTACATGGGATTTGTGATCCGAACTCAGCACCTTCTGCTTGCTAGGCAGACGCTTTATCCTGAGCCATCCCTCCTGCCCAGTCTGGCTGTTTTTGAATTCTCATATGACTGTTTTCCTTCGTTGTGATCACCTTCTTAGCAGTGTCTTTATCTCTCCTATATTGAATTTCCTTGTTCTGGGTCCCAGGCCTTTTCTTCATTGCTTTGTCTACTCACATTCTAACTTTTTGACTTTACAACATGATATTGTCATTTCCAAAAAACTAAAAATTTGAGTTACTCCCATATCCGAAAAAAGGGGGTTGGGGGGGGAAAGCAAGTTGTACCACAGGCAACAACCTGGAAACTGTGTCTGGGTCAGACACCCCTGGATATATCCTATTGCATGTGAGATTTCCCTAGAGGTAAAGTTCCTGGATCCTGTAGACCTGGAGAAGTTCTCTTCCATATTTCAGGTGCGGCTGCTCAGCAGTTTTCCCCAGCATTCCCTGGAAGACACTGTTGTGTTATCTTTGGTGATATGCTTGTGTTCTGTCTGATGGGCTTTTCCTCTTTCTCTTGCATAGGTTGTTGGTCTTTTTTTTTTTTTTTTTCAATTGAGCTGGTATTTTGGGGGGCCTTTTCAATTTATAAGTGAATTTCCTTCTCTGTTTCCTTTCTTCTTTCTGAGACTTCTGTTGATACAAACTTCCTGTATTGATCCTCATAAGTTTTTTTGTTTTTGTTTTTGTTATTGTCCTTGATATTTTCCAAATTTCCTTTTTTCTTTTTCTTTTGGGAACATTAATTTTTTAAAATTAAACAAACAATTAAAGTGTTTTTTTCATAGTAATTTAGGTTTTATAAGTGGAGAATCTTTGCTGAGAGATTACTATCTTTTCCTTCTTTTTCTTTTATAGCTTAAAATTTTATTTTGTGTGTATGTGTATGCCAGAGGACATCGTATGTGCCTGTGGAGGCTCAAGGGTGACTTTGGGAATCATCCTGGATTGCTTTACTTCCTTACTACTTTGCTCTGGGTTTGGAAGCTCAGGCTGCTATCATTTCCACCTGAGAATCCCAAATCCAAACTCAGATTGCAGAAGCTTAATGCCTGAGCCTCTGTCCAACTCCTGTTTTCCCTTTTTCCTTTTCTTTTAAAAAAAAATGTGTGTGTGTTCCAGAGGGCACTATGTGTGCCTGTGAAGGCCCAAGGGTGACTTTGGGAATGATTCCTTTACCTATTTGCTTTGCTCTGGGATTTCCTGGGCTCCACCTTCTAGTTAGGACCACATCAGAAATACAGGCCGCTGTCATTTCACCTGATGTGAGCTCTCCTGTCAAGCTGGACTGAGAACTGTAATCAGATGATGGTAATAGAAAATAGCCCCTTGTTTCCTTAAGCTCTTGGATGGTCATTTATCAGCAACCATGCAGGCTAACTGCTACACCTTAGTTGTCTGTTAATATTTAGCATGTTGCTCTTCCTTGGGTGTTTTGGCTCAGGGGATGTCTGGCATAGAGGAAGGAGGACCAGGAATTCAGACAAGTTACCTGAAGCTTGTTTCCCAGTCTCTTAAAGAGCACACTGTAACATTCCGGAATCTACCTTGAGGATGGAACTTGGGGGGAGGGGTTGGTTCTCAAAACCAGTAAGTTGTCTTTTGACTTCTCCATGTGCCGTTACACTTACACATGCACAGGCACACGCACACTCACACACACATTAACAGTGTGCTCACTTGTGGCTAATCAAGATAGGGAGATTTACTGAACAGTGGAGGTTCCAGGATGTTACAAAAGAGGGGGCTCCCTTAACTGGGGATTTTCACCTATATTCAGACCTTTATTAGCTCATTTAATTTTCTTTCTTCCTGCTTCCGATTTTAATGTGGATTTATTGAGTTCTGATTCAAACAAATAAAATTGATAGGAATCCATTGTACTCTGCTCTTCTGCCAGCCCTTACATGAATAGAACACTTTTTAAAAAATTTATTTAGCATAGGATAACTTGAGGAATCACCCTAGATTACTTCTTCCTACTTCTTGCTGTGTTCAGGGTCTGCCCATGAGGGCCAGGAATGCAGGCTACCGCTGATTCCACCTGGTGTTTTTTTTATGTGGGGCCTGGGATCTGAACCCAGGACCTTCTGTTTGAGAGGCAGTTCTTAATCCTGGAGCCATTTCTCCAGCCCATGTCCATGAAGTGCCCGAACAGAGTCTACTCATTGGGCCTGTAGGTGAAATCGTCAGTATTTCTTATTGTGACTCACTGTTTGATTTGCATTGCCATGAGTGTTGTTTTTCAGATATATGTTAATCCGACTTAAAATAGAAATTTACTTTCAATTCTTTTGCTATGTCTAGAAGTGTAGTTCTATTCTGTAAAAGCATATCACTACAAGAGTTGCAAGTTTCTTTAAATCTGCGTACTGATTTTTTACTTTTAAAAATAATAGCTGCTAGGGATACATAGCTCAGTGACAGAGCACCTTCTTAAAATAATACCCTTTTGTTTTGACCTATATTTCCTCAATGGTTTGTTGGGTTGAACATCTTTTGTCTTCACTCGCTGGACTTGATAAGTCCTTTTTTATTTATTTATTCAATTGTGCATGTATGTGCACGTGTGTGTGTGTATGCGTGTGTGTGTGTGTGTGTGTGTGTGTGTGTGTGTGTGTGTGTGTGTGTGTGTAGAACCACTGCGGGAACCACCATGGACCACCTCTACCTCCTCCTTGTTTACTCTGCCCCAGGATTCACAGGCTCTGCCCTACCAGGACCAGAAACTCAGGCCGCCCCTGCTTCCGCCCAGCGTCTATACGTGGGGTCTAGGATCCGAACTCAGGACCTTCCTCCTGCAAGGCAGAGGCTTAACCCCTGAGACACCTCTCCAGCCCCACTCCTTTTTTTTTTTTTAAGAAAAAAAAAGCCCTTTGATTATATGAATGAGTTTATTTTTGAGCTCTCTTCTGTTCCATTCCTTAAAATGAAATTTTCTATTTCTACAGAAAAAATAGAAATTCTCTGAAGACTTTCCATAAAGATTAGGTCTTCCAATCCACATGTAGAATATCTTTAATTTAATATAACCTAATGATTTTTTCTAGCAACATTTTAGTTTTCGGTTTAGAAGTCTTGCCTCTAAGCAATCTTAATCCTGGGTGTTTCACTCCTCTTGCGAGTGAAATTGTTCTCTTTTTCAGGTTGTGCTTTATCAGTCTTTAGAAACATGTCTAATTTTTGTAATAACCTTTGTATTCTGTAACTTTATGAGACAGACAATTTCATTCTTAAAACGTTTCAAGATTCCTTTTCTTTGGGCAAGAATTCATCACCTGGGACTCTGCAAGACCAAGTTAGACTTTGGCACTATCTTTACATATCTGCACATGGTGGCTCCTTAGCAGAGGCTAGGGCCTGTGCGGCCACTGGGTGGCTGTGTGCCATCTTACTCTATTCTGTTTCCCAAGTACTCATCAGCAGAAGACAGTCAAAATTTCTGATTATCTGATAGGCCATACATACATACTAGGGTTTCCCATCAGAAAACTCATTGGTGTTGATTGACTATTTATCTTCTTGCTCACCCTTAAGTATACTCTTACAGAGAATAGATAAATTATCCTGCAGCAATATTTGGGTAGAACAGTTGTATAGCGTAGCAAAATTTAAACATAGACTGTTGATAACTTCAGGTTTGTCTTTGTTGTTCAGTGTTCTGTGTGTCCCATATCTACTGTTGGTATGCACACATAGTTAGGGCTTCTTTCCAAGAATATATGGTGTGTTTATCCTGTAAACCCCTTAATCTCTGGTCCCTTTAAAATCGTATGTGTATTGTTAAAATGAAACAGGACTTAACTGAATATTATCATTGGTCATATTTTGAACCCAGCACTGGAGGCTGAGACATAGGATGGCCTCAAGTTTGAGGCCAGGACCAGTACTTAATATGACCCTATCTCAGAAAGACTTTTGATCAGCATGGTCATCATCCTCGAGTTTCATACTGTCATGGTTTGCCTACATGTTGCTGATAATTCACTGCCAAGCAACTCAAGGGACAACAGGAGTTTTTACCAGGTTTATGATCTGCAGGTTACAGTTCTTAGTTTAGAGTGGGGCTGAGAGGATCGGCCTACACCTTACCCAGACGACTGCTGAGAGAGGAGCAAACCTCACTTGCCAGATGACCATGTCTGGCCAAATGTATCAAAAATGTCAACTTCCTTAAGTATCTCCTTCCATCTTATCCACCTGGTCAAGGAGCCCCCCTGCCATGGCCTGGGCCTATCTCATCAATTAAACCATCTCCTGCAGTCTTGCTCAGGGGTTAACTACTGATTCTTCATAGCTGTGCTCAGTCTGTAATTGTCAAGTTGACACCTGTATTTAGCTATGACAAATTGTTTTTGGATTTGGAGATAGCATTTCCCCATGCAGCCATGGTTGACCTGAAACTCATGATCCCCCTGCCTCAGTCGTTCCTCTGGGCACTGGTATTATATCTTTGTATCAGCACACCTTAAATAATTTTTTGAATTGAGTTCGCTGACATTTCAGGTTTTTCAAAATTTAACAAGTTTTTAAAATTACTTTTGAATTCTGGGAATTATTGATATAGATGAAAACTTCGTTTTATGCAACAGTCTATGTAAACTGTACAGCTAAGAAAATGAATGTTTCCTTTTGCATTTATCAAAATAGACGGTTATAGAATGTGTAAAATACCTTGCTTAAACAAACAGGTCTGCTGAATTGTAGTGGAGAAGGGGGTTCCAGGCCCATGAGTTAAAATAGACAAACATACTCTAAGATAACTGACAAGCACAATGGGTGGAGTTCAGTATCCCTGGAAACTCTGGAAGAACGCCACTAACCTCTGAAAAGAACTCAGCAGGATCGCTGAACAAATGAACTTTCGAGTTTATTTCTGTGGCTGAGAGCCTTCCTGGGAGCAAGATCACAGCCTGGGAGGAACAGCCAGAGTTAGTTATCCAATGTGGTCCACAGGGCCGGTGACGGATGGGATGTTTTGTATTTTGAAACAGTTTAAAACCTAACAGCATTTCAGTGCTGGAGTGCTTGCCTAGCAGCTTCAGGGCCCTGGGTTCTATTCCCAGAACTTCAATCCACAAAAAAAAAAAAAAACAACACAAAACTGAATGGAAGCGGGAGGGGCCTGGTTCCCCATGCTGGCAGGAGAGAATTTTCGCCGTGAAGCTCAAAGTTGAACTCTCATAAGCTGCCTTCTTTGGTCTATTACATTGCTACCTGGCCATTGTTGTTATTCTATATGCTTATCACAGAACTATGTAAATAGCTTCTAAAACGGTCCAATGAATATTGGCTTCTGGTATTTGTGCCCTTGTGTAATCCCATTCTCTTGACGTGACCCAGCCATAGCGACTGACTTCTAAAAGTCTAGTCTGAGTGGCCAGATGTCATTTAGACGATGTTACAAAAAAGGTTTGAACTGCCTTCTTTCATTTGCTCTGAAGGAAACTAGCTGCCATTTTTGTAAACTCTGTAGTCCATGTGCCAATGAACTGATATCCTAGTTAATATCTTGTGAAGACTTAGCACCTGCCGATAGTGACCTGCCGATAGTCACGTGTGAATGTAGCCTTGGATCCTCCTGTAGCCAGGCTTTGACAGCCCTAACTCATACTGACTGTAGCCTTTCCAGACACTGAGATAATGGGTATTCTCTTTTTTTTTTTATTTTTTTATTATTTTTTAAATTGTGCATGTATGCATGTGTGCACATGTGTGTGTATGTATGTATGTGTGTGTGTGTAGAACCACGGATGAATTTGGGAACCACCACGGACCACCTCCACCTCCTCCTTGTTTACTCTGCCCCAGGATTCACAGACCCCGCCCTACCAGGACCAGAAACGCAGGCTACCCCCGCTTCCACCTGCAAGGCAGAGGCTTAACCCCTGAGCCACCTCTCCAGAGGTGGGTATTCTTTTAAGCTGCTGTTTTGATTTTGTTCAGCAGCAAGGGCCTTGAACAATACAGAAAGTAACAAAGTAAACAACTTTTGTACTTAGTACAAAACAACAATTTAACTGTCTATAATTTTGTTTTCTGGTTAAGCCCAGTCTCCAGTATTGCATGAACAGGCCTTTTGCCTCAGAAGATGAATACACAAAATGATAGATGTAAAATTCAACAGGATAAAAAATAAGCAAGGTTTTCCTGTAAACACTGCAAAAAATAAGAGAAGATGTTGAAATTTAAGGAACAAACAATTAGTCTCCAGAAGATTTATGTAAATATGATAGATTGGTAGAGAAGCAAAGGGTTAAATGAAATTTATGATTCTTGTGTGTTGACATTCTGGAGGCAGGTGCCAGCAGGACTTGGAAACATCTCCCTTAACACAAAAGGAGAAATCAGGTGAAAATCCAGAAATAGTTCCAGTGTGTAACACACACTGTTGGGGTGAGAGGTCAGAGCAAACAGATAAATGGAGTTGCATGAGGTGGCCCAGTCGGTAAAGGTTTCTGTGCACAAACCCTGAGTTTGATTCTTGGAGTTCACATCATAGAAGGATTGTCCTCTGACCACCACATGCTCAGTGGCATATGCATCTGCGTGTACTCTTTCATATAAATAAATAAAAATAATTTTTGAAATACTAATTGATGAAGAATTTTTTCACTTTTTAGTTTTCTTGGGTGGAGAAACCTCTACTAGCTGAGAAGTGGGCAGCATAAAGAATAGTGAGTCAGGGGCTGGAGAGGTGGCTCAGGGGTTAAGCCTCCGCCTTGCAGGCGGAAGGTCCTGAGTTCGGATCCCAGATCCCACGTATAGACGCCAGGCGGAAGTGGGGGCGGCCTGCATTTCTGGTCCTGGTAGGGCGGAGCCTGTGAATCCCGGGGCAGAAGGAGGTGGAGGCGTCCATGGTGGTTGGCGAATTCGTCCGTGGTTCTACACATACACAGACACACAGACACACACGTGCGCGCACACACATACACACGCACATGCGCACAGTTGAATAAAAAAAAAAAAAAAAAAAAAAAAGAATAGTGAGTCAGTCAGTTTGGAACAACAGGGCACCTGAGAGTAGGGGATCTTTGTCTGTCTCAGATGTTGAGAGGTTTCCTTTACCAAGTGGTGATTTCAACATAGGCAGTTGAACTTTGGAGCTTTTGACCACTGTAAACTAAAGCTGCAGAGACCAGTTTTTTCCACTGGAGTCAACCAGGAAATCTCCATGTCACAGAAACCAAGATGAATTCACTGGTCCCTTGACTTGCTGTGTCACTTAGGTCTTCAGAGCACTCCTCATGGCCTCCCAGAATGCCATCGAAAGCTGTCAGCCTGGTTTCTGGAAACATCCCACCCCACCAGCAGTCCAGTGCAGCCCCCTCTTTTGCTGTCTGGTTTCTCCTCAGCTACCAAGAATGGGAGGCCTCGGGACTCTTGGTCCACAATGGGGCTTCTTTGCCTGCTCACACTTAGAAGGAAGCCATCTTTAAATGACTATATGACACTGCTTCTTGCATGTTCGGTTGGAATGCACACTAAAGATGTAAATATAGACTGCATTTCTCTTGTCTTTCTCCAGAGTGGCCTGTTTTTACAGCCTTCTAGCCTTTAGTTCTTTGTCGATGCCAAGCATCGCAGGCAGAATTGTTCTGAAGTCATTGCTTCTCTGGTTACCATCCAGCTTCAACTGTTCTTATCACTTGCTTCCCAAGAGCCGTTTTTCTTTGTTCTAATTTTGGCATATTCACACTAATGATAGCATTTTAGAATATAAGATAGAAACTCTGGTGACTTTTTAAAATAACTTTTATATATTATTACATATATATATTGAAAGCTTGTGTGTGCATGGCTTTTGTGTGGAAATTAGAGGCACTTCTGCATGTGTTTGAGATGGAGTGGAGGTTTCCATGTGCATGTCGTGGCATGTGGTGGAGAACAGACAATATCTTTCAGAAGTTGTTTCAGTGGCTTCTGTCATGTAGGGTTCCAGGGATCAAACTCTGGTCACCAGGTTTTGAAGGAAGTGTCTTACCTGCCGAGCTATTGCTGACCCCATCACTTTGTGTTTTTTTGTTTGCTTTTTGTTTTGTTTTAATATAAAAGGGGTCCAGGAATTGAAGTCATCAGGCATATGTAGCCAGCTTATGGGCCTACCAATGACATTATTATTATTATTATTATTATTATTGTTATTATTATTATGTTGCATGTATCAGAGGGCACTGTGTGTCCCTGAGAAGACCAAGGGTGACTCTGGGAATCAACCTAGATTGCTTCTACCTCCTTTTTGCTTTGCTCTGAATTTTCCAGGTTTCTCCCACCAGGGCCAGAAGTACAGGGAGAAGCGGGGGAGAGCTGGTGTTTTTCCATGAGACCTGGGTTCCAAACTTAGCTCCTCTACTTGTGAGGCAGAGTTTTAACCCACGAGCTATCTTTCTAGCCCTCCAATGGCTTCTTACCACATATAGATCCACAGTCCCTTTTCCTGGTCTTCTGGCTTTATCTAGTCTGTATTTGACTAAGTGTTCAGGCTTCTCTATCAATACTTACTTTCCTGTACACTAGTCCTCCCTCCTGACGTCTTTGCTTTTATTGACATTGTGTTCTGTTCTTTGACTCTCCACCTTACTGTATTGAGAAGGAATCTCCTGACAGAACCTGGAACTAGGATAAGAGCCAGCAAGACTCAGTCAATCTTCTTTTTATGTCTTCATCTCCTTCCCACAAACCCAGACGTGTGTCTGCATTCAGCTCTTTATGTAGGTGCTGGGGATCTGAACTCAGGTTCTCATGCTTATGCAGCAAAGAGCTCTCACCCACTGGTCCATCTCCACAGCCATGGACATTATTTTTGGCTTCCATAGCTGTTTCTACTTTATCAACTCTCATTTTATGTGCATATTTTAAAATTTGTTTCCATCTTCTTTTCCCTGATTAGTTTCTTCATCTGTTAAATGTGTGTATTGATAAAACCAATTTTGTTTTTCGTGAGACTAAATTGCAGCCACCATGAGTACATCTCAAATGTTGCTTGCAATAAAAATTAAAAAAGCACACTTATTTACCAGAGTTTCTGGAGTAGTCCCACTCTGTAGCTATCCCCTCTATTTCCCTTTCTCCCAATTTTGAATCTCTTCAGTTTGAGTAATCCAAGGTACACATCTGAGGAGCATGCTGTCTTTGGCATTGGAATAAGACTTATGATTTTTTTTTAATGCCTTAACTAAAGTCTCTTAAGCTATTCCCCTAAGTATTCTGTATTCTGTCAGAAAGTAAATTTTGAGTTGGGTGTGACCATCAAGGCACATGGACAATGAGGTGTGTTGTGGTTCTTAATAATGGACAAACACCAGGGAGACAGCTCGGTGGTAGGGCACCTGCTCACAGCCTGGTGACTTGATTTACATCTCTGGAAGCCACATGGTGGAAGGATAGAATTGGCTTGGTCTCTGACTTGCACCTGGGTGCTGTGGCATGTGCGCACCAATTCTCTGCCTCTAATAAATTAAAAAGAGTGGACGTAATCATAAGTTAAGAAAGATTTTAGGCATGTATTAATAATTGGAACCCCTTTGGGTTATAAAAGTATCTTAGTAAGGTCTCTCTTGCCCCTCATGGTCTCTACGTTGCGTGTCTGTGTGTTCCTTTTGGCTCTCCGTCTCAGGACTTTCTCTCCTTTAATAACCCTGCCATAATCCTCAAAAATATATCTTAATAAGACACACAGATGTAGGAACTTGGTGCAGATGTACTTCTTGTTAAATAAAGCCTTTGCCTCAAAAGCAAAAGGACCTGGGTTTGGATCATTAGATCCCATGTAAAAATGCCAGGCAGACATGGTAGTGACCTGCAATTCTGGTTTTGGAAGGCAGTCTAGATGCCCTCCCCTTCCCCCCCCAAAAAGGAAGTAGAACAATCCAGCATGATTGTCACCCTCCCTCCTCACCCCAAAACGATGTACTTGTCTGTGGAAACTGCAGGAGACACTGTTGGAATTGTTTTTGATTAGGCAGCTGAGTTTTAGGTTATTAGATTTGTAGAGCTGGCTGTGAATTAGTGGGAAAGTTGGTTGGCTTCTAGTAAAGGTAATATCTACCTTTAGAGCGAGCAGTTTACAGCTCTTGTGACTTGGCAGTTGCACATGGAGGCTTATTGTCTATTACAGTCGCACCTGGAGGTTAAATGTGTTGTTACCTGTTAGCTTCTTTCACTACGGCAGGTATGTTGATTTATTCATTGAGTTTTATCCAACATGATAACAGACTATTCAAGAAGATCCTATAATTTATGTTTCGATTTTGCTTTCTCTAACCAAGGCTAATACTAGCAGCTGTCCATTTACCCTCTGTGTCTACCATGTACTGCATTATAGAACTCATTGCCTCACATGTATTGCTTGTTTAGCTCTCAAAGCAATTCCGTGAACAGGTCAGGTACTTGGAGATGAGGAATTGGGTCTTTAACAGGCTAATTTACTTCCTCTGCATCATACGGACATTTGGTGAAATAGGGATTTGACAGTCTTCCTTTGGATGTTTCCTATGCAAGCTCCTTGCAGATAAGGACCTAGGAATGTTGTGGATGTGGGAGTGGGACCTGGACATGCAGTAGCAACTTAGTGCACCCAACATCTCATTTTGAGGGTGCCTGACATGAAGACAGTGGTGAAGCTCTGCTGTTTCCCCTGAAAGTAAGAGTCATCACTGTCCTCCTTGAGCCTCTCGGGTATAGGAATATATGCTAGTCTGTGGCGAGGGGCAAATGTGTGAAATTGGCATAGACAGGAGTCCTGAAGGGAAGACGTGATTGCAGCTTGACTTCTGGGAGCATGTGAGTGATGGAAGGTTTCCAGAGGGATATATAGGATGAGATTTTTTTCCCCTTGTGTGTGTGTGTGTCCACCTTATTATTTCTGAGATGTGCTGAATCTGGAGCCACCTGTTGATTCAGCTGAATGCCAGCCAGCCCCCAAGCTTTTTCTTTCCTCCTTCCACGGATCAGGTTTCTGAGGCATGCTGTTACATCAGCACTGCATGAGTGCTGGGTGCATACTGCAGCCTTGGGAATGAGTGCCCTGCCTTGGGAAAGATAACAAGGCTGTGAGCTCCCTCTAGAGGTCAGCAGTGGTAACCATCAGAGAGGGTCTGTAATGGAAGAACTGGACTATAAAGTTAGCTGGTGCCTTAAGTCACCTTCCCCTGTCTTTGGCTTCCTCCTTCCTCCCTCCCATCCTTTGTTGAATCAAAATGGACCCAGGGCCTCACGTGCGTCCTGCCAATGAACTATACCCCAATCCAGGTATTTCTTTTACCGTAGTTATGGTGATTGTGTTTGTGAGTGTGCGTGTACACTGTACTACATTGCACATTTGGAGGTCAGAGGACAACTTTGTAAGAGGAGCCCCTGTTGTGGGTTCTGGGGATCAAACTGAGGTCATCAGGCTTGTGCAGCCAGTGGTTTTACCTGCTGAGCCACTGCACAGAATGTCATGTAATTTATAAATGTTAATGCAGGCACCTGTGTGCCAAGGGTGTGTTTTGTAAGTTAGAATTTAACCTGCTGAGCTGTCTCACTATCTCTCCCCCCTTTTTTAATACTGGGGAGAAATGAGTTTTTCAGAAATGTGAGCTAGTCAGTAATCTGCATAGTGATGGAAGGCCAGACCATGGAAATGGATCTTGTGTCCTAAGAAAATAGCATGCTTACTGGGAACTGTAAGCATGTAAGCATGGAAACAAATCAGATAAAAGTAACATCAGATTTTCTGCTGCTGTATCCCAGAGTGTTTAGGAATGAGCTCTGACACAAAGTTGTGCAGCAGGTGTTCTGTTTCTATGCTACCTTTCCCACATCTGGAAAGCCAAGTACTGGAAAATTAACAATGGGACATGCAAGTTGCTGACTTGTTTAATTAAACCTCAGAGTAAACTAATATAGAGGTTAGTTTTTAAAACCTCGACTGATTAGTGAGAACTCTATTCCAGAACAGAAGTGCTGATAATAATCAGGTGCTCCAATAACATTTATTGTGTAGCCCTTTTATTCTTGATAAATTTATTTTCTGCAGAACTGATTGCCAGAGTTCATTTCTTTAAAAACTAACATATAAGGGTAGGACGAAATGACGTTAATTTTTTGTATTAACATTATAAAATATTTTATGTGTATGCATATGCATGGATATGTGCATATGTGTGAACATCAGTTTTATTGATGTCTACCATTTATTTTCCATCTACTACCTTACTTTTTTTTAAAATTTTTTTATTATTATTATTTATTCAACTGTGCGCATGTGCATGTGTATGTGCGCGCGTGTGTGTGTCTGTGTCTGTGTGTGTGTGTGTCTGTGTGTGTGTGTGTGTCTGTGTGTGTGTGTGTGTGTGTAGAACCACGGACGAATCGGGAACCACCATGGCCGCCTCCACCTCCTTCAGCCCCGGGATTCACAGGCTCCGCCCTACCAGGACCAGAAGCGCAGGCCGCCCCCGCTTCCACCTGGCGTTTATACGTGGGATCTGGGATCCGAACTCAGGACCTTCCGCCTGCAAGGCGGAGGCTTAACCCCTGAGCCACCTCTCCAGCCCTACTACCTTACTTTTTAAGACAGGATTTTTCACTGAACCTGGATCTTGCTGATTCAATTTGTTGATTGGCCAACAAGGAATCTTGGGATCTTCCTGGCTTTGCTTCTCAGCACTGAGATTGCAGGTGTGCCCAGCTTGGATGACAAGTACTTCCCACACTGTGTCACTCATCTTCCCTCTTCCCTCTTTGTCCAAAAGTTCTCATTTTTCCAAGATTGGTTTCAAACTTACCGTGTTGTTGAGAATGAACTTCTGATCCTCCTGTAGAAGGACTGAGTCCAGGCAGTACAGCACCATGATGAGTTTGTGTGGCACGGGGCTTTGAGCCTGCTAGATAAGCACTTTACCAACTGAGCCACATCCCCATCCCTATCTGTCTGCTTTTGTTCTCCAGTTGCTTATAAAAAGTGTGTTGGGGGGGGGAATCATGTAAAAGATGCCAAGAGCCAACCTAAAGTTCTCAAAGTCCAAATCTGGAATACTGAAATAGGTGGAATGTGGTAAATAAAATGATTTTTAGATTATAAAATACAAAATAAACATCCATGACTTTGAATTGACAAAGAAGTGATTGGAGTGAATGGGAGCTTGGCTGTGGTTTCACCTTGATTTTCTTCCTGAGTTCATTAGACAGAGGACAAACGGCACCTAAACAGTGGATTCTCAGCAGTGACAGGACAGTGTGTGCCTCAATGTTGTTACACGAACGGTGTGCTAACCTGATCATCTTGCCTTAACCCATGATTGCAGCAACTAACAAATGCTGAATAACAATACTATGAAGTTCGTTGGGTACCAGTTCGATTCCTTATAAGTGACATATACATGCAAAGTTTAAGGAGTGGAAGAAATTAGGTGGGGAACTATGCAAGAACTCCCTGTACCACCTTTGCAACCCTTTTGTAATTCTATATAGTGTGCGTGTGTACACAAGCACATTCCTATAGAGGTCCAAGGGTGACTTCAGGAATCTGAATCATCCTGGATTGTTCTGTCTCCTTTTGGCTTTACTCTGGAGTCCTCCACACTCTGCATTCCAGAGCCAGAAGTTCAGAATGCTGCCATTTCTGCCTGTTTTTACGTGGATCTGGGATCTGAGTTCAGGTGCTTCTGCTTGCAAGGCAGAGACTTAACCCCCTGAGTTATGTCTTCGCTTCCTCCCCCTTTATAATTCTAAAACTATGTCAAAGTTTTTCTGGAAACAGATTCATCTTTATGCAGTTAGCTTTCATTGGCTGATGCTAAAAGGATAAACAACTTTTCTGTTATGTATGGCTTTTGTATACTAATATTTGTAATTAAGTAGCCACAGATTTGTCTGTATAAAGTGAGCCTGTGGTTTGTCCCCTAAAGTTTCATACTTTGAATGCCTGGTCCTCAAGTGTGATCACATGAGAAGTGCTGTGATGGGAACCTACCTAGGGCTGGATTGTGTAGTTTAACCTTAACATACATGGTCCTGGGTTCAGTCCCCAGCACTAAAAGGTGTGGGCAGAACCTAATGGGAAGTCCTTGGGTCACCAGGAGCATGCTCTTGGAAGAGATTGATCAAGGTCTGGCGGGATCAGTGAATTAGTTCTTGTGAAAATGAGTTGTTATTGAAAAGCCAGAGCCTGACCTAAATAAATAAACTTCCTTGGTTGCTAGTTCCTCAGTCTTGGGCATTTTGTTAGAGGAATGGAAAACCAACAGCATACCTCAAATGTGGCAGGTCAGGGTGGAGAGATGGCTCAGGGGCTTAAGACCCTGCCTTGAAAACAGAAGATCCTGAGTTCAGATCCCAGGTTCCATGTAAAAACTGCCAGGTGGAAATGGCAGTGGCTTGCACCTCCAACCTGGTGAGCAAAGCCTGGGAAATCCTAAAACAAAGCAAAAAGGAGGTAGAAGCAATCCAGGATGATTGCTGAAGTTGCCCTTGGTCCTTCACAGGGGCACATAGTGCTCTCTGACACACACATACACACACACACACAAGTTAAAAAAAATTCATGAAATGGGGCAGGTCTTATTATGTGGGAATTGTTTCCTGGCAATCAGTAGTCTGCATTGCCGCCACCCCCACCCCCCCACCGCACCTTTTTGCATCTGACTTCCTTTATATAGCACAGTACATTTTGAAATGGGGCTGTACCATTGCTTGTGTCAGTTGTTCCTTCTTACGGCTTCTTACGTATCTCATTTTATCCATCTCCCCCCATTGTGTCCCATTTTCAGTGATTAGAGAGTGGTTGTGAGTTTTGATATTAAGATTTTTTAAAGTATGTGTGAATGTGTGTATTAGTGGGCATTGTGTGTCTCTGTGGAGGATCAAGGGTGACTTCGGGAATCATCCCAGATTGCTTCTACCTCCTTTTGGCTTCACTGTGGAAATTCCCAGACTCTGACCACAGCCTATAGGTGGTGCCCTCCTCCGCTAGACCTCTTTGGAAGTCACCAACCACATCATGAGGCTTTGTCCTAAGGTGTTTCAAATCCAGCTCTGTTGACTACGAGGCTTCCCTCCCTGAACAGTGAGCGCTCATTGCTCTGTGCACACTAGGTATCATGCCCCTTGCAGCTTATCTTCGCTTTGATTCTCTTGCTACATTAATTTCCAAACTTTTTTTCCTCAGTTATTTGAGTAGTATGTGGTGGCGTCCTCCTTGCACAGATTGCCAGCATTTCTGTGGCTGGTTTTATGATAGTCATGTTCACATACCTCATGCTTGAGGCTCCTGTCTTAGTTCTGCAATCATTTCCTCAGTCCCTGATAGCTTTGATTTTATGTGAACAAAACATGTGAACATGCTCTGTAACTTTTTGTTTTGTTTATTTTGAGAGGAGAGAGTTAGAGGTTATACGTGTGTGTGTCATGGTGCACGGGTGGAGGTCAGCTGCTCTCTGTCTGGAGTTTCCACTGCTGTGTTGCCTTGTGCACCACAGCCAGCCTCATAGTGTCAGTTGCTCCAGGTCAGGCTTGTGGTTTCATGCTGCCTGCACATCTGTTTCTGAATGACCTGCCACTTTCTTCGCAGGATTGCATTGGTGCCTATGTGGGAACGCAGGTCAGTTCTTGGCACTTATCTTCGTTTTGATTCTCTTGCTACATTAATTTCCAAACTTTGCGCTCTCTCCATTTAAAAAGTAATTTATTTAAGAGAGGTTAGAGCTGATGCAAGGTACATGGGCACAGAGGTCAGGTAAGGCTCTTCTGAGAACTTAGTGAGTACGCTGGTTATTAGTGCTCTTCGCTTCACTGAGCTGTGATGGCTGGGCTTCATCCTTAGTGTTACTCCACGTGCGGCCAGATTCTAAGATGTGTGTGTGGTGTGTGTGTGTGTGAGAGAGAGAGAGAGAGAGAGAGACTGATTGGCCAGGAAACCTGTCTGCAAACCCCATCCCTCAATTACAAAGTGTACCCTATCATGCTTCACTTTTGATTTGCTTGCTAGGGATGGAACATGGGTCTTCATACTTGGGTGGCAAGCCCATTTACTGAATGAGTTGTCTCCCAGACATTAAAGGCTGTCTTTTTAGATCCTAGCTTTTTCTTGTTTCATCCCTTCTTTTGAGGTTCTGTGCTCAAATTCCAGCAGTTTCTTCTTTTCCTAATTCATAGTTTCTGTAAGCTGTTTGGAGTCCTCAGCCTGCCATGTGTTCTGTGCACTCTTTTCAGGCAGGTAGCTTGAGTAAATATGGGACTGCTTTCTTTCCTTTCTCTAAGACGGTGGTCCTGCACTTGCACACTGCACACTGCTGGGAAGCAGTTGTTCATTTGTGCTGTCAGTTTCCTTATAGCCAGCAGCAGGACAGTGAACCTAAATTGACTTAGTTCCTTCAGGGCCAGAAGTAGAAGGTTGGCTACTAGAATTCTCTCTCATTTTCTGTCTTTCTTTCAACTTCTTGAAAGAAATACTCAGCTACTTTGCTTATTTTACTGGGAACTTTTTTAGTATACCTTTGTGTATCTTGGTGTTCTTTGTTAACCTTTGTCTTTTACTGAAACATAACTGAAAGAGGAGACAATGGAAATTTGTGCAGAAATCAAAATTTATTTGTGAAAAGATAGGATTCATTATAGTCACTGTGGTTAAGTGTATCTTCTTTCAGATGTGAAAGTTAAATGCCATAGAGTGTAACATAATGATTGTGGCAGGGGTAGAGCATAGAAGCTAGCTCAGTAATAAAGTGGATGTGTATCATGCAGAAAGACTCTGGGTTCAATCTCCAACCTTTTCCCCATCCTTCCAAAGAGAAAAGCAGTTGCTTTTGGAGCCATCGTCTGTAGACCATGTTCACTCTTCATCAGTGTGATACTCTCTCTGGCCCTCTTTTTCTGGAAACATTCAAATTTTAGAATTTAAGAAATACTCTAGATCACTTGGTGCCTTAAATGTAGTAGATACTGAGTTAAGTACTTAGTTTTCTGTAGAGACAGGCAGCAATTGTAATTTGTTATCAGTAAGTGATAGAGAGTTGTTTAACTTTGAATATTTAGTGAATACAGGCACATTTGCAATGAGCAGAAGCAGTAAACTGAATATTTCACAATGTTTCTTTTATCTTCATCCTGTGATTCAAACATTCTTTGCCCTTGCTGTATCTAGACTCAGTCATGGTTGCTAACCTTGAGTTCTGGTGTTGACACTTGATAGATGTGTGTGCCTTCCCTGGCAATATGCCTGGTCTCTTGGTGCTTCCTACACGCTAATGGGACTCAATGGAAATGATATGATAGTGATTCTCTATAGATGAAGTGGATGTGTTTATTTTTATTTCATTTTTATGTACGTGCATGCATGTGTGTTTCTGTGTATATCAGAAGGCACTGTGTATGCCTGTGGAGGGTCAAGGGTGACTTCAGGAATCACACTGATTTGCCTACCTCTTCTTTGTTTTGCTTTGAAGTTTCCCTAGCTTTACTTTCCAAGCTGCCACCCTTTCTGTTTGGCATTTTTTTATGCGGGAATCTTGGTTCTGGACTCAGAGCCTTTTGTTCGCATGGGCAGAACTTAACCAAGAGATGTCTCTCCAGACTCGAAATGGATGTATTTAATGCTCACTTGGCACACTGTGGCTGCACACCTCTGAAATTGTGTGAAATGTCTTTCTGTATAAACATAGCACTTTTTTGCAAGACAGTCTTAACTCCTGAGCCATTTTTCCAACCCAAACATAGGTCTTTTTAAATAATTAATGTCAGTATACAATTATATCTATGTACACCAGCAGGATTTGACCAACATTTACTTTAAATAGCCAAAGTAAGTATCTTTGTCCAGTTGTTCAGTTTTGTAGGCAGAACTGAGTTCCAGTAGAACTTCGTTTACATAAACAATGATAGCCATAGATTTCCATCTTGTAACTAGTGGCAGCTACTTTCCTTTTTCTGTGTGTGTGTGTGTGTGTGTGTGTGTGTGTTGGGCCATGTGTATGTATGCTTTTTCATGTGTGCTGATGGATTTGCACATGTGTGGATATCTGAAGTTGGTACTAAAGAGTCTCAGTCACTTTTGCTCCTTACTGTTTTTGAGACAGGGTCTCTAATGAGCTAATGAAGAGCTCTGTGATAGACAGGTCTAATCTGGCCACCTGTCTTGAGTCCGACAAGGCTCAAAAGTTGATTCTTTACTGTGCAGTGATTGTTTCTAATGATTACCGTTTGTGTATACTACTTATAGATACTTCTATTAATGTTTTTAACGTGACAGTGTTAAAGTTCTGAACTCAATGGCTATCTGAAGTTGTTTTATTCTATTAATTAAGGCAGACAGGAGACAAGGTGGGTGACAAGGCAGCAGCAGGAGGTAAAAACAGACCACACAGCTGCCGATCTCACCACTGCATTTCATTCTCTTGAAAGGGCAAATCTGGTTGCTGGAACTGTGAAAAGAAGTCCAGCCTGACCAAGTGGGCACAGTATAAATGTCTTGATTTGAATCAATACACAAGGAAAATTTGACTATGCCTTTTTAAAGTATTCTTTTTGTGGCACAATTTAGAAATCAAATTAAGAAATGCCTATGGAGGCCCAAAAGTGACACTGGAAATCACCCTGAATTGGGCTACCTCTGGAAATACAGGCCACTGCCATTTCTGCCAGGTGTTTTTATGTGGGATCTGGGATCCGAACACAGGACCTTCTGCTTGTGAGGCAGAGGCTTAACCCCCAAGCCATCTCTTCAGTCCTCCATTTAAAAGACAGTTTACACGACACTGTTTTATATTGGACCTAGGAAAATTTATTTTCCTTTTAGAGTGTGGGTTTTCTTTTTTCTTTTTTTGGCTGTTTATTGCTGGTTTATGAGAACATATAGCTCAGCTCAGTTGGTGTGCTTCAATGAACCATGAGTCACGTTCAGTATTATGACTTGAGCCATGGTAGTATTGGTTTGGCTTCTAAAGCACGGAGAGTAACTTAAGGACTCTTAGAGGTGTGATGTAGGGCAGCTCTAGAACATCTACACATAGAATAGAAGCAGAGCAAGCCTCCAGTGTGTCATTCAGAAATTAGAATTCCATGTCAAGTGATTTCTGTGTACTAACTATGGAGGTCGTGATTGGATTTTCTGACTGTTAAGAATTCTATCTGAAGTTATTTGTACACTTAGAATTTTTGTATCACCACCATATTCTCACTATCTGCCTTTGTTTTTTTTTTTTAATCTCCTGCTTCCATCTCCCAAGTGCAATGATTGCAGGTGTAATCCACCTCAGTTTTGGGGTTTGTATAAAAAAAGCCTGGCAGGGATGGTAGTATGCTCCAGGTTTAGAGTCTGATGCCCAGCATCCCTGTTGTGGGCTCATCAAAAGTATGTAAGTAAAGCAAAGGGGTGATGGCACATACCTCTAATCCTAGCACTTTCCAGGTTAAGGCAGAAGATCAGCAAGTTTGAGATCAGCTTAGCTTAACAAAGTTAAACCTTGTGTCAAAATAATGAGAGCAACAAAAAGTATTTAAGTTAGAAAGTTAGCAAAATAATAATTTCAGTGTTTATCAGCGAATACTTCAGGAAGTGAAGAAGGACGATCAGGGGTCAGGAATTCAAGACCTAGACTACATGAGATTCTGTCTCAAAACCCAAACCAAAGGGTTGCCAAGATATATAAGACATTGCAAAAATTTGGTGGTCTGAATTTTGTGCCCTTGTAACTGTTTATGTGGTAGAAGGAGAAAACAAACTCCTGAAAATACTTTTGCCTGCACCATGGCAAACATGTGCTTGCCCACTTTTCCTGTTTTTCCCTTGAATGAATGAACAAACAAACAAGCTAATAAATGGATAAATAAAACAAAATATTGAAAAAAACTCACACTTTTTTGTATTCACAAAGTAAATGAAATAATAAACACACTGGCATTTATTGTTTGTTGTGTTGTTTGAATATTGTATTTGGTGAAATAGTTTTGCATAGTTTATTCTGTGGTTAAAATTTTTAAGGTAAAAGTATTCATGAAAGGATTTTAGAGTCTATAATGAGGGGTGTTATGTAGACTTGTAATGTGTGAGGAAACCTAAACTTTGAAGTGCCAGTGAATTGGGGATCAAAAACTGATGCCTTTCTTTGTTTGTTTCAATTATACAGCAGATATAATTTCTACAGTAGAATTTAATCATTCTGGAGAATTACTAGCAACAGGAGATAAAGGTGGTAGAGTTGTCATCTTTCAACAAGAGCAGGAGGTAAGTGTTTCAAGTTCAATATTGAATTTTCAGTGGGTGCTGAAGGAGCTTGTGTCGTTGCGCTGGAACCACTCAGTAGAGGATGTTGAGATTTCAGTGTATTAGTAGCACTGGTTTTCATAGCTTTGCCTGTATTGTTTCAGTTTTTCTAGATACAATTTTGATTGTAATAACTTTGGTTAGACAAGAGAATGGAAGTAGCCGAAGATGCAGATTTTTGACCATTTTCGAAGCCGTTTACCCTCCCTGATGAGTCTTGGCCTACTACTGTCAAGGCTTCCTTTTGTGGAAATTTACGGGACTTCAGTGTTGTGCAGAATCTTATTTAAGTGTGTTTTTCTTTACACATTTGTTAGGTACACTTATCAATCTGATTGACAAATAACAATCTCACAAAAACTTTGTACCAAACATTTATCTTACTGGCTAATTCCCTTCATTTATAGGTCACAGTTTAATCTTTAGAATAATTAGTTTTGAAACATCTTTCTCTATCTGTAATATACTCAAGAAGAGTTTAATATGGAGAAATCACAGGGTTAGTTTAAAGCGTTGTGAAATTCCTTAAATAAGCAAAGCTTGAGCAATCACAACATTCTCTGTACTTCTATAGCCCCGAGGACCTCGAAGGACTTTATAAACATGAATGAATTAACCCCCATAACACTCCCGTGAGGTGGGCATTTAATTTTGAAAAACGATGAGTCTGATTAGAAGATGCACAAGCACTAAATATGTCTTTTATTTATTTTTAAACTTACCTTTTATTTCTTTGGTTGGGAAAATAAAATTAAGACTTAAACTGTCTTGTGTAAGTCTTGTTAAGCCTATTCTTCCTCCCCCTCCTCTCCCTCCCTCTTCCTCCCAGTTTCTCCCCTTTCTACCCACCTTCCTCTTTCTCTCTTTTGAGAAAGGGTCTCATGTTGCTCATGAGCTTGGTTTCCAAAATGCTATGTAGTCAGGGATGTCATCTGGACTTCTGATCTTCCTAGCTCCTTAAGAGTGTTCAGATTGCAAGTTTGTGTCACTATGCTTGGTATTAGGGGGTGCTGGGGATGAAACCCAGGATTTGGGCATGCTGCCCACTGAACCACACCCAGCCACTTGAAAACTGACCATAAGAACCATGAATCATGGATCCATGTGCATTATTACAATTTCTCTTTCTCCTTTTTAAAAATATTTTTATTTTTAATGAGAGAGAGAGAACTGTATGTCCCTGTGGAGGACCAAGGATGGTTTCAGGAATCATCCTGGATTGTTTCTAACTCCTTGCTTCCTTCTGGGATTTCCCAGACTCCACCCACCAGTGCTGGAAGTGCAGGCCGCCATTTCTGCCTGGTGCTTTTATGTGGGACTTGGGATCCAAACTCAGGATCTTCTGCTTGCGAGACAAAGTCTTAACCCCTGAGCCATCTCTCCAGCCCCCAATTTCTCTTTCTTTACAAACAAGAAAGCCAAGATAGAGACAGTCAGTGCCCAAGATGACATTTTGGCTTTCAGGGGTCTTTCATGTTCTCCGGAATGTGAATGCTAACTTTATAATTTCGACTTTAAAAGCAGAATTTATAGAATGTCTATACCTGTGTACATTTTTCAATAAAAGTTAATGCCTGTCTATTTCCCCATCTCCTTTTTTTTTTTTTTAGCAAAGTGTGTTGGAGAAACACACACACACACACACACACACACACACACACACACAAGTTGTTTTGGACCTTGTTATGTAGCTTTTGAATGCTGGTTTATAGGCATGCATGCACCATTGTGCCTGGTCTTAAGAAAAGCTTTTAAAATTTAATTTCATTTACTGTGTTTATTCTTGACTTTATATTCTGAGCAGTTCAGAAAGATTCTTAAGTGAGATCATTGAATCGCCATTACTTTAAACTTTTTAAAAATTGGAAATTCGCTGCTGCAGAATGAAGTCATTTTCACTTTCTATAAGTGGTAATTTGTTATGAAAGTCGAAATTTGATGTGAAAAAGTGACTGGAATTTAGGACAAAATAGGGCAAATGGTTGCTTTTATATGGGTTCAAGTAGTTGTAGTAATAAGTCATACTCTAGTGTTTTTACAAAGGCTACCAATAATGTATTAATTTGTAAACAAAAACCTAGCATGTAGTTAAGAGAAATTGTTTAAATACATAGAAATTGGTATAAAAGTAATTTTCTATTTTTTGAAATCCCATGAAAGATTCTAAAATGCTATTTCAAATAAGTACTTAATAAACAGAATGACGATTTTCTAAAAGAATGGCTACTTTTTATGTATCTGTCATTTTTTTTTTTGCCAAATTTAACAATTCATCACAGCTTGTTTAGTAAAACACATGCCCAGCATAGTCTATCCCTAGGTTCTGTCTCCAAAAATCACCCCAAAAGATCCTGTGTATTAGTCGATAGTTTCTCACAGACTCTGGTTTCTCAGATCTATAGTTTTCTTAGACTTCCACACATTACAAGATAGCAGAGTTGAGAGAGGTCAAGTTCAAGGAACAATTCTAATGTCTATATTCTTTCTCATCCATATAAAAGGGGGCCTTTGATTCATGATTTGTAGGACAGCATATAATTTTCTTTGACTTATTTTTTTTCTTGCCCTTTTTGTCTTGATATGGCATTTCCATATCCATTTACCGTCCGAGGTAAATTATAGAAGGAATTTCAGGAAGCTTGTTGTAAAGGGCAACAACTGAGGTTAGCGTGGTACTCTGAATTATAGTATTTTAAAAGACTGATCTGGGATTCAAGAGTCACAGGGTGGAGCTTAATGAAGATCACTGCTCTGCATAGAGAGGAGTTGGCATTTCTTTACATGCACATAGTTATTTAAAATATTGTATAAATTTTCCTTTAAACTCTGTATATATGAAACAGAAGTGAATTTTTTCCTAACCTCAGACATTTCATTGTACATATCCTCAAGCAACAAAAATCTGAAGTTCAAAAACATTTCTACTTCCTAGAACCTGCATTTTTTAAAGATGGGATTTCATTTAGCTCAGACTGACATTGAGCTCACTGGGAGCGTGGAATCCTCCTTCTGAGGCTACAAGTAAGTGCCTCTATGCCAGGCCCAGTTTTCCACATATTAAAATAAAATTACTGTTCTTATTTTACCCCTTCATTCTAGATTTGAACTATTTCTTATTGACACAACAAGAGCAGAAGTGTTGGAACCAATGTTGCTTTCTAGCTTAGGGGTATAGATAGTTTCCTAGCTCTCTCCATCTTGTGTCCTACCAGAGAATGGTCCCAACCACTATGGTCTGTCTTTCCCCATATCAATAATAAAAGGTAATTTCCAGTAAGTTTGCTTAGTTGTCTGCCTGAACTTAAAAAAAATTTTTGTTGTAGGCATGTGCAGATACTCACCTTTAGTGTCAAGGTGACAGGAAAACCACCAGCCACAATTGGTTTCTTTTCTCATTGTTAAAGATTCTGTACTCTTTCTTTAGCCATTACCAATACTATAATGGAGAGGTAAATACTCTAGACTTAGTGTGGTTCTCTATTGGGAGATGACCTAGATTCTTCTTCCTTTCTTTTTCTTTTTCTTTTTCATATAAGGAAGTAACACTGTTGAGCATTTTTTGTAATTCTTTTTTTTTTAATCTTTTATTTACTGTGTGTGGGTCAGAGGGTATTGTGTGTCCCTGTGGAGGACCAAGGGTGCCTCGATTGCTTGTACCTCCTTTTTGCTTCATGCTGGGATTCCCGAAGGTCCGCTCACCAGAGCTGGAAGTTCAGGCTTTGATTTTTATGTGAACCTGGGATTTGAACTTAGGACTTTCTGCTTGCAAGTCAGAGTCTTAACCCCTGAGCCATCTTTTCAGGCCTGTAATTGGGTCTTTTAAACATGTTATTTTCTTACAATTTTCTAGAAGTAAAAGGTCTGAGTCAAGAATATCAACATTTTAACGTTTTCTTTGTGTGTATGTACATGTGTGTGTTTGTCAGAAGACACTGTGTAGGCCCAAGGGTGACTTCAAAGGTCTGGATTGCTTCTGCCTCCTTTTTGTTTCCCTTTGGGACTTCCCAGGCTCAACTTTCCAAAGCCAGAAGTGCAGGCTGCTGCCATTCCCCCTGGTGTTTTTAGGTGAGATCTGGGATTCAAATTCACGTCCTTCTGCTTGTAAGGCAGTCTTTGACCTCCTGAGCCATCTTTCTGGCCCTGAAAATTGTAAAGCTCTGTATTCTGCTACTGTCTGATCCTGCTACCTTATCCTGACAGAAGCAACTTGGAGGAAGAAAAGGTTTATCCTGGCTCACAGGTCAAGAGGAGTCATTGCAGCAGGTCAGGTCACATCCAGTCAGGGCAGAGAGGGAGGAACTGTTCAGCCACTTTTTTTTTTTTTTAATTTATCCACTCATTCATTCATTTTGTGTGTGTGTGTGTATGTGTATTAGAGGGTACATGTGTCCCTGTGGAGACCAAGGGTGACTTTGGGAATCATCCTCCATTGCTTCTACCTCCTTGTTTTTCTCTGGGATTCCCCAGGCTCTGCTCACCAGGGCTGGAAGTGCAGGCCACCACCGCTTCTTCTTGGCATTTTAATGTGGGACCTGGGATTTGAACTCAATACCTTCTGCTTTTGAGGCAGAGTCTTAACCCCTGAGCCATCTCTCCAGCTCTCAGAACACTTTTTTAAAAAATAAGTTTTATCTTTTCTGAGACGGGGTGGGGTGTGTGTGGGACCACAAACACAGGGTGATTTCAGGAGCTCAGTTGTACCTTACTGTGTGTAATTCCTGGGATGGAAGCTGCCAGGTTTGCCAGCAGATGCCTCAGCAGCTGGACTGTCACCTCGCTTAGTTCTAAGAGCACGACCTCTGCTTTAAATACTGCAGGCAGGATCCCAGCCACCCACAGAGGGCAGGTCTTTCCCCTCAGTTAGCCTGGTAATTCCTCCCAGGCATGCCCAGAGATCAAGCTAACCTAGATTATCCTTCACAGAGGCTGTCTTCTGCAGATTATGTCTTGGGGTTGACAGACCATGCCACAATTAAATTATCAAATTTTGCCCCTTTCTTTTTGAGTTTACTGGTTAATTTTCTAAGAATAAAATAAAAAATGCAAATCCTCCCCTCACGTGATGAATAAGACTATGTAGAACAGTGAGTGTTTAGTTTTTGAATATTTGTTTTTACATATGGAATTGGAACCCTGTTGTGCATATCACTTTTAACAGTTTTACACAGGTTTCATGCTTTTTTTTTTTTCCAGGTTGAGATAAATTCTCGTAATTACGGAGGCCAAGAGACCATTAGAACCATTTAGATAGACTGATACAGGTGGGGAAAACAAGATGAGGTTTGATTGGTTCACAGCTCATCTGAATTGTCAGTTAGGTAGTTAAGAACCACTGGTCTGTAGTTAACACCTGTGACTGACTATAAGGCTTCACAGGTTGGTGGACATTTTAGTCTTGTTGTGTTGAATTATTCATGTTTTTGCACATGATCTTTTTTATTAGATTATCCTAGCAACTGGAATTATGTCTATAATCTTTAAGTTATTTGTAAATTAATTTTTGTATTTTTCTTTGACAATTTCATATATAGGTATAATGAATTTAAGTCATTTTATTGTGTTATCAATTTTTGAAGGTTTTTTTGAAGCAAGTTTTGACAGATTGTGCCAAAAAGTGATGTGTAAATTTTTATTACTACCATTAGTGTGTAGCTGTCCATTTTTGTATGTGTATTTTGTATATGTATTAGTATGTAGCTGTCCATTTTGATATACTTTGTTATATCAAGACAGAGGTTAGCATTGCCTAGGTTTGATCACTAGTTAAGTTATATACTAACTCAGCTGACC
Organism: Typhlomys cinereus; assembly: GCA_023101885.1. NCBI lineage: Eukaryota > Metazoa > Chordata > Mammalia > Rodentia > Platacanthomyidae > Typhlomys > Typhlomys cinereus. The sequence goes on along the minus strand of JALPQD010000414.1, from coordinate 1,474,297 downwards.
ATTTTATATGACTTAAAGAAGTGTTAATATTTTTCCTTATGTTTTTGGAGGACTTCATGTCCACCAGAAGCCTTTCATTGTAGTTTTCTGCTTGTGGTCTTCCCTCTCCTGTCCTCCACAGTTTTTTAAGACAGGACCTCACTGAAGCCCCCACTGCTCTGAGACTCAGCCTCCCTAGTGCAGGGAAAACACCAGAAGCTACCAATCCCTTACATGGTTCACTTGGCAGATCTTTAAAAATGAAAGAGCTTTATTTTAATTTTTATACTTTTTGATTTGAAAATTATATAAACACTCAGTATTTTTTTCTTTGTGTAAGCAATGAATCTCTAATGCTTGCCAAATGATTGGTTTTTGTCCTAGTGGATTTTCATTTGATGTGTTTGAACATGCCAGGGACAGAATTAAATTCTGGATATATTGGTATTATGGGTCATAATGAAGGTGCATTCTGGTTAACTTTATTGTGAAACTTAACTCCCTTGCACCAATTTCAACACAGAAGCTATTGAAATGTGTTCTTGTTATACATTGGTTGTTATTGCTATGGCTCTTTGTTTCTAGTTGTGGTCCTTACAGGCCACATAAGGGACCAGCAATATGTCTTGGAGGGTAAAAGTGCTCTCTAAAGTCCGATGATCTGAGTTCACTGGAAAACTCATGTAGAGTGGTGAGAGAGACAACTGTACAAAGTTGTCCTCTGACTTCTACTTACTTCCCTCACATCAATATCACAAAAATGAAAAAAAAATAGCCCATGAAATTAACCTACCAATAGTGTCTTACATAACAGTACACTGTCAGAGTTGCTCCCCAGAACCACTATCCAGATTGAGCACGACTGACATTCTTAGTACCTCATGGAGCATGTCTCCATTTCTCCCAGGACCTACCAATCACTTTCTGCATTATTAAACAGGTGTATTATATGGATGAAATCATTCAGGGGACGCCTTTCTATACTGACATATTTCCTCATAATGTGTTCTCAAGGCTCATCCATCGCAGTGTGCATCAATGGGAGCAAGGCAGAGGGAGATACATGCAGGTCAGAGAAAACTTTTGAAAGTCAGTTTTCTCTCTGCCATGTGTGCTGCTGGGGATCTAGAACTTAGGCATCCAGGTTTACAAGCAGGCTCTCACCCATGAATGCTATCTAGATTTAAGTCTGAGTGGCATTCCACTGCAGGATTCTTCTCCCTTCCCTCTGTTTTTTAGGTATCAGAACCTTGTACATTGTTTTTAAACTTCATTTATTCATTTATTTAGTGCGTACTTTATTTACTCTGTGTGTGGGGGGGCACTGTGTGTCTCTGTGGAGGCCCACAGGGCCTCTTTCTATTTCTTTCTGGGATTTTCTAGGCTCCACTACCATGCAGGCGGGCATTTCCATCTGACATTTTTACGTGGGACCTGGAATCTGAACTCAGGACCTTCTGCTTGTGAGACAGTGTATTTATTAATCCCTGAGCCATCTCTTCCAACTTAGCCACACCTCCAGAGACTTAACCCCTGGGACATCTCTGTAGTCCCCTTTTTGGGTCTTACAAATAATGTTATGATCATTGGTGTACATGTTCCTATTCCTCAGGTATTTTCAGTTTGGTTGCAAACCACTGCAATGAAACAAACATTTCAAAATAAAGCAAGTAATACAGTTCCAGTTTGTGTTTGTTTGTTTCTCAGTGTATTGAAATTTTTAGCACTATTTCATGCTCAGTTAATTGCAGTAGCATTGTCTTAAATCTGCACATATAAAAGTTAAAATACACAATTACTGAACAATGGCTGGCTCCTGAAAAATGGTGCTCTATGCACTGCTGCACCCTCAGGCCAGGGAGTGGTGTCTTGAAGCCAGAGGCCTGGAAAAAACATGCTGGGGTGTGTACAAGTAATGAGTTTTCTTTTGGATAAAACACAAAAGGGAATTGCTAAATCAACCTATTAATGTTTTAAAAAGAAACTCCATGTTTTTTGTGATAGTACCCGCATTTTGCTTTCCATGGTACTTGTACCATTTATTTTGTATTTTTGTGTATTTTCAAAATTATTTTTGTCCTGTAGTTTTGGACCCTTTTATAAATGGAATCCTACAGAAAAGATTCTTTCTGTTCTGCTGTCTGGGTTGTAAAAGGAAGACATTTGGGTTGTTTCCAAAACTTTGAGAATGTTCTGATACAGGTAATCTTGGGTAAAGTGATTCCTTCGTGGCTTTGGCCCTCACCTACTGGATGTTACAATAAAGGCTGACTCTGTATTTTTTTATTCTCAAAAGCAAATGTGCAAAATTTCTGGCTTTCCAAATCTTTGTACTTTTCATATGAATTTCAAAAATTTTGATATATGAATATGTTTTACCGCATGCAGTTTTGTTCTTTCCAGTGAGTATTGTAGTTGAAAAGCTGGGCACACCTGTAACCCAGCCCTTGAGAAGATCACCAAAAACTCAAGGCTAAACTGCATTACAAAGTCCGTCTGTCCCCGCCCCCCTTGTACTTCCCCCCTGCCCTGCCCCCCAGACACTTTGAGTTTGTTGAATATTTGAACATCACTTTTTGTAAACTTAAAATATCTTATTTCTACCAGACTGCCATTTTTCTTGGTGATTTATTGATTTTATTAATACAATGCTCTTTGTATAATTAAAGGTTATAAACATGAATGTAGTTAAATTTGGTTTTGAGGCATTCTCATATAACGAGGATGACCTTGAACTTCTGTTCCTCCTCTGCCTCTTGCATGCTAATACTACAGACATATACTGTTGTGCCTAGTTTATTTAGTGCTGGGGATTATACTCAGGGCTTTGTTACATGCTAGGTAGCCACTCTACCAACTGATATATATTCCCTGCCTCTCACCAATATTTTGTTAGAGTTGCTAATTTTTTTTTTTTTTGAGTTGCTAATTTTTTATCCTACTCAAGAAATATTTTTCTACACCAAGATCCTGGGAGCTGCACTGTTTAGTGTGTTTTACTTCACAATGTGTGAAGATAAATAAGACCCATATGACACATACCTGTAATCTCCCCACATGAGAGGCCGAGCTGGGAGAGCTGGGAGAGCTGGGAGAATCGTAAGTTTGCGATCAGCCTGGGTTACATAGCAAGCAAAACTCTGAATGGAATGAAGAAACAAATGTAGTGATTCCCTTTTTCACAATAACCACATTTTAGGAGTTTAGTTTGTGATTAGTGCTCAACATGTGTCTGATGGCAACCAAAACTCTGGATCACCAAGAAATTGCTATGGTTGGTTGTTCAGCAGTGTTCCTTGTAAGGTGTCCCAATGCTCGGTCCTTTGTTTCTGTCCCATGCTCTGTTTACCTTCTTCTGGTAGTTACTGTTCATATAGAAATCTTAGTTGAATACTTGTTTTGTGCCAGACACAAACATAGGTGCTGCAGAGAATAAACTGACTTGTGTATTTACATAGACAATTGCATGCAAGTGGCGCATATGATGAAGAAAGAGGTTCTCATGGTGATCATAAAATTAAGAAAAATTGGCATCGGAAGGCTATGTGCGAAAAAAAAATCAAAGTTTGGCACATTCTAAAATATATCATCATTCGCTGCAGTATAAGAAAGTTTTGTTTTTAGTAAAGTCTAGAAGATGTTTTGACTGTGATGTGTGTTGGAGACACATGCGTGTCTGCTTTTCTCCAGAATTCACCACTGCATTTCATTCATGCCGAGAGAAATACCTGTTGAGTAGCAAAGCCCCACTGCCAACTACAAGTACAGATCTCTGCAGCCTGCTGTCAGTTACCATTCATAGGAATCCTTTCTGGTCTTTCGAGATGGCTTTGTGGGTGCTTGTCTCCAAGCCTAATGGCCCTAGAGAACTGACTTCTGAAAGTTTTCCTGTAGCTTCCACATATGTACTAGAGCATATATCTACACAAGATGAATAAATGTTTTCTTAAAAGCATTAATTTTTTGTAACTGTTAGTCTTTGTCTTGTTTTTTTCCACAACTCTAATTTTAGTAAAGTTTCAGGAGAGGTCAATGTATGTGACTTCTTTGAACATTTTAGGCATAATTTTCTCTCTCTCTCTCTCTCTTTTTTTTTTTTTTTTTTACTTGTAGAAGAAATGGTGTTTCTTATAGGCTATTGCAACTGCCAAACTCTTTGGATATTTCTTTTTAGAATTTAATAGATCATATTTGGACTCTAGCACTTGAACCTAAGTTAGGGTAATACTCTGATTCTGTGTTTGAGAATATTTTCATTGGTTAGTGGTTTTCGTTAAATGCAATATGACTAGCTCTTGTTCTTAACATTGGTGACCTGAATTGTGTGGTCTTTTTCTGCTCCTAAAAGGATTCTAAGTCTCTGCCTCTCTTAAGCATTGTTAAATTTAGTGTTGTACACTAAATTTCAAATATTAAATGAAAAACCAAATCTAAAACTGAGTACTGGTAACGAAAAGTCAATTGTAGTTTAGCATATTATAATATTCTTAATACAGCAAAATCTGTACGACTTCATAAGTTTAATTTCAGGTGACAGCATCCTTTCTAAGTGATATTTGACTACATGCTTGATGCTTTAAGTTGTCTAGTTGGGTGGAGACATATGAAAATGTGTTAGAGACAATGAAATTGATTTTTATCCCAGTATATCCCTAAAGTGGATTGTATTCTTTAGTACACATTCTTACTGTTGGTAAGTCTAATCACTAATAATTATGCTGATCTCAAAGGGGCGAAGGGTACTATAAACAATCTTGGAATAAAGAACAAAGAAACCTGGACATTCATAATAAAGGATTTTTTTTTATATAATGAACAACCCAAAATATGTACATCAAGATAACTGAATTGAGTTCTTTTGACATGGAGAAGAGTAGCCTGTTCTTACTATACATTAACTACACACATTTCAGTAAGTTGTTTTACTTAAAATCAGTGACTGAGATTATATAATGTCTTTGACTGATACTAACTGAAGCAAACCATCAGTGTGTATAAAGGTCAGATTATTTGGCTCACGTGAGGAAAGGCAGCCGTGTGGGATGAAGTGCAGGGCAGCATCTTTGGGGATGCTATCTATTTAACTGTTACAGAGACACTGCTTTTAGAATGAGAGATTTGTAGTGAAGTGGCTAGAACTGTCAGGAAAAGCAGACAACCTATTCAGTAGTAGACAACCTATTCAGTAACAGACTGGAAGTTGACCTGCTGAAGTGGAGAGAGGAAGAAAATGGGCTTCAGCTAGAAATTCTGAGCCAGCTTTGCTTAACCTGTTCATTATATAAAAAATCATTTATTATGAATGTTCAGGTTTCTTTTATCAGTATGTGTTCATGCTATTCAATAATACAATGAATTGATAAAATTGATCTGTATTCGAGCCCATTTTCCTCCTGGTGGAGTTGTGTATGTGTTGTTGCTTTGTTAGCTTTCTTACTCCTTTGAAGGTTTTTACATAAAGAAAATATGTGATAGCACATACAAGACCTGGCTAGTGGGCTACCTAGAATTTTCACTTTTTTGAAATTGACTGTATTGATGTACTTCTTAACAATGTTCCAAATATTTTTTATTTCCATTTTAGAACAAAATCCAGTCTCATAGCAGAGGAGAATATAATGTTTACAGCACCTTCCAGAGCCATGAACCAGAATTTGACTACTTGAAAAGTTTAGAAATAGAAGAGAAGATCAACAAAATTAGGTGGTTACCCCAGAAAAATGCTGCTCAGTTTTTATTGTCTACCAATGGTAAGTGCGCCTTTTCTTTTCAGACGCCTGCATTGGCACACACTCTGTAGGAGAGAAGTTCCTGGGCTCCTAGAGGAGTCATCCTTGAGAAGTGTCTGAAGAGACACTAGGAAGACTTCTTTCTTGCACAGTGGGACACCGCTGCCTTTCTTGTTCTATTGCTTACTGGGATGCTTTAGATGCTCGGGCACCATGTTTTATTTAGGCCTGTCCTATTTTTGCCATTTCTCAGCTTGGGCAAGTTCCTAATACTGAGCTGAGTTTTCCTCATCAGCAGGCTAGAGAGAGTAATGTCTGTATTACAGTATTGCTACTGATATTAAATTTCATAACTTAGCATACATATTGAATAGAAATGTTCAATAACTGATTGCCTTTCTTCCTAAGTTTACTCAAATCTACAGATGATAGGTTCCATGCCAGAATGCTTTCTCTAGAACACTCTTCTCGCATCCCTTCTCTTAGCATATCACTTCCCAGCAAGCCACTTGGTTGGAATAAGATTTTTGTCATGTAGTTTGTTATATTTGTACAAGGAAAGCGAGGCTTAGAGTCAAGTATGACAAAGTTGAGTTATTTCTTACTGCTTGCTCAGCTTTTTTTTCCTCCTGTTACTGGGTTCATGTGACTGAAGAGAATCATTAGAAAGTTGAGGGTTCGGGACTCTTGAGGATCTGGTGATGTAGCCTATCAGAATTGAGATAAACTTCTGGAGGCTGCTATGAAGGCCAGCAGAAGTGTTTCTTTACCCTTCACTGTTATAAAGTTGTGTATACTCAGGATTTCCAGAGTAACAGTGGAAGGTACTAAGCTCTTTATCCACGTTTGCTCTATAGCCTACAGTAGTGAATTCTTGACGGTGCATTCTGTTTACCTTCCCAGAAATCCATTTTCACCAGCAAGGCTTTTACTGTCTTTTCCTTCCTCTTTTCACCTACATTCTGGTTGGTGGAATTTTGAAACAGTCTTGCTGTGTTTGAACTCTTGATTTTCTGTTTCTGCCTGCAATTTTTAGGTAATACTTAAGGATCTGAACTCAGGTTCTTCTGCTTGCAAGGCCAGGCTTAACCCTTGAACCATCTTACCAGTCCCTCAGTTTTTTCTTAATGACCCAGAGTCCAGTTAGTTCTGTCTGTACGCACATGGATGTGGGACCATCCCCTGCAGGGCGAGCAATATGTCAGTGGCTACATTCCCTGATGGAAATGACCACTGTCCATCTACCAGCAGCCCTCATCTCTTGTAGTCACTTGCCAGTGACTTGCTCCTCAATTCACGGTGAGCCCTTCCTTGTGTGTTCAGGTCTTGTACACATAACCACACCTGTGAGTTCAGTGGTATAAAGGCCACGTTAAGTCTAGAAGACAGCTTTTTCATGTTGCTCCTCCAGGTCCTCTGTTCCCCATCTATTCTCTAGGCCTCATCATTCCCCATGTCACTTGCATTCGAGGAGTTGATAGACAGATGCGTGTATCAGTTTGTGCTCAACAATCAGTAGTCACTTACTCTTAGTAACTTTTTTTTTTTAATTTTATTATTATTATTATTATTTATTCAACTGTGTACATGTGTGTGTGTGTGTGTGTGTGTCTGTGTCTGTGTATGTGTAGAACCACGGACGAATTTGCGAACCACCATGGACGCCTCCACCTCCTTCTGCCCCAGGATTCACAGGCTCCGCCCTACCAGGGCCAGAAGCGCAGGCCGCCCCCGCTTCCGCCTGGCGTCTATACGTGGGATCTGGGATCCGAACTCAGGACCTTCCGCCTGCAAGGCGGAGGCTTAACCCCTGAGCCACCTCTCCAGTCCCACTCTTAGTAACTTTGACTAGTGGGATTAACCACTGCTCATTGCAAAAAGAATCTTCTCTAACTAAAGCTAAGAGAGAGCAGCGTGGGTATAAACAAACACAAATATTTACAAAGCACTTTGACAACAGGTCCATTTAACAAAATAACAGTAGGTTCCAGCTTAGAGCCGAAGCAGTTGATTTCTTATAGGCTGACCCATTTTACTGTTTTCTTCTTTTTTCTTTCACCTTTTTGTGTAGCAGTTGGCCATGTGTATATAAGTATGAACAGATATACATGTGGAGGCCCCAAAGTTCTCTAGTTATGACCGATATGGATAACCTGCTTTTTCTGGGGATTCTGGGTCTCTTGGGCACATTACAAGCACTTTAACTTTGAACTCTCTCTGCAGCTCTTCATTGTACTATGTTTAAAGAGAAAATTAAAAATAAGCTGAAATAAAGACAATAGCATAATGCATCCTCACATATGCCTCACTCATTTTGGCATTTCAGAGTTTGTGGCCACTTTGTCTGGCATGCCTCCCCTATGTTTTCTGACACTAACACAGTTTTCATTTAGTGTACCCTTTGCTGTGAGGTAAATCTTCCACAGATAGTTCTTTTTTGTTCTTTTTTTTAATTCTTTGAGGCTTTCATAAGCAAATATAGTGAATGTGTGTTTTTTTTTTTATTTCAGCTCATACAAACTTATTAGGTACACCAGTTCCCTCCCTCCCTCCTTCCCCCCCCCCCGTGCCCCCTGCTCCCCCTCCCCACCCCTCTCCCTCCCTATCCCCCAGTGCCTTCCACCCTAATTCCCAGAGAGTCCTTTCTTGTGCATGTCTGATTTTCCTCTGGGCCCTCCTCTCTGATGACGTACAAGGACCCAGTGGCCTTTCCCTGAACCCTTTCCCGTGTTCCCCTTAGGTATAGGAACACGGCTGTGGCTGCCAATCCTTTGCCTCCAAGGATCTTGGTGCCTTTAGCAGATGCTAGACTTTGTGAGGTCAACAGTGTGTTGGACAATGCGCAGGGCAGGCAAAGTCCAATTATGATTGCTTCAGCCCTAACTAGTATGGAGTATCTTACATATCATTGCTCCTCCCATCCTTTTGCTCTTACACTCTTACCGCCCCCTCTTCCGCAAATTTCCCTGAGCTTCAAGATGGGGAGAGACTAAGCTGGCCTAGTTCTAGGTGGTTGATATAGAGTCTCTGAAGTTCTGGATTGTGGTTTGTTGATTTTCTTTTGCAGTTTTGCTGCTCCTGCAATGCCCTTCACTCCATCCTGGTGGGCATTGTATGTTACCCCCTGGCCAGAGACAAAAAGCTGTTAGAGTCTTGTGATAAAAGCACATTCAAAGGTAGATGTAATAAAAGTGGGAAACCACAGTAAGGGAGGGGTCTATCACCCATTTGCAAAATGGTTACTTTTTATCTGCCAGACTATATGTCCTCCTCTTCTGGTGAGATCACACCCCCTCAGTAGTAAATGATCAGGAACAAAAGTCTGTGAACTTAATCAGATGTCTCATTACTTATTTGGGTCCTTGGTGGAGGCCTATTTTCCCTGCTGTAACATGGTCCCTTCTCTCCTTGTTTCTGGTGTGGCCCTCCTACCCCATCCCTCCTGTTCATAATCCTTGGAATTCCTGTCTCTAGGTGGGCTGGGTGGGTTTGGTACTAGGAGCCACCTATTAGGGAGTACATACGGCGCTTAATTTTATGGGTCTGGGATACTTCACTTAATATAATTGTTTCTAATGACATCCATTTCCCGGCAAATTCCAGTAATTCATCATTTTTGATGGCTGAGTAGTACTCCATTGTATAGATGTACCACAGTTTCCTTATCCACTCGTCAACTGTTGGACATTTGGGCTGATTCCATGACTTTGCTATTGTAAACAGTGCTGCTATGAACATGGTCATGCTTGTGCTATCGAGGTGAACCTCTGCTGTATGGGGGGTTTGAATGTGTGTTTTCATTCCCACCTTCCACATAAGCCTCCCTCCATCCATCCCCACTTGTTCTCCTTTCCAGCCAGTTTCCCTCGCTCTACTTTCTCCTGTAGGCATAATCGATTGGGCCCAGAGCCAGGATTGTTTGCATGGCATGAGCAGCCAGTCCTTGCCTTCAAGTAAAGAAACTCCCCTTTTCTTATCTGACACAGTTTTTTATATTCCTGAAAAGATAAATACTACTGTGGGATAACTTCATCTAACTTTTTTTTTTAAATTTTTATTTTTCATGTGTGTGTGCAAGTGTGTGTGTGCAAGTGTGTGTGTGTATCAGAGGGCACTGTGTGTCCCTGTGGAGGACCAAGGGTGACTTCTGGGAACATCTGGATTGCTTCTACCTTTTTGCTTCGCTCTGGGATTTCCCAGGTTCTGTCCCCCGAGGTTGGAAGTATAGACTTCTGCCTGACATTTTTAATGTGAGACCTGGAATCTGAACGTAGGACCTTCTACTTGTGAAGGCAGCCTTAATCCCTGAGCCATCTCTCCAGCCCTAACTTACTATTTCTTTAAAAAAATTTTTTTTTTCCTGGGTCCATAGGGAGGGGGCCTCTTTGTTTTTAGGAGTATCCATACATTCTTTAGCCAGTCCAGACTGGATGGAGCCTGAGGGTCCTGGTGGGGATATGGCCTGCATGTTCTGTTATCTTAGGTCACTGTGAGGCAGGAAGGTAGGCTACTAGATCTTCAGGACCATGAGTAGTTGGTAGGGGTTGGACAAAGACAGAATTACACAGAGGCTTAAGGCTGTGAAGAACATGACCAATACCAGCTCCTTAGCCAGGAATTCTTGAGGGAGATAGAGACTGTCCTAGCTATGTTTGTTTCGGGCACTACCATTTCTTCAAATGTGTTAACCCCCCCAAACTCTGTTTGCCTAAATCCTCCTTTGTTCTTACAAATTGTAGAAAGTTTTGATTAATCTGTGTTGCATGAATCACATGTAGGTGAGTTGTTTTCAGCGTGCTGGTCAGAAGTAGATGAAGGGCTGAGCACAAGGCCCTTGAACACGTGTGTGACAATGTAGGGACACATCAGAGTGGAAATCTTAGAGAAACAAATCTCGTGAAGAAACCATAGTTCTTTCCATTGAAGTGTATATTTACATGCAGCTTACAGGAGTTTTATTCTGTGGTCAGTGCACCTGCACTAAGCTCACCAGCGTCTGCGTTTGGGCTTCTGCACAAGTTTGCAGTCCATCTGCCCAGTGTTGTCACATTGGTTTTATTTGCCTTAGAGGTTTTATTTCTCCCAGCTAATGCTGTCCTGTCTGAAAGTTTGATAAGTATATTGTGATTTCTTTAAGTGGACTGTAAGACAGTTTTGAAGATGAGGGGAAGGTTCGTCATTCCCATTTTCAGAAGGTGATTTCAGAACACGTTTACTTCTTAGAAAGGAAAGAATTTAGACAATGCTCCTAATTGTACACTACCTGTCTGTCAATAATCTGTCTGTAAATTGAGTGGTACTTAAGAGGTATAGATTTTAGGTTTGTTTATTCATTTCATCTTAATATTGTTCTAAACAGGCAGATAAAAATTCCCACACTCAATAATTAGTTTCCCCTTACAGTTTTTTTGTACTGTTTTTGTAAAATGGCTTATTAGGCTACCTTAATGGGGGCTGGAGAAATGGCTCAGGGATTAACATTTTACCTCACAAGCAGAAGAATCTGAGTTCAGATTCCCGGATCCCACATAAAAACATCAGGTAGACAGGGCAGAATCGGGGCGGCCTGGGCTTCTGGTCCTGGTAGGGAGGAGCCTGTGAATCCCGGGGCAGAGTAAACAAGGAGGTGGAGGTGGTCCATGGTGGTTCCCGAATTTGTCTGTGGTTCTACACACACACACACATACATACATACATACACACACGCGCGCGCACATACACACAATTGAATAAATAATAAATAATTTTTTAAATTAAAAAAAAAAAACACCAGGTAGAATTGGCAGCAGAGTGCACTTCCGGCCCTGGAAGGTGGAGCCTGGGAAACATCACAATGAACTAAAAAGGAGGTAGAAGCAATCTAGGATGATTCCCTAAGTAACCCTTAGATACACACACACACACACACACACACACACACACACACAAATTTAAAAAACATTTTGGAATATAATTGAATATCTATGAATATCATAGATGAGTCTATAGCAATATTCACACTAATATGTGGCAAATTTCTGAAAAAGAGTTCGGCAAGGGAGAAATTCAGGCCTGCAGGTAGAGAAGCCCAGCAGCTTCCCTTCAGGGACCAGAGTCGGCACTACTGACCTTAAAGGCATGATCATTGAGTGGGTGGGTCTGTTTGTGTGACACTTGGGTCACTTGACCTTTGTGTAACATGCTGAGAGGTCACCTCAATTTCGTCTTCTTCCTTAATCTCGAAAGGCATTCTAGTCATTTGCAAACAGAAGGCAGTTGAGGGTTATTTGATGAAGTATGTGACTACCACTGTTCACAACTGTTCATTTTGAGAAAAATGAAGAAAGTCTAAGAGGCACAGTGGAAGAAACTGAAGGACGCCTGATTACTAAATACTTGACATATGAATCATAACAGGAAAAAATATCAGTGGAAAACTTAGGAAACCTCAGTAACAGCCATTGCAACCATGCCCCAGCAGCCACAGCTGCCTGCTCAACGATGGGCTTTAGAGTTCCATCATTTGCATAGAGGAGGGGTCCATGATGCCCCATCTATCCCTTCTTCTTGAGGAAAAAATGGCTACTAGGGGCTGCTGGAGGAGGGCGTGTCTTTGTCTCTAGTGGTGGAGCCACTGGAAGCTATTTGGGAAAAAAAAGGATTTCAGAAGGACAGGAAGGGTTAATAGGATAGTGGGGATTAAGATAATTGTGATAGTTGTGAATTTGTATGAAGCCATCAAAATAAAAACTCTCAGTAACATCTGAGTTTCATTGATAGTTGGATACCACATCACTGTTTTAAGTTTGTCTTTACTTTGTGGGCAAGGGCATGCAAACTCTATGTACACATGCCCTCAGACTCCAAGCAAGGATACTGAGTGGCCTCCTCTGTTGCTGTTTGCTTTATTCCCTGCAGAGACAATCTTTCCCTGAACCTGAAATCCACCCTGTAGACTGACTGCCCATCAAGCTCCCAGACTCTGCCTGACTGCTATATCAGCACTGGGGATGCTGGCATGCTCGGGGTTCTTAGCTTCACATGCTCAGCACACCAAGCACCCATCGTCCCCAGTGTACCTTGGTTGCAGAGGATTTGACGTTAGGAGTACATATGAGAGAGCAGTGCTGTGTTCAGTGTTTCTCTGCTCCAAAGTCCAAAATAAAAGTTCACTCTGCTGTTTTCATATATCCTAGAATAGAGGGGTTTCGTCTTTTGAATGAGTTGAGGTTGGAAGCTTTTAATAGATTTCCTCAGGTCTCCATTTTGTGTTAGAAATCCCTGAAGCAGGCAAAGGAAAGCCAATTTTCACTGAAGGCATGTAGTGCCGTGAGCACCAGCTCCACATGGCTCAGAGGACCTGCCTGCCCTGTGCTGCGCAGTGACAGGCAGTGTTGGCTTTGTATTCATTCATCGTGGGCAGAAATGTATGTGAATGCTCGTGTGCACAGTGTGGATGTGTGTGCTCATGTACAACGTAGCTTGTTTTCCTGGAGCTGGAGACTTGACTGTGGCTTGAGGAAAATGCCGCATGGATTATTAGTGCATTGCTTTTAAGGTTAGGAGCTGACTGAGCTGGGTGCTGACCCAGTCTGTAATCAAGTCTGTGTGAGGGCAGGGCAGGGGGGTGGGTCCATTTGGGCCAAGCCAGCCTGGACTGACTGGTGCAGCCAATGCTAGGAAACAAAAGGACGTGCGAGCAGCTTTGGTAGGTCAGTTAAGATGTCTGTGTGCTGGGGGGAGGGAGGGAACTGGTAAAAAATTTTAAAATGTATAATTAAATTTTTAATAAAAAAAAAAAAGATGTCTGTGTGCTGATTGAGCTGGTTGTTATGGAGAGGAGCGCAAAGTTCCCTCCTGACATCCTCCAAGATTTGCACCTTGTTCCTTCCTCAGATGTGAAAGAAAAGAAACAGCTACCACTTGTTTTAGCAAGTGTGCTCTCTTCCTTTCCCAAGCACAGAAGCTGTGATAGCCCTTACATAGTACCTTCTAGAACCCCCCCCCCCAGCCAGTTACATGGAGTTTTTAAAATAATTTTTTAAAAAAAGATTATTTTTCATGTCCATGTGTATCAGAGGGCACTGTGTGTGCTGTGGAGACCAAGGGTGACTTCAGGGATCATCCTGGACTATGCCGCCTCCTCTGTTTTGCTCTGAAATTTCCCAGGCTCTGCTTTCCAGGTCTGGAAGTACAGGCCCCTGTCAATTCCACCTGGTGTTTTTACATGGGATCCAGGATCCTGACTCAGGACTTTCTGCTTGTGAGGCAGAGGCTTAATCCCTGAACCTTCTCTCCAGCCCACATTTTGTATGGATAATGTAAATGTGCACAGTTGCAATGTCTGTACTACATTCCCATACATAACTATGTTGTTACTCGAGAGCAGGCACATAATTTATTAGATGGATTTATAAAAATTCTTGAGATGAAGTATTAAGTGGAATATTTAAAATGTTTTTAAAATGGTTTTTATATCAGTATTACCTCTCTTCCTTTCTTCATTCCCTCTCTAGATAAAACAATAAAATTATGGAAAATCAGTGAAAGGGACAAAAGACCAGAAGGCTATAACTTGAAAGAGGAAGATGGAAGGTATAGAGATCCTACTACAGTTACTACACTACGAGTAAGTACTTATGAAAGTGATTCTAATTATGGTGACTTAGGGTTGCCATTAATGCCATGTAGTCCAGCTCTACCAGCAGTCCTGCGGGGCAGAACAGGAGCCCCTTTAAAAACAGAAATGGAACTACACAGAACTGGGACTTCAACTTAACTATTCTTAACTGGAACTTGTTTCTTAACTATTCCACACACTCTGCTTCTCATAGCTGGAACCTTGTCCATTGCAAAATAAGTTTCTTCAGATACCAAAAAAGACGAAAGTTATGAAACCTTACATTTTGAGTTTAAAAGTACTAAGAATTAGAAACTTACTTGCTTTCCTCTTCATTTACATGAGATATGCAAACTCTTTCTAGAAAAGAAAGTAGGCCATCCAAATTATTTTCCCCCATGTCAACATTTTAAGAGAATCAGTATCAATGGTATTTTCATTCAAACTAAGCTATTAATATTGCTTTATTTTCTGTTTTGTCTAGAAGTGCAGTAATGAAGTGTTGTAGAGACCTGCCTTCTGTAATGTTCTGTAACATTTCCCCTTCCAGGTGCCAGTCTTCAGGCCCATGGACCTGATGGTGGAGGCCAGCCCGCGGAGAATATTTGCCAACGCCCATACGTACCACATCAATTCAATTTCCATTAATAGTGATTATGAGACTTATTTATCGGCAGATGATTTGCGTATTAATCTTTGGCACCTGGAAATTACAGACAGGAGTTTTAGTATCCACTTGACTTGTTGCTTTGTTTTGGGATTTGGTGATTTGGGATTTGGGATTCTTTTTATGGTGCATTTAGTTTGCATTGCATCATCACAGTTGCACGGTGAGTGAGTAAACTGGGGGGGCAAGTTACTTGGTCAGGAACAAAAAAATTATATGGAATATGAGCCTATTCCAAAACTGAGCTTATGGATCTTTAAGGATTCATCTGCTGATTCTGTGAAAGTGAGAAGCGTGATCTTTTTGGTTAAAGATTTTTAGTTTATCAAAATATTCTCATCAAAGCCAGGGAAATAATGTACGTAAATCACGATGTTGGCGGGGATTATATTGCCAATAAAAACACTCAATCCTCCCTTTTTTAGTTTGCAAAACTTGTGGATGACATTTTCATATATGTATCTTTACTTTACCTCCTCCTGCTCCTCATTCCATCTTAAACACATCCAACCACAGTGGCCCCGTCAACTTTCAGATCCCATGTATTCTTTTCATTTTCACATTTCTCCTTAAAGTTTTTTTCACAGACCTGTTGCTAGTCCTGCCTCTACACTCTCCTTAAATACTCTGGTCCCTTTTTATCGTTAGTATTCTATAAAACTTTGTATACATTTATAAGATTTTATAAACGTATGTAATACACATTCATATAGTGTGTACATTTATAGAGATGTATTTATTTTCAGACATATTTCATACAATTCTTCATAAATACCAGCAACTTATTATTAATGCATACATTTTCACAATGGCTCTTGTTTTCAAAGACATTTAGTATGTGTGGACTTGATATGGATAAAGAAGAAGAGTAGAATGTGGAACACAGTGAATACTTGTTTTAGGTCCGAATGGATTTTTAGGCTTGAGGCGTATCGTATTCTTTTTGGCCTTTTTCCTTAATAAATTGCTATTCAGATATCGTGGATATCAAGCCTGCCAATATGGAGGAGCTGACAGAGGTGATCACAGCAGCAGAGTTCCACCCCAACAGCTGCAATACGTTCGTGTACAGCAGCAGCAAAGGAACGATTCGGTTATGTGACATGAGGGCGTCGGCCCTCTGTGATCGGCATTCTAAATGTGAGTTAACTGGGTCTGTTTTGGAAAGGATCCCTTATCCAGACTAGCCTAGGGCATGTGTGGTGTGCTTCCTCCATGAGCATTGTAGGCAGCCGGTAGACAAGTGAGGTGGATTGTACAGTGTGCCACCCAGTGTGCCCTGCTGGCCAAAGTCCCAGGGGAATCTTGTTTTCCTTTATTTTGTGGGAATTCAGAATTATACTACTCTCAAAACTAGAGAAATGTTTTGGGAAAGTAGGTAGACATGTTGTTCTAGTTCTTAGTCCATGATTTTACCTCACTCTTAGGAAGTTTGCAAATGGTAGTTTTAGAGAATGGTTGGTCCAAACTGTAATATTAATCACCCTACCATCCTTTTCTTTTTTCCTTTTCCTTGTCTTTAGTGTTTGAAGAACCCGAAGATCCCAGTAACAGGTCATTTTTTTCTGAAATCATCTCCTCTATTTCTGATGTAAAATTCAGCCATAGTGGTCGCTATATGATGACTAGAGACTATTTGTCAGTCAAAATTTGGGACTTGAATATGGAAAACAGACCTGTGGAAACATACCAGGTATATTCTCTTCTCGCTCTCTCTCTCAGATACATCCAACTTACAGTGTTTGCAGAGAAGGATCTTGTGTAGGATATTAATCCTACTACAGGTTTCACCATTAGGCTTTTCCTTTAGAGATCCCTGAATACGTTGCCGTTCGTGGTGTTAAATATCTTGTACTTGAATACTGTGTGTTCTGTTTAGTGTAGCAATTGACATGTAACTCTGATACTCATGAATTCCACTATAGTCAGCTTCGTGGTGCTGCCATATGGTTAGGGAGAAATGTGGGTTCAAAGATTAGTGAAAACAGCCTTTACAGGGGTAAAATTAGAACGTAAACCTCACATGCCAGGTTGAATATCTCCCGTTCCACCTATTTGCTGATTCCTGCTATCATGAGATAAAGGACAAGTGCTTGAAGGCCCAGCTCTGGCTTTAGGAGTTGCTTGTCCCTCTAAGCTCAGGATTCTCTGGCATTACCCTTGATTCTGTTAGAGAGGGAAGACAATGTAGTGCACAGTGCAAAAGCACTCATCACTGCTTTGCAGGGAGAGTCCGCAAGTGGTATTTCTTTTGTGTTACAGAAGTTGGAGTAGAGTATGCAGATTTAAATCCCCTTCCACAAAATCCTTATTTTTCAAATTCAAAGAAAATACTGCATTGAAACAAAAGTTGGAGATGAATAGTCCTTTGTTCTCAGAGCATGTTTGCGTAACTGGCCATATCGCTTCATCCTGATTGTCCTCCCAGTGATCCATTCTTGGTGGAAACCTAGTTTCCAGCTCATTCTGAGAAGTGGCAGTTACAGACTGGTGCACCTGCCAACTCGGCCTGTTGAATAGGACAGACACAGAGAGTACAGTCACACCACATCTGTAGCCTTTGTGAGATCAAGGGGTATTTTTGCCCTTTTCAGAATGTTTTTGTATTGCTCACAGCTATCCATCCTGACCCTGTCCGAGTTACTGTTCCTGAGGTTTACACTTTTTACTTAAAGTCACATCAACATGACTTGAATCAATCACTCAACTATTTCCTTAAGTCAGAGGGACATCTCACATGACCTTAGCTCTGTGCGTGGTGATGTGGATCAGTAATCTGAGAACCCTGCAGGATGAAGCAAGATCCCTTCAGCTGCCATTAGAGACCAGCCTGGATCACATAAAGACATCCCATCACAAAGAAAATTACCAGAGGTGCATCTGTTAGTGGCTGTCATTCCTTTTTAAGGTTTTTCATTCAGTAAAAGGGATTGCTGAATAGATTTGTTTTCCCCATCTAGTCACAGCAAGTACTATCAAGCTTCCGTTGTAATTTATCACTATCGTGTGGAAGTGGAGCATGCTTCTAGGCTTTTTAATAGATTGACTTTTTTCTGGCTTATTCTACTTAATTTCCACTATATTTTTTGTGAACTATTAGTTAAAAAATATAATTCAAGATGAGGTACATTGTAGAAATAATAAGTGATGCTCAGGATTTTCAATGTGTGTGAAAGACAGAGAAGCTGTAATAATTTATCACTGAATCAAGGCATCACAATACTGTATGTTTATTTGAAAATAATAGGCCCAAGTTATGTTTATGTCCAGGAGATGATATGTAAACAAAAGCATTATCAGCAGTTGTAAAAAGTCATACATTGGTGGAATGTTCTGCTAGTCTCGTATTGGCCATTTTCAGTTATTTTCTGGTCTAAATGTTTTTGTTAGGCTTGTCAGGGTTCCTGTGCTGTACCCAGAAGGGAGGTTTTCCACTTGTACGTATGAAAATGTGCCTGAAGGGTGGTGTGTCCATAAAGGGGTGAGTCTGCACCAATGCTAAAGGATCGAGGTCCACGCCCTTCCATCCATATATGGTTGTAGTGCATTTTAGAATAGGCTGGCTAAATCATAGTCCTGGTCTGGGTGCATGGGCATTGTGCAAAATTAAATGTACTTTTTCCCTAGGTTCATGAATACCTCAGAAGTAAGCTCTGTTCACTGTATGAAAATGACTGCATATTTGACAAATTTGAATGTTGTTGGAATGGATCTGACAGGTAATTGACTTAATTTCCATTTGAACCTTTCAGCTGAAAAGAATGTGCTGTCTCATCCCTCCCTCACGGTTGCCATGAGAAATAATTGTTTAAGGATGACCTAGTTCAATTCTTTATTTTTCAAGTATTCTGTCAAATAAACTTAGTGATCTTCGATGTACAGCATAGCCATGGTGACATAAAAATTAGGCATTAGTTCTATATTATACCATATTGATTTTTACATATTATATATGCAAAACTACAGACTGTGTGTGTATGCAGAGGACCAGGAAATCATCCTAGATTGTGCTTCTACTTTATTGCTTAGCTCTGGGGTCTCCCAAGCTACATCTTCCAGGATCAGAATTACATAGAGGGGGCTACCATTTCTGCTCTTTGTTTTCATGTGGTATTTGGGGATCTGAACTCAGGTCTTTTTGTTTTTGAGGCAAAAGCTTTAACTAACTCTGAGCCATCTCTCCAGCCTGCAAAGTTACATTGTTAGTTCAATATGTAGATGATCATTTTTAAATTTCCCTTTTATGAACCAAATAAATCACATTGCTAGCCAGGCAGCTGTGATGGTATGCACCATACTCCTGTCTTCTTGGGCAACTGAAGCTGGAGGATTGATTGAGCTCAGGAATTTGAGTAACTGAGTAACACAGTGAAACGTATTTCAAGAAAATTTGGGGACAATAGTCACAGTTGTAATATAGCAGCAGTTAATTTCAATGGTGACTTTTGCTTTGCTCTTCTCTTGTTTGGAAAAGTGCTGTAGGCAGCAGAAGTTTTGAGGTTGATCAACTTCACTTGTGTGCTTCCTTAGCATCCCACAGATTATCATTTGTATGTTGTACCTTTCCACGGCTTGCTATGTTCCAGTTAAAAGCAGACTTTCTTCTATTTATTTAAAGCGATGGGGTTATTTAAAATTACCTAAAACAATTAGAGATAGTTTATTATTTGGTAATGGTTGTATCACAGTTATTTGATAGGATTCAGCTTTCAATGTTAGATGTTACAGAGAACACCAGACCTGGGAATCCTTACCTTTTATTTAACTTTTAAGTTACATTATCTGGATTTTAATGAGGTCCAGAAAGACGCTGAGCACTGTACATACAAAGATCTAATGGCAGCAACAAGCGAACATTGCCTTTGCTGTTGCTACTTTAAGAACCTGAGACACAGGGAGGGAGGAGGCAGAGGGGGGAGGGGAGGGGAACATGAGAAGACCCACTGCTGTGATAGGGTATTTCTCTGACAGTTTAGGTAAATTGCTTGCGGTTTTAGGTTATAGTTCATCATTTTCAAACTGGGAATTTTCTAAAAGACAAAGACCATCTTAAAAATGACAGTGCTGGCTTCTGAAGCAGAAGTAGTCACACTGGCACAGGAGAGACTTCTCACTCACAGAGTGAGCGCATTGAGACCCACCATCCACCACATTGTTCCCCTGGGAAGAGAAACTTGGTCTTATGTTCATCTCAACATATGTGTTACACTGACATGAAGGGATGTCTTTTCTCCTTTATTTTAGAACAGTTGTTCATTCTTTTCTTGTCTTTTATAATAGCATGGGCACTTCAAAGAGCTCAGGCCAGTTGTTTCCTAGGATGTTTCTTGGTTTGAGTGTTGTCTGGTACTTCCTTGTAGTTAAGAGTCTGGTTCTAATAAGCCTTAGAAATTCAGATACCAGGGGTACCAACCCAGTTTAGGTGAGTCCTTTTGAAAGGAGTACAGTCTTGTCTTTGAGGAGAATTGACATCACTGGACAGATCTGTGATCCTTTTAAACACACCATGTGTTACGTTGAGCAATTATTTACAATAATTCAATAATAATTGAATAATTGAAATATTGAATAATTGAATTATTCAACAATAATTGAATAATTCAATTGAATAAGTTGGGTATGTGATGTGAGCCTGGGAGTCCACCACTCGATGGGCAGGCGTGAGAATTAGTTCATGGCCAGCCTGGGTGACATAAAACCTGTTAATAAAAATATGGTGTGCTTAATTTGTTTTCTGGAGTCAGGCTTGTGCTTGAGAATTCACAATATTGGGCAGGTGAGAAAGCTCAGGTAAGGCTCCTGACTGCAAACCTGACAACCTGAGCTCAGGTCCAGAACTTCACGTGGTGGAAGGAGAGGACTGACTAGAGTCATCCTCTCACTCCAACTGTGAGCCATGGAGTGCACGGGCTCTCTCTCCCCTCTCATTTATGAAAAACCATCTCAGTACTGTCCTGTGAGACAGGAGTGGTGACACACCCCTGTAGTGCCAGCACTAGGGTACAAGGTAGTGGACCTGGCAGTTGAAGGCCATCCTGGGTTGTTATATTGAAACACCTCCCCCCCCAAAAAAAATTATCTGGACCAGATAATCTGGGACAAGCAAAATACCACTTTCCTAGATTTCCTATATTAGTGCATTGCAGAGGAGATTACAACCCCAAGTTCCACGGTGGCTGCTATGGCAAGAAGCTGGCTAGACTGGGGGACCGTGGCAACCTCCCTGTGTTGTGTCCCAATTCAGATGTGCTTGAAGGTGCTGCTTCTCTGATGCTGGGTCTTCCTGAGCACTGTTCACATAGTGACTGGATGTTCTGCCTTTACAGTGTTGTCATGACTGGATCATACAATAATTTCTTCAGAATGTTCGACAGGAACACCAAGCGGGATATAACCCTAGAAGCGTCACGAGAGAACAACAAGCCTCGCACGGTTTTGAAGCCACGCAAAGTCTGTGCAAGCGGCAAACGAAAGAAAGACGAGATAAGCGTTGACAGCCTAGACTTCAACAAGAAGATTCTTCATACAGCCTGGCACCCCAAGGAAAATATCATTGCTGTAGCTACTACAAACAATCTGTATATATTTCAAGACAAAGTGAATTAGGGTTGGCATTCCTAGCAGAAGAGCCCACTTCCTGCTTAGTTGAGATAGTTGAATCTAGCATTCGTACCTTAACAGAGAGAGGCCCATTGCGGCACCCCTTTCCAGTGTTTGACAGTGTGCCATTCGACAACACATCATAGCTACATGGAGAAAGCCCGTGGCTTCGTCACTGGCGTTCTCCATGTGCGCTAGCCATTTAGGTAAGGATAGGGCACTTTTAATTTAAATGACTTTGGCACCATCTTGCCTAATGGACTAGATTGGACTCTTATCAACATTGATGTACTCCACTTTTTATGCCTTCCATTGTGATGACGTCAAACACAGTGAAAGCCTTCAGTCATGCTATGGGATTTAATTGTGTATCCTCATTACTGTATCATTTGTGGGGTACACCCCACCCCTCTTTTTTAAATTAAATACAGCTCATTCTTACTGTGGCTTGTAGCATTCCTCCTCTCTGGCCTCCTGGACTCTCCCCTTCATCTCTCTTACCCTTGCCCCTTCCACCCTGTCTCGGTGGCGGCATATTAAAAAAAAGGAAGAACGAAAGCACACAATGAGTCAGTTTGGGGTCAGTGGTAATGGGGGTGTATGTTGCGAACAAATGTTCTAATAACAGTTGGCTGTAATCACTCCTTGCCATGTCTGGCACTGAAAATAAGGTAAAAAAAAAAACTACTACTGAATAAAAGTGACAAAGAATGGAGAACCTGGTTTTCTTTTTCTTTTTAAACTACCTCTTCAACCAGCATTTTGTGTCATATCCTTGGGCGCAATGAAATGAATGAGTTTCCTTGGTATTTTTGTGAAGTATTTTTTTCAGTTAAACAAATGTCTTCTCCATGAGCCTTGAAGTGAGGCTGGTTCTGTGTGAACTTGTGTTAAATACATGTTGCTGTTAAGGATTTCACAGTCTAGAAATGTGAGGTGTTTTTTTTTTTAACTGTAGTTATGAGGTTATTGCACACATTGTATCTATGCTGAATCACCTGTTAATGAAGTTGATGTAAATTTGTAGAGCTTCATTTCAAAGACTCTTCATTTCATTTTTGCCTTACTGAGTATCAAGTTAAAGACTCAAAAATGTCTAGCAAGTTAAAATTTATTCATACAGTAGAGCAGAATGTTTGCATCAAGTGGCTTCATAGATAAAACAGACACTGCACTATTCCCTCCCACACACTTTTTTCTGTATTTGCTCTGAAATCAAAATGAAATGTATTTTGCCATAGGCATTTTTTTCCCCAAAGATGTAGCTTAAGACACACTGTTAAAGGTTCAGTGTTCGAAACGTACCAAATGGACTCCAACTGGTGCATCAAGGAATGTTGACTAGTCTCCCTGACTATGCGGCTCCTGAGGGGTGATGCCTGATCCAAAGAGAAGAGCTTGCATCCTCTTGTAAAAGGCGGGGTGCACCTCTGTTGGCCTGCAGGAGGCTTTAATGCAGAAAGAAATGGACTTTATTTTTAGAAGACGAATTAAGCAGGCCTTTATATATTAGAGAATGGTCATATATTTTGATTGAACAGTAATAGAACAACTGACTTTAGAGGACTGCGTGCTTCCATATCTCTACTAGTTCAGTGATGAAATGATCTAACAGCTGCACCGTGACCCCGCCACACTTAGGTGAATACCATGTCTTGTAAGTTCACAGTAGCACACAGAAGAAATTTTATGTAATAAAATTACTGTATCTTTTGGACTTAAATTTGAATTTGTATTTAAACTGATTATATGTCTGATAATTCTTAATAGCACTTTTACTAATTTATTGGGGAATCGAGTGCATTCTTTGTGTTGTTTCTCTTGACTTACAAGTGGGTGGAAGGGTCGGTGATAGTCTTCTGATGGGGCAACTTTCCAGATGTAGGGAGGTGCTCGCCCAACAGTTTGGTTTGTGTCTTGAGGTAATGCACCCCAGACAGCTCTTGGGATTCCTTCTTGACCATCTGTGGCTTTGAAGATTCTCCTCCGTGACATCAGAGATACTTTTGTATCTCTTAAGAGAAGCATAATTGCTCAGATGAAGATGCCTCTATCAAGGAATGCTATTATAAATTATTGTAACAGTATCGCAAGTATTTTTTTAATTTCTTTGGTGTAGCACACTCTAAGCCCAGCCACTCATTTTATATGGTCATGGTTAATTTATTAATAAAAATTACAGAATAAACTTAGTCTTGTCAGCCTGATTGTATTTTCCTGTGTGGACCAATATACATACGGCACCCCTCTATCTTTACTTTTTTGAAGGATTATGATAGAAGAGCTCTCATTCTGTTGCTCTCCTCTAATGGTTGTGGCTGGGCAGTGAGAGAAAAGTTAATTGCATGTTAATGTAAGAACCAGCTTCTGGGTGTCACGCTGTGTAGCCCTTGTCTCTCCAGGAGCGAGAAGTACGTCCAGGTACTTGGCTCAAAGTTTTTGCAATTAAGTTTTTGTTTCTAAGCCGTACATATGAGTTGATTATGGTTAAAGAAAACAAATATGTAGTCTCTTTAGCGAGAGTAATGTTTAATCTTGGAAAACTGAAAGCTAGCCATACTGAGCCAAGCACTTTTCAGTGAAATTTACACCATTGAGTTCTTTAGGGCTGTTACTTCATCTTTTTTCCTGCCACACATAAATTCAAATGGCTGTAACAGCCATGTGCTATTTTCCAAACCCCTAAGAAGTGCTTGCTGGCTAGTGAAAAGCAGCTGATTCTCAGAGGATGCTATTACCCCAGGTGTACTTACCTGTTGGGATACAGGTAGTCACCCTGGTGACTGTTGCAAAGAAAGCTGAACAACCCTATTCTTGCAAAGGCTTGAAATTTACAGTGTTTTATTCTACAATTATGTAAATTGGTCAGCACAGATCACACCCCAGTGCGGACTCGTCACTCTGTGCTCTGAGTGTACAAGACGTTTGGTAGGTTTTGTCTGGATATTGTATCTAGTAATACTAGACTTAGATCTCTTCTATGTTAGAATTAAGTACCCACTTTATAGAGTTTAGGTTGACCTAAAATGTCCCTCTCTAATAGTGTTCCCTTGACTCCTGGTGTTGGTGTGGAATCTCCTGCCAAGCTGGAGTAAGAACTGTAACCAGACAATCCTAAGCCAGAATAAAGCCCCTTACTTTTTTTCAGACAGAAAACTATAAATCTGCCTTTATGGGAACTTAGGTTGGAAGATAAATGCATAAGGGTTCAACAATGGTCATATTTGCCCTTTTAAAAATTGTTCTTAGTAATAAGATTAGCAACTAGTTATTCGGGGATTTACCCACTAGGGGGCAATAATTAAATTTTGAAGTATTTTTGATATCTAAGAATGTATAATGTTAATATATGGAATACACACAGGTGGGAGTCATTTCTGAATTAAACTGTGAAACTTGACAAATCAGAGAAGATATGTATGTGTGCCCATGTAGCCTGTAAGTGAAGACCAGTGGTGACAAAGGCCTGTTGTGGTTATCTGCTGCTGATAAATTCAAGACAGAATGTCTTAAAGGGAAGCAAGGGACTTTATTCTGGTACAGCTCTTACTCTTAACTAGGCAGAAGACTTTACTCCCACACCAGGGGCTGAGGGAACTGGCCGCCCATTTTGCAGGACAGCTGGGAGGAGCAAACTTCTCTTGCTAGACAGCATGTCTGTTGACATGCTGAAGACAGCCAACCTTTCTTAACCAGCTGCCTGTTTCTTTCATCTGCTCAGCGGATGGTCCCGCCCGCTGAGACAATCTCCTGCAGGCTTGCTTAGGGCTGCATTAATTCTTTACAAGTGTACCCAGTGCAGAACCTTTCAGTTGTAAAGCTGACACCTGTTATCTGTGACAGGGACCCTTGGCACAACTGTCATGTTTGGACTGGTCTAGTTTTACTGGGCAAAAGGCAGAAATGAAATTGGAAGATTGCTGTCAGCTACAGTTTCAACTCTGCCCTTTGTGACCCCCACACCCTGTTCTTCCAGTGTGAGGCTATTGGGAAGGCTGGATACACATTTGTATTACTATTAACTCTGGAATATGTGAGAATTCTAAGTCCATTGTGCTCTGAATGCTCGTCCACTAGTGGTCTCATTAAGTAGGAAAGGCTTTTGAGATGGTATCTGAAAACTCCCTGTGACTGATGTGACTTTGAACTCTCATCCTCCTGCCTCCGCTTGGAGCGTTGGTTACAGGTGTGTGGCACCTAGTCTTCGTTCACCTGCATTTTCTTTCTGAAGCCATGTTTTCTGTAGGGCCTGGAGTCGTCGCCCCGTTTGATAGGAGCAGATTTCACAAGGACATTTGTTTTCAGACAGGAGCCTTGATATCCAGATCCTCCTGCCGCTGCCAGGGGATGGGACATCAGGTGTCTTTAAGCAAAGTGTTTGCATCTTGTACAATTCTCCCTCATGCCTGTGCTTCATAGCCAGTCCCTGTCTTGATTGCTCTTTTCAGTTTTGTAAGGTGTATTGGAGCAATGAGCGCCCTACAGACGAGTGTGCTGTATTACAAGAGAGGGAGTCTGGGTGTAATCCAGAGTTCCAGAAGTTAATGTCATTAGTACGTGACATGGCCCATGCTTTCACTAACTGTGAAAACCCACATTTTACCTCTAGGAATGTGAGGAAGCAAATAGTGGAAGCTCAGGAGCATTGTACACCTGTCTGTACTCCAGCACGTGGGTGGTAGAGCCAGAAGAATCAGGTGTCCGACGCTCTCCTTAGTGACTTCCAGGACAGCCTGGGCTACATAGGATCCTCTATCCAAACAAAACAGAAAAGGCACTAATCTATGTTTCTGTATTCCCAGTCGGACATTAATTTCTATAGTTCAGATGTAAGATCTTTATCAGACATGGACTTTATAAGTTTTTTCTCGAGAGACGCTTCCCTCTTGGAAAACACGTTTTGTGTGTGTGTGTGTGTGTGTGTGTGTGGTTTTGCATGTGGATGGGCTCACATGGATGGGTATGTACATGAGTGCCTTGAGTGTGTGTGCATGTGGAGACCCAAGGGTGATATCAGGAATCATCCTCAGTCACTCTTCCACCTCCTTCCTTCCTTCCTTCCTTCCTTCCTTCCTTCCTTCCTTCCTTCCTTCCTTCCTTCCTTCCTTCCTTCCTTCCTTCCTTCCTTCCTTCCTTTCCTTTCTTCCTTTCTTTTTCTTTCTTCCTTCCTGTCTTTTTCTTTCTCTCTCTCTTTCTTTCTGTCTGTCTTTCATTTTTGTGAGCCTGGGTCTCTAATTAAACCCAGAGCTTGCCATTAGGGCTAGTCTGGTAGCCAGCTTGCTCTGGGAATTCTCAGACTCCGCCTTCCAGGGTTAGACCTATGAACAGGCCACCACATCCAGCAGGTGTTTTTATGTGGCATCTGGGGGTTTGTGCTTACGTCCATTTTTCTTGAAAGGCAAAGGCTTTAACCAGCGAGCCATGTCACCAGCATAGAAAGCAGATCTTAATGCTCATCTCTCTGCTTTTTCTTTTATGGATTATGTTCCGCGGCTATAGCTACGTGTAATCTTTGCCTTTGTTCAAGGTCACAAAGACTTTATATTTAGTACTTTTCAGGTTTTAGATTTGGGTATATGACCCAAGTGGATTTTTATGAAAATCCAGGAACACCTTGTGTACCAGATGAAGCCAAGGCTCACTTTTCTTTGCGATGTCATTGGAAATCAGTGGGTTTCATTCGTGAGTCACTATCAACTATTCCCTAATATGTGTCTGCTTCCTCCAACTGGACATTGTCTTGATGACTGTTGTACAAAAATCTCGAATTAGGGCTGGAGAAATGGCTCAGAGATTAAGACTCTGTTTCCCAAGCAGAAGGTCCTGAGTTGGATCACAGGTCCCATGTAAAAACACGCCAGGAAAAAATGGTGGCGGCCTGCGCTTCCAGCCCTAATGGGCAGAGCCTGGGAAATCCTAGAGCGAAGCAAATGAAGGTAGAAGCAATCCAGAATGATTCCTGAAGTCACCTTTGGTCCTCCACAGGGACACACACACACACACACACACAAAAAAAAAAAACATAAAATCTTGAAATAGCTAGTCTAATTTGATTTTCAAAATTTTCAGTTTTTGTTTTTTCCTTACAGTTGGAGTTTATTAATGAGAATTTTAACAGATCTAAGCACAGCCATAGGACAGCATCATGGGATTTGACGGTCACTTCTTGCCCTTCATGTACCCGGTTTTTAGAATATCAGCATTTCTTGAGTTCTTTCCCATAGTGTCTATCGTTTCTTTTCCTACTGCACCTGACACATGTTGGGAAAGTGACATGTTCACCTCCTGTCATGGTCTGAGGGTGGGCTGTCCTCCACAGGACTTAAATCCTTAGCAGATGTTGATGTTAGGGAAGGCTCTAGCATCTTAAGGAAGAGACATGCTGGAAAAGGCATGTCACAGAAGGTGGACTTTGAGGTTTGGTAGCCTCGCTCTGCTTCTTCCCATTTGGTTCTTGCTCTTTCTGCTTTGTGATGGTTGCTGGGACCCTATTCAGCCATCCTCTTGTGCTGCCAGCCAGGCCTCTCTGCCATAGCAGACTATTTCCCCTCTGGAACCGTAAGCCAAATAAATCTCTCTCTTGCTCTCTCTTAAGTTGTGCCTGGGTGTTGCTCTCAGCAACAGAAAGGAAAGTACCTAAAACACCTTGTCACCAGTCACCTGCCATGAAGTATGTTAATTCTGTAGCTGTTGTAGATGCCTTAATAACTGGTAACTGCTTTTAGAGAGTTCTGAGGAATGCACGTCGGATTTTTCTCATGTTTGTCTCACTACTGAAATGAGCATATAGGCTTTTTTTAACAATAATGTTGATGTCATAGATTCCGATGAAACTCAACTAAGGGACCAGCCCTGCACTTTCCCAGCATTCTTTGCTATCATTTTGTTAAGTCTTGTAGATGCCCGTGAGAAGCAGGGCCAGATCTATAGTTTTGTTATGTGTTCTTGTCACTGGTGAGTGTAAGCAACCTTAAAAAAATCATTTTTCTTCCTTGCCATATTATTGAAGAATGTGAATGAGATGGATTAAAAATTCTTAAATGATAAAATTTACTAGTAAGCATCAAATAGGGCTCTGTCAAGGAAAATATAAAATTAGAGGGAACTGCACTATTTTCCTCTTTTAGGAATTATTACGTTACTACTGTATTACGATTGGCCAGAACATGGAAGAAAATGAGTCTGCATTTAAGCTTGCTAGATGACATTGTGTCTTTTTCCTGAATCTTTGAAAACATTGTGTTACTCTAAACCTAGAGGAAACTGTCTATTAGTTTACTAGATGAGCAATGCCTAGAAAGATGTGGTCACATAACAGAGCCACCTCAAAGTGCAGTATAAGTGTTTAGGAAATGCTGGAGAGTCTAAGAAAATCCTAAGTTCTCCCTTGTTCCCTCTCCCTCCTCCCCAACGCCTTTCCTCCTATCTTACTCTCCCTGGCAGCGAAATTCTTGCCTCCCTTGACCCCTGGTGAGAATGAGTCTCAGAAATCACTGAGTTTACTTTGTATCCTTGTGACACCCCTTCTTTAGAATTAGGAGCAAAAATTAGAGCTCACTTGTAATAGCATGTGGTATAGGATCAGTGTTCAGTGAAACATGCAGAAAAACAAAATTGGGGCCCAGTCACAGAAACTGTCTCTGCGGAAGCAAAGGCTTTAGACACTAGACCAAGTCTAAATCACCTGTTTTACATAGTACAGAAGCCTGGGGGAGGTTAGCATAGCAGAAGAGCTCTTGACTTGATGTGTGAGGTTTTATTCTCACATTTAAAAAAAAAAAAAGCTGACCATGTTGGTATGTGCCTGTTATCCTAGCACATCCAAGGCCAGCTGAGGCTCTACATGAGTTCGGCCTATATGGACTAGACAGCAAGGTCCTGTCTCAAAATCAACGACAAAATGCTTGATAGAAGCATGGGGGGGGAGGAAAAGAGAGAGAGAGAGAGAGAGAGAGCTCACACACGCAAGCGAGCTGCTTGGGGACTGAACCCAGGGCCTTTGCATTCTACGCAAGTACACTATCCCACACTCCATCCTCAAGCCCCCAAATGATGAAAACATGGACAAATGAGGTCAAAAACACATTAGTTGAAAAGAAAACCTGATTAGACAGAAGAAAGCAGAAGAAAGAAAACTTGAAATTAGTTAAGTTCAAGATTATCCAGTCTAGAGAGCAAAATTAAAAAATGGGAAAAAGCTTAAAAGACCTCATGGGATGCTATACAGCATTCCATTCCATGTATGAGAATTCTCGAGAAGTTTAGTCCTGATTAATAAAAGGAGCCAATCTCCATATATCCAATGGTCAAGAGGTGCAAATATGTTACGTGCATAGATGACACATATACAGACACAAAGTTGTCAAAAGCCAGAAAGAGGAATCTAGGGAGTGACTGAGAAAGGATGCACAAAAAGCTCTCAAGACGATAGCATATTTCTATGAGAATCTGCAGAGACTGACAGATGGTGGCATAATTGGAAATGAAGGTAAAAACTCAACTATGAAGTCTATGGCCAGCAAAGCTATTTGTCATATATAAAGATGAACCAAGACCTTCAAGATGAAAGGAGAGGGAGAACATTGCTACCAGTGGAAACCAGGAAATTATCAGCTATTAGATATCTGGTAACTTGCAAGCAGATCTTAACTCCTAGAGTGGTCGCTGTGTGTGGGTCTGTACAGATGAAGATAATCACTCTTGCAGCTCTTGCCTGTGGGTGTGAGCGAAAGAAGTGGCAGCCTAGAGCTGCAGACTCAACACTTGGTGGCTTATCCTTGCATGTGGACGCTGCCCCAGGTTCCGTTTCCTGCCTCTAGCGACCTTACTGTTCTGCCTTCTCATATGACCTGTTTATGGAGTGCCCCTTTCAAAGGACTCCAGTATTACAGCTTTGGTTGCCCACTGCTGGACTTTGACACTAGAGGGCTCTGAATCAGTGAATTAACACCCCACCCACCCCCATGCACCTCTTTTTCATGTTGTGATGTCAGCTTACTTATAACCTTAGCAGCAGTCACATTAGATGTAACTGATCTAACCAGTCCTCTTGACAGAACATGATCCAACTCTATGCCACATTACAACCATGGTCCTTGGTAGGGAGAGGGAAGATGAGACCCAAGACTGTATGCTGATCTGAAGGAAGAACATGAAACAGATGTTAGAGGAAAGGATACTCAAACAAGGGCTGGGTGGGCAGCTTGTGGGGGAGCGCTTGTTCAGATGTGCAAAGCTGAAGCCTGTGCTCCAGCAAAGGGAAAAGAGACCAAAGCAAAACTGGGATAACTGCAGAAGCAATAGATAGAACCACCCTTCAGGAATCCAACTCAGGTCATCAGATTTAGGCAAAGGCACCTTTATCTGCTGAGCCATCTTGCAAACTTTATTTTTATTCCATTATTATTCTATTTATTTATTTGAAGGGGATATAATGTAATTATAAAGCAGGATTTAGATTTAAGAGTTAGGGAACTAGATAAGCCATTAAATAATGTCATCGAGAATAGGACAAGTGACACAAAAGTAAGAGACGAACGTGACGAAACAGAGCTAACACTTCCTGAGCACCAGGACTCGTATTTCCGGAGGGGTTTGCTATACCCTTAAGGAAGAGCAAAATCAGGTCAAGGAAACTAGACTAAGATAAAGATGTGGGCGGTTTAGGAGCATGAAGTAACTTAGTCACCCTCTGGAGCAAAGGTTTCCCAGGCTGCCTCCGGAACGTTCAGGTTGTCGTGGGATTTGAGTAATTCTGGTGTGTGCCTTGCGTCTCTGTCCTCTCTGGCGTGGGGCAGGTACTTGTTCCTGTGTGTTCCCGCACGTGGGTATGGAGGCCACAGGTTGATATGGGGTGGCTTCCTTAGTGGGTCTCCACCTTACTTTCTGAGACGTCTCTCACTGAACAAGAAGCTCCGGGGACCCGGGGTCCTCCTGTCTCCACCCCTCAGTGCTGGGATGAGGCAGGCATCTCTCTCCGCATGCCTCTTTACTGGGCGTTGGGGTTGAACTCAGGTCCTCACACTTGTGCACGAGCGCTTTAAGCCACTAAGCCCTCTCCCTGGCCATTTGTCTGTTCTCTTGATTTTAAACTGGTCATTGATCGCAGGGTTTCGCTGTGTAGCCTAGTCTATTAGAACTCGCGATCCACCTGCCTCAGCCTCCCGAGTGCTTGAGATGAGAAGGGAGCTTGAGCCACTTGCGTTCAACCTGCCGCCCACGCCCCGCCGCACCCCGCCTGTTTTTCTTCTCGATGACAGCATGTTATGCTTGCAATTACAGCTTTAAGAATTCCAAAACGATACGATCAGAGCTACCTTAGTCGGCTGCTGTAGGCATGGATGTTTCCCTGACTTCACTTCAGCTCTAGGACCGGCAGAATCTGGGGTTTTCTGTCTCCTCTTCGTCACCGGAAGGTGAGTTCCTGCAGTTATTACGGAGGAAGCGCTCAGGGACTGGAGAAGAACGTGGATCCTGGAGGCGTGGGAGGGGAGCCACCTCCACCTCCTGCTTCCGGCTTGCACACTTCTTGCTCTCCTGTCCCCAGGGCCCTCTGCCTCAGTCACAGCTTCTGGTCAACCCAAAAGACACGCTGGAATTCATTCCTGGCGCCCTGGTCAGCAAGACGCCCGCGCTGGCTAGTCTGACATCGTCCCGCCCCGCCCACACCCCGCCCCGCGCGCCCGGCTCCGCCCACAACCCCGCCCCGCCGCGGGCTGTGTTGTCATCACGTGGACTGGGCGGGCCCTGACGTCACGCAGGGGCGGAGCTGCGCAGGCGCAGAAAAGGGGGCGGGGGACTCGGCTTGTTGTGCTGCCGCCCGAGCGGAGGAGACGGTCCTGCCGCGGCCGCGGTGCCCTCAGCTGCGCGACCATGTCGTCTCACCTCGTCGAGCCCCCGCCGCCGCTGCACAACAACAACAACAATTGCGAGGAAGGGGAGCAGTCCCTGGCGCCGCCGGCCGGCCTCAACAGTGAGCGCGGGGCCGCCCGGGGCTCGCGGACGGATGGGGGAGGAGGAGCTGCTGGGTCGCCGGCGGCGCCGCGCGGGAGGCGGGAGCAGACGGCCGCCCATTGGCCCGGACGGAGGCTGCACGTGTGATTGACAGCTCTCGGCGCCTGTCGGGAGGTGGCGCTCGGGGCTGCCTTGGCGGCCTGTGCTCCGGGCCTCGGGGTCCGGCGGCGCGGGGCCGCGGGCGGAGCGGGCTCAGGGGGCGCCGACCCGCGTGGGCAGCCGCGCTGTGCGTGCCGGCCGTGGGGCGGGCGGAAAGGGGCGCGCGGGGCCGGGGACGTGCGGCGGAGCCGCCCGGGGATGGACGTGGCCGGGGGCGGGGCGGGCGGGGCCTGGGGTCTTGGGGGGCCCCGGCTCGCGGAGGCCGCTGTTGCCACACGCGCGCCGGGAAAGCGCGTTGGGTAATCCGCGGTCTCTGGGTCACGTGTGGGTGTGCGGGGCACGTCCCTTTTTTTTCTTCTGAAATTTCCCCAAGTTTCTCGGCTGTTCTCTTTATCTTTAACTTTTTTGTTTCTTGGAGGTAGGGTCTCGTATCCCGACTGGCCACGAATTGCCAGTTCTCGCGCCTCAGCGCCCCGAGTACCGAGATGCTATTGTAGGTTTGGGTGTCGCCCCACGATAGTCCTTTCAGAATAAACCTCCCAAAAATATTAAGAAAATAATTCTTTAGTTACTAGACTGTCCTTTTGCCTGTAAAGCTAAAGTTTTTACAACACATTCTTGCGCATTCATGCCCTGGATTACAGATGGAGGTCAGAGGTCAATTTAGGACTCCATTCTCGACTTTCACCATGTGACGTTCCGGGGATCGAACCCAGGTCCTGATTAGCGAGTTAACTGCCTTCCCGCAGACCCTGTTGTTTTCTTGCTTGGCAATTTGGATATGCTGTTGGAAACTTCACCTCCTTTCACACTCTCCACCCCCCTAAGTGCTGGGATTACAGACCACCCCACCCGTGGCTTTCTATCGATATCCTTTGTTTTAAATGGTGGGTAAATTGAGGTACCCCAGGTTCCGCCCATCACCGAGTTTGGGCAGCGAACTATACACACGCTCATGCACACACGCCTTGCACGCTTGAAAGTAGTGAGCTAGATGAAGTTCACTTGCAGCAAGTTGCTTCTCACATTCCGGAACGCGGACACGTTATCCTGACATTGCCCAACCTTTCCGTAATTCGTGTTTTATGAAAGTGGCAGCGGGGGCAGTCAGCATATGGCCAGGAGGAATGGGTTAGAGACCACGGGGATGCGTAAAGGTCATCTCTCTTTCCTAAGAGGGAGGCCTCTCATCTGCAGCAGTTGAGGGAAGAGCGTTCCTGAGTTTACTGGATGGGGACAAGTGGGTTTTTCTCCCGTCTGCTGCCTCTGGCCTGTGCTTTCAGCTCTGGAAGCTGAGGCAGGAGGACTGCTGTGAGGCTTGAGGCCAGACTGGGTTCTAGAATGAGAATGTAGGAATTTTAAGATACTTACTAATTAAATGCTGCTGCTGCTTTTGGTGGTCTAGTTCCTTAAATGTTAACTCTTTTTCAGAATTTTTAAGTGTGTTGTAAATTGTTCTTGTCTTACATTCTTGAATACAACACAAGAACAATTTCCTATCGGAAGCCACGATGAGTACAACTTTAGATATGTTATAGCTCATATTGTGGAATTGTAAATTCCTTCCCCATTTTTAGCATGCTCTTAGAAAGAAGAAGTCACTTAACAATTGCTCTTCTGAATTACTTACTAGTAAAGCAGCAGGTCTAGAGTCAGGTCTCAGTCTAGGTGGGATGACTGGGAACCTAGAATGGCTTCCCCTTTGAGCCAGTGTGGAGCCCGCAGGGCTGCTCGTGGGCGGGCCTGCTTATTGTGTCCTGTGCACTGTGCAGGTGCCTGGCGCTGTTCTGTCTTATGCTTGTGCTCAGTGCCCTCTGTCATTAGCCATTGGTTAGTGTCGAAGCAGGTTCCCCAGAAAGCAGAGATTTTACTTTGTCCCTTTAACAGCAGCAACCGGAAAAGGGGGTGAGGCCACTTGTAGTTGTTTATCTTCAAGTCTGACAGACCTGTGAGGTGGATGTCTTTGGCCAATCAGCTCTTGCTACGTTTTTATTAGCACTTAGGAAGTGGCTGGACCACACATGCCATACCAGATGTTGCTTTGGAAAATCTACCAGACAGTATTTTATCTGTGCCAGGCCGGGCTCTTTGAAAGTTACTGAAAAACTTTTGGATAATACCAGGTTGAGCCACTGTCTTTGCCACTCTCTTGCCTGGCTTTTAGAGGGATAGAGCAAAATAACTCTTACTGATTTAATCCGTCAAGTGACTTTTTTTTCCCTCTTAGTGAAACAACTTATTCAGACCTCTGGTACTGTCTGAGTTGTTATTAAATCCAAGTAATTTGTTGACAGAAGTTACACAACTGCAAAACAAGATGAAACTCGATAGATTATCTCTGGCTTGACATTTTTATCTTCACTTCAGGGGTTACAGTAGAGTTTCTTCTGTGTGTGTGTGTGTGTCATGGCACATGGTGGAGATCAGAGGACAACTTGGCAGCGGTCAGTTCTCCTTCCATAATAGCGACCATCAGGCTTAGTTGCAAATGTCTTTACCTGCTGAGTCATCTTGCTCTCTCCACAGCAGAGTTTTAGTAGCAAATTATTAACATGTTTGAAACTTACTTTTGTTGTAGGGGGATTGTTCAATTTCATTAGTTTAAAGGGCTCATAGCCAACTACTTCAAGGTTAAAGAAACATTTCTAGTTGTTCTGTTCTCAAGATTATCAGGGGCCAGCAAGCTGGCTCAGCAGGTGAAGGCCCAAACCAGACTTGAGTTCAATCTCCAGAGCCTACATGGTGGAAGAGGGCTGAGTTCCCAAAGTTGTCTTCTGACCCCCTCATATATTCCTCCTCCTCCCAGGTCTCAGGAATGGTTAAAGAGCATATTGGAAGATTCTTAGGTGGCAGAGAGAAGACCAAGATAGCCTAACTCTTGTTCGTTGTGGGAATTTGTACCTTTTCTCTTTCACATCCTCGATGGTCCTGATCACTCTACCTTCTTATTGCTTTGCTCTGAGATTTCCCAGGCTTCCCCTTTCAGAGCTGGAAGTACAGGCCACCACCATTTCTGCCAGTGTGTTTTACGTAGGATTTGGAATCCAAGCTCAGGTCTTTCTGCTTGGGAGACGGAGGCTTAACCCCTGAGCCATCTCTCCAGTCTCTAGTTGCTATTTTATAGCTTGTTTACTAGGAGAGAATCTACTGAATTGTAGCCTATGTGCATTTTTTTTTTTCTGTTTCAGTAAGAAAGGATGTTTTGAGGATTGGTGACGGCAACATTCAGAGCCTGAGCTGATGAATCAGGAATGAGTGAGGTGGAGAGAGAGTGTCCTCGGAGGGAGGGCTGCAGATAGCAGTTGGAGAAGTGTTCTCAGCTAACCTAGGCTTCTAGTGAGACATCACACAAAAACAAAACAAAGTTTCTTACTCAAAAGATAAAGCTAATATGCAGCATCTTTTTTAAGTGTTTACTTCTGGTTCTAAACACTGTTTTGAGTCAGGGTTTTACTATGTAGCTCATGCTGGCCTTGAGCTTGAGGCAGTCCTGCCTCAGCCTCCCAAATGCTGGGATTGCTGGTGTAAGCCACTGTGTCTGGCTTACAAGCAGCCTGTTAATAAGTTGCACTTAGCTTTCCCTGTAGCCCTGGATCTCCATGGTGAGTGTTTTTGAAAGACAGTCACTGAAAAGAAAATCTTCTGGTACATGTTGGGAGTTAGCTTTCAGAATGTTCATGTAGCCCTCAGTGCAATAACATGTAAGTGGGATGGGCTTCTGGGCAGTGATTAACTCTTGCTTCTGGATGGTGTTACTGAAGTATGGTCTGCCCTTACAGTAAGATATGTCAGTTACACTGAAAGACATCTCAAGTTGTGCTGAAAGTCAGCACTTTACAAAACCTTATGACAGTATAGTCTTGTCCTTTCATTCTGTTTTAATGGTTTCTTTTTTTTTAATTTATTTTTTCCACTCATACAAACTTAATAGGTACCCCAGTCCCCTCCCTCCCTCCACCCCTCCCCGGACCCCCTTGCTCCCTACCCCCTTTTCCCCTTCCTTCCCCCCCTCTCTTCCTTTCTCCCAGTGTCCCCTTCCTCCCTCCCTGGAGCATCCTTTAGTGTGAATGACAAACTTTCCTCTGAGTCCTCCTCTCTGATGAGGTGTAAGGACTCAGCAGCATTGCTTAGAGCCCTTTCTTGTGTTCCCCTTTAGTATAGGAACACTATTGTGGCTGTTAATCCCTTGCTTCTAAGGATCCTAGTGCCTGTGATCCATGCTAGACTTTGAGCGGTCAATGCTATGCCGGTCATTGCTCAGGTCATGCAAAGCCCTGTTACAGTTACTTCGGCCCTAACTTATATGGAGTATCTTGCATATCGTTGCTCCTCCCCATCTTTAGGCTCTTACAATCTTACTGCCCCCTCTTCCGCAAATTTCCCTGAGCATTAGGATGGGGAGAGATCAGGCTGACCTGGTTCTAGGTGATTAATATAGTCTCTCTGATGTTCTGAGTTATGGTTTGTTTGTTGTTGTTGTTTTTTAATGAACAGTTTCTTAAAAAGAAAAGCCCCCAGAATTCTCCAGTAAAGCCATTTGAACGGATTTCCTTTGCAAGTAGGAATGGGAGCCAGCCAGGTCCTCCTGAGCGCTCAGGAGGGGGAGTCAGGAGGATCAGGGGTTCAGCCCATGTGGATTTTGTAGCAAATTTGACAACATGCAGGGCTACAAGAAACCCTGTTTCCAAAATCTGAAAATGGGGCTGGCATGTAGCCTGGTGACTGTGTGCTTGCCTACGTGCACACAAGACCCTGGGTTCAATCCCTGTGCTGCAAAAAACACAACAAAACCACCAACAGTGGCATTTAGCGTGGAGGTTTATATTTTTAAGAAGTATGTTTTTTCAGAGATGTAATTATAGTAACTGATGTGTACATAGCATGTACCCTGTGCTGTGAACAACCTTGTTTTTCTGTCTCACTTGATTTTCCTAATCATTCTCTGAGGTGGACAGAGATAAGGAAGCTGAGAAACAAAGAGATTAACTAACTTGTCAGTGGGCATCAGTCTGTACTGTTAATGTTACTGCTTCACATAGAAGTGGGGGGTCACTTTCACTAAGCTTTTCTATGTGTTCCTTAAGGTCTTGGGTATTTATTAGATGAATGATTTCAGGTTGTTTTTAAGTACAGAAATAGAAGTAAACCTAGTTTAGAAATCCGTCAGAAATACAGGAGCAGGAAACTAGGCATCGTGACCCCTCTCCCCTTTGGAGCGCTCTGTGCTTTGGGAGACTGGCCTCCAAGGATATGCCAGGACTCCAGGCCCCTGAGCGACTGTCTCCTGCAGAGCAGGAACCCCTGATCCTCCTTTTGTTTGATTTGTTTATTTTGCATTTTGGGCTTCTCTGCAAGAACAATTCCCGTGGTTTGAATAGGAGTTTGAAGCTGTGAACAGCAGTGGGAGTAGGAGAAACTTACTTCTTAAACATACTTCTTAAAAATATAAACCTCCATGCTAAATGCCACTGTTGGTGGTTTTGTTGTGTTTTTTGCAGCACAGGGATTGAACCCAGGGTCTTGTGTGCACGTAGGCAAGCACACAGTCACCAGGCTACATGCCAGCCCCATTTTCAGATTTTGGAAACAGAGTTTCTGGTAGCCCTGAATGTTGTCAAATTTGCTACAAAATCTACATGGGCTGAACCCCTGATCCTCCTTTTGTTTGATTTATTTTGCATTTTGGTCTTCTCTGCAAGAACGGTTCCCGTGGTTTGAATAGGAGTTTGAAGCTGTGAACAGCAGTGGGAGTAGGAGAAACTTACTTATTCCCTGAGAGTTCACAGAACTCGTAATTGGAGTTGCTCTGGGCTCAGGTGGTAGCCCTAAGAGGCAGTCTGAATTAGAGGCATTCTGAATGCTTAATTAGGAGACTTCCAGGTAGCGCCCTCTAGCACTACATACTTGTAAATTCAAGCTCTAGTTGTAAGCGAGTCGCAGGTACTTCTCTGTGGTTGGCCTTCCTGACAGTGCCTACACTTACTAGCTGTTTTACAAGCAGAAACCCCAGAACTGGTTTAGTGGACCATAGACCTTCTCTCTGGTGTGAGGTGAGCTCACAGTGGGTCTGCATTATGGGCCCCATATCCGGGCGTGAGATGACTTTGATGATGCTTTGACTGGCTGATGGGCTGGCTGATGGTGCTCCCGTCAGCTGGGACTTTGTAGCACTTCTGATGGGAGTTTAGACAAATGGCCCCACCAGCCTTAACTGTCATTTTGGGGATTTTGTTGGTGGTTGTTTTGTCTTGCTATAGGGACTGTAGCCCAGGTTGCCGCATAGCTTATTCTGTACTCTAGGCTGTTTCTCACTCCCAATAATACTGTCTGACTCCCAAGTGCTAGGAGTACAGGTATGAGCCAACCGGCCTGTTGATTACAAAAGTTGTAAAGAACTGCTACTTTTTGTTGTGAAGTTGGTAATTGGCTACTATTGTCGGTCAAGCACCTTAATTGTCCAGTATTCATTGGGCCAGTTAAAATGCCCAAGAACTTAGCAGAGTACCAAGCCCATCCCTATTCCTGTGACTCCACCCCTTTGAATATTTCTCCCTAATCTTTTTTGCCTGTAGTTCATTTGCCGTGTCTTCTCCCTCCTGCACACCATAGGCTTAATGAAAACTCTAGAAGGTAGAATTCGTGGGAGAGAAAAAGGAAGAGACAACTTTACAAGGTTTGTTCAGCATGTAAGAAAGGAAACAGAAAAAGTAAGAAAGGGAGGAAGGAGGCCGGTTCTGTGGGGTAGAGCCAACTGTCCTGCATTTTTAATTGCACCTAACTCTGCTAAAGACTCAATAAGCTAATGTATGCTCTGGGTTTGCATAAATTGAAGGTTTTATGATTACATTAGGGTTCAAGAGCGTCTCAGCTTTACACTTAATGAGGATGTAGTTGTTAAACTGTTTAGATTAACTATATGGTGTTTCTGAGTTATGTATCTATTTAATTTATGGTGCAAATACAATTAAATAGCCAATGAAGACTATGGAACCTGTAGCAAGTATTTTGGTATGTGTATAAACTAGGCCATCAGAAGCAGGTAGCTTGTTTAGAAGGTAGCTATTTGTCTTTTTGAAATGAAATCTCCAAATTCTCAGCTAAACATCAGTTGCTTGTAAACTGAGCTTAACTAGAGAGATGGGCCGAAAGACACATTTGCTGAAGCTAGTTCAATGTTTTTTCCTTCTTCGCAGTAGGCTTCATCTGAGCTACTTCTGGAATTGAGTAGTGTAATTCCGACTTATTTCTCCTTGTTTATTTTCTTCAGAACATTTTGGCTTCAGTTTTAGGCGAGTCAGAATTCTTATCTGCATTCCCTGTGTGCACATATGGGACTTCAGTCCTGTCATGCTTGTAACAAGTTATCTGACTTTTGCACAGGTTCCTGGGTGGAGCTGCCCATGAACAGCAGCAATGGCAGCGATAATGGCAATGGGAAGAATGGGGGCCTGGAGCATGTGCCGTCCTCCTCCTCCATCCACAACGGGGACATGGAGAAGATCCTTCTGGATGCACAGCACGAGTCAGGACAGAGCAGCTCCAGAGGCAGCTCTCACTGTGACAGGTAAAGCCAGGCCCATGGAAGCTCATGTGCTTCCGTTGTGAGGGTCTGCCTTCTGATGTTGTAGTGTATTTAAGTTGACAGCTGCTGGTTGGACACGTGGATGCTTTCTGCCTACTCAGATTGTTTACTCTCAGATTGTGTCTTTAGATATTTTTCAGTTTAAAATTTAGTAGCATGACTGTTCATTTGTAGAGTTAATCTTTCTCCCATCTTCTGTTATTGTGCCTGTCCCGTAGCTCACCATTGTGACTTCATTTGTAGTAACCTCTGCAGTGTGCTCCCCTTCTGGAGGATGCCAGGTTCCTCCTTTACCTTCAGAATAAAGGGCAAGTGCGCGCCAGATACCCGATCATTGTATGATTCATAGGAACTGCGAGTCCTAGAAGTTAACACTGACACCTGTACTGTGGACATACTACCATGGTCAGCAAGATTCATTTTGACAACTTTTCTGTTTCTTTAAAGGAGCTTTTATTTAGATCTCATTTTTCTTCATTGACTCTGGGGAAGCTAATTGCACTGACTAGTGACTGCTTATGATGGCAGTGAGAGTAAGGTGAAGGTACAGAATTGAATGAGGCAAAGATGTTCACTCATTTTTCAGCCTTAGATTCCCCTCTCCCCGCACTCCCTCCTACCAGGTTTTAAATGACATCAAAAAATTCCGAGCTGGGTGGTGATGCATGCACGTAATTCCAGCATTTTGGAAGCTGAAGTTTGAAGCCTACCTGGGCTACATGAGATGAGATGCTTTGCTCAGAAGTGGGAAAAAGGGAAAGAACGTTGAGTACACTGTAAGGTCTAAGCTGTCCATTGTAGGACATCCTGACTGTTGCATACACTGTGATGTAGAGTATATGCCGTGCATGTTAGTACACACAGTGCAGATGTAGAGTACATGCCGTGCATGTTATTACATACAGTGCATGTTAGTATATGCACTGGATGTAGAGTACATGCCATGCATGTTGGTGCTTGTCTGAAAAAAGCCGAGGTGAGTACATGGTGCTGATCTAATAGTAAAGGCCTGGTCTGGTGTCTGTTTGGCATACTTGGCGCCCTGCCGTCCCTTGTCATCTTTGAGCCCCTTTTGGCTCTTTACAAGCAGGATGGAGCAGGTGGCTCTTCCTGAGCTTGTGACAGCGGCTGCGTTGTTGCAGGGTAGTGAGTCTGTCATGACAAGATTGGACACAGAACTCTGGCTTGGGTTCCTGAAATTTTCTGGTTGAACCTGGTGTTCTGAAGTCACCTGCTTGCTGGACCATCCTTTTGTGTTTTTGGTGTCTGTGCCACATGTGAGGGAATGTGAATTCACCTTCCCAGAGTTGAGCAAATTTCAGTTTCTAAGCTTGC
Source organism: Typhlomys cinereus (assembly GCA_023101885.1). Classification (NCBI taxonomy): domain Eukaryota; kingdom Metazoa; phylum Chordata; class Mammalia; order Rodentia; family Platacanthomyidae; genus Typhlomys; species Typhlomys cinereus. The sequence goes on along the minus strand of JALPQD010000414.1, from coordinate 1,432,694 downwards.
ATAAGGAGACAAGGCCTCCAAGCACTTTGCTTTCCCTTGACCTGCAACCCCTCCAACCTTAAGAGTTCTGGCATCTTTTACAAGAAGCCCAGAATTGCGTTAGCAACCTCTGGGCTGTGTGAGTGACACACTTGTCATCTAAAGTGCCTTCAGCACTTGAGAGAGGGCACAGCGGGCACATGCAGGAACAGCCTCTGTATCCACAGCCCATGTGATGGGAGGCGATACGGACTTCCAGATTTCCTGACTCTCCACACATTTGGCACAGCATGGTGTGTAACAAAAGGTCTGATAACTTGCTCTAGCCCCACAGGAATCAGTCAACTAGGAAGAAAACTTAGCATGCTGGGTTCATTTGTTGTGTCAAGTACAGTTTGAGTAAGAAATTACAGGTTTGTGTGGCTTTGTGGAATAAGTTTTGCACTATCATAAGGTTTTTAGATTCAGATTTTCATTCTGAAATATATTAGCTCATGTCTCTGAAATAAGTAATGATTTTCAAACTTAGGGGTCTTCATACTCCTTTACAAATCTTCAAAATCATTAAAGATCTGAAAGCACTTTTACTTATAGGTCATACTTTGGAATGCTTATTGTATCAATTAATGGCCTGCAGCTGACTTGTCTTAGAGCATGTGCAAGCCTAAACTAAGTCCCCAGCTCCTTCTCCTCACCCATCCCCTGAAAGAGAGAAAAATTTAAACGGAGAAAAATTTAAATGCTCATTCAAAAATAACTAACTTACATTTTAATATAGCAGTTCTTAATAAACATGACTATTTTTCCATTTCAGGAAAAGTTAAAAATATAGTAGTTGTTTTACATTTTTGCAAATCTTTATTATTATCTGGCTTAGTAGAAAACTTGATTTCTCATCTGTTTTCTGCATTCAGTCTGTTGTTATACCACATATCAGATAGTTTCCAGAAAATTCCACTGTACACTCAGAACAACAACAGACAAATCCTAATATATTATAAAAGCAATTTTTTAACCTCATAGAACCTATTAAAAACACAAATGCTGCAAGCTTACTTGATGTTAAAAGATTTTTGAAAAAAAGAATTCCAAACTAAGTTTTAGTTTAAAGATCATTTCACCTTCGTTGGAACAAGGTGTAACAAATGTGACCATCTTGGATCTTCGTGTGTTATTGTTTTGTGCATCTCAGCACCAGTGACGAAGCCCAGAGCACTTTAAGGGCTTTTCACTGCTCAAATCACTTACCATCAAGTAAAATTTGCTTGTACAGGGTTATGGTATAATTCAGGATTTGCTCCTTTTTCAGAGCCAAATTTCTTGTAACGTCTCATTTTCTGGTTTCCAGAAGCAGCTAAGACCTGACAATATGAGTTAACTCTCTTTCTCTCCTAGCCCTTCTCCTCAAGAAGATGGGCAGATCATGTTTGATGTCGAGATGCACACCAGCAGGGACCACAGCTCTCAGGTGTGTGTGCTTGCTGTTCTGACTTATGGTTAGTAATGGAGAAAGACAGATTCTGTACAGTATGTTGCAGAACACTTCAAGGTACTGGGGAAATGGCTCTATCAGTCAAGTGAGCCAAGTGCTTGCTGCACAAGCATGAGGACTTGAGCTCAGGCCCCTTATACCCACATAAAAACCTGTGTGTGGTGTCAGACACTTCAGGTTCAAAGGGAGCCCTCGTCTTAAAAATTTGTATTAGGTAGGTAGAGATTGAGGAAAACATCTGATGGTAACCTCTGATTGTGTGTGTGCATACACATATATACTTAAGATTAATTTGAAGCTGTTCCAAGATGTTCAGTTTCTAATTTGGGGATTTATTTAATCTATTGAAGATGAAAAAGAGCTAGAAAATTCTTGCCTACAGTGTATCATCCCAAAGTTAGAGGCCTTCTTGGATTTATGTAGATTCTGGAGGGTCAGGTTTGCATAGCAGATTTTACCTGCTGAGCCATCTTTCTGGTCCCTACATTTTTTTAAATTGAAAAAATAATTTGAAAATTAATGTCTTGGGCATTTGAGGGTTTTTTTCCCCCTCATTTAATGAATGAGATAAAAGCTTAAGTTTAGGAAGAAACAGTGAAGGTGGACAAAGGGCTGTTGGCTGTTCTTCATCTCTAGGACATTTCCACAGGGGCCTAAGGAATGGAAGAGAGGCTGCTCTCAAGCAAGGCAAGGCTGACATTTACCAGCTAGTGTGGATGAAAATAGTTTTCTCCTTTAACATTCATGTCCAGTGAAAGAGATGATGCTCTCCTGCTGGACCAGTGAGGAAGGATACTTTGTCTTCCTGGTGACACAGTCATTCAGAGTTGAAGTTAGGATCAAAAGCATGTCTGAGTCTGCATCAGGCCTGTGGTCCTGACGCTTCCATTGAAATTAACCACTGAGGAGAAATCGGTCACTAAAACGCTCCTGATGCTTGTGGGGAGAGAGTGCTCCTCCTGTCTCATCTCCCCCCCAATACACCTGAGATAATAATTGTGAGATTAATGAAAGAAGCATAGAGCCGTAGTAGTAAGCATCAGTGTAGGTGTGGAAACACATCTAGAGAGGTTTTTGTTTCACTTTTTTAATAATTTATTTTATGTGTGTGTGTCAGAGGACCCTGTGTGTCTCTGTGGAGGACCAAGAATGACTTGGGGAATCATCCTGGATTGCTTTTACCTCCCTTGCTTCGCTTCGCTCTGGGATTTCCCTGGCTCCACCCACCAAGGCTTGGAAGTGCAGGCCACCAGCTGTTTCCTCCTGGTGTTCTTACGTGGAACTGGGATCCAAAGTCAGGACCTTAATCTGAGTCATCTCCCCAGCCCTTTATTATTATTTATTATGATTATTATTTATTTTTCTAGTTTTACAAGCATATCGAGAACTCATCCATGCTTCCCTCTATCCCCCCTTCCTGATTTTTATTATTTTTGTGTGTGTGTCAGTGTGTATCAAAAGCCACTATGTGTACCTGTAGAGGCCCAAGGGTGACTTCAAAAATCACCCTGGATTGCTTCTGCATCCTATTTGGTCTTGCTCTGGAGTTTCCTGGGTTCCGCTTCCAGGACCGGAAGTACAGGCCACCACTATTTTTGCCTGGTGTTTTTACATGAGATCTGCGATTAGAACTCAGGACCTTGTACTTTCAGGCAAATGCTTAACCCCTGAGCCATCTCTTTGGCCCTGGAGAGATTTTTAAACATACCAATCCAAGGAGAGCATTGCTTCATTCACTGAGAAAGACGTTTGTCTTAAAAAAAAACTCAAAGCATAGAATCTTTCTGCTTGTTCACTTCGTGGAAAGTATAAATGAAACACTGACTTGTATAGGACCCAAAACTAAACCAGTGAACAAGAGCCTGAACAGCAGACCTGCGGTAGGACTTGCAGTGGAGCTGCTGAGACAGAACCCTTACCTAGTGTATGGGAGGCCCTGGGCTTGACTATGCAGCTCTGTAGAAACCAGACATAAACCCACAAGAAAGATCTTACATAGCCTGTCGAGGAGTCAGATACTAGCAGATCTGTGCTCATACCATAATGGTTTCTTGCTTTTAAGAATGATTTCAGCCCTGCCCCAAAGAGCCGACTCATGGTTCCAAGTGATCTCCATGCCTTGCAAAAAAGGATAGACGAGTGCTGCTTTATCATTCCAGAGAATTTGCCAAGTGCAGCAGAACTAGATAAAAACGTCCACAGGCTGTGTCCTGAGAGCGAGAGTGTGCAAAGGATTCCTGGGAGAACTCAGGCTGTCAGAGTGAGTTCTGTCACTCACAGAGAGAGCTTTACCTTTGGGACACTTGGATTTGGAATCAGTCTCATTCGTTAAAGCCGAGTAAATAACACTGGGTTGTTAATTGGAATTCCTCTGTGCGTGCGTGCGTGCGTGCGAGAGTCAGTGTCAGAGGGCACTGTGTGGGCCCAAGGATGATTTCAGAAATCACCCTGGATTGCTTCTGCCTCCTTTCACTACTTAACCTTCTTTGCTGTGGGATTTCCCAGGTTTTGCCATATTGAACTGGAAATGTAGGCCTTGTGGAATTTGGGATCCAAATTCAGTTCCTTCTGCTTTGGAGGCAGTCTTAATCCCTAAGCCCTTTTGGGTTTCATTAAAAGAGCTTGGTAGGCGTGGGGACTCCTGCGATCTCAACCTTGGGAGACTAAGGCAGAAGGGTTGCTGGAGTCCAAGGCCAGCCTGGGCAGCAGTATAACAAAATAGCCTTCGGAAATGTTCATTGTTCCCAGTTTGAAGCTTTAGGTTATCATTAGCAGTAAAAATAATTGTTTCATTTATTAGATATGGTACTGGTAACTTCTTAGTTCAAAGTAGATTATCCCAGAAAACTTTGGAATAGCATCATTTCAAAAATTTGAGAAATGTTTAGAAAATTCTCTAAAACTATGACAAATTTCCAGAGCATGAAACCTGATTCTTCAGAATGGGGCATCAGAGGGACGATTTTCCCTACTGCATAATAGTTTGGGGACTTGAGGCAAGTCACGTGAGCCCGTCCCAGTTTCCGCATCTGAAAAATGGGATGTCAGTCAGCATTCTGTTTTTATAGAGGTCTGTGAGTCATGCAAAGCATGTGGAGAGCTAGCCATCTCTTGCGTGTCACCATGTAGCACTCACATGTCCCCTACTTCTCACCACTTCATTTTTGTCAGTCTGTCCTGTTTGGTCTGTCCTTTATTTTTCCAAATCGATTGAAAATGTACATAGTGTGTATAAAATACACCAAGAATCAACTGCAGTACCACCTGAGCGCCTCTCTGATTCAACAGTTAAACACTCACCACATTTCATTGGGCTAGGCTTGTTCCCAGGCTTGTAAGTCAATGTTTCACATAATGGCCATGGAACTGACCCCCTCAGGAAAGTGATCAGTGTTCTTGGGTCTTTTTTCAACCTTTGTAGAAAAATAACCTGCTGCATAAAAATGACTGAGTTTCATTTGTCTTGGAAAAGGAATTTGTCTTTTTTCTTTTTTCCTCTCACTGTTAAAATTTGAATTATTCTTTACAGTCAGAAGAAGAAATTGTAGAAGGAGAGAAGGACATTGAGACTTTGAAGAAAAGTGCAGACTGGGTATCAGACTGGTCCAGTAGACCTGAAAACATTCCACCCAAGTAAGTTCTTCCTCGTGTCTGCTGTTGATGCGTTCTGTGTTGGTGGCCAGGGCCAGTTTCCTCCCTAGGTCCTCTGCAACATGTTGTGTCTCTGACACCTGCTTCTGAACTTCCTTCCAGAGAGTTCCACTTCAGACACCCCAAACGTGCTGTGTCTCTAAGCATGAGGAAAAGTGGAGCCATGAAGAAAGGAGGGATTTTCTCTGCAGAGTTTCTGAAGGTGTTCATTCCGTCTCTCTTCCTTTCTCACGTGTTGGCTCTGGGCCTGGGGTAAGTACCCTGATTCCTTTCGTTTTCCCACCTTAGGTCCAGATGTGTACAAGACGTGTGGAAACCCTCTGTGTTGTTTTTACTGTTTCGGTACAATAGCTTAGTACATGATGTATAATAGAGTTTAAAATTTGACAATAAGACCAAAAAAAAAAAAAAAGACTAATTTCCCAGGTGATAATTTTTAAGGAGACTCTTCCATGATTTATTTTTCTTTGGAGTTTTGCATTTAAAATCTATCTAATCCTGAGTACTTTATAAGGTAGGGTTTTAATATGTAAACTTAGTTATAAGTACAAATTTTTCTTTTTTCTACATGGTAAAATACACCATTTTGGTGGCTAATTCTTGATTAAAGCTGGTGGCTGGTTATCGGTACTGTCTTCTAACTTTAAAGCATTTTTACTTATTTAAAAATCAACCTCATTATTTTCCTGTAATTCACTGACTTTTCAGGCATGGTTTCTTCAGTGCCCATTTTTCTTGATTAAATAATTTGAAAAAATATGTTCTGAAAGTCTTTAGTTATAAGCAGTAGCTGTTAATTTTTCAAGCATACCAGTGGGTTGTTCTCTGTATATGTGTATGGAAGGTGGTCATGGTGGTCTTCCTGTGAGCAGCTCAGCATAGCAGAGAACTGCCTGCTCTCAAGCTCGGCCCCGTGTGCACTTTCCGCTCTGTCTCCTGGGTACGGATCTGCGTTTGGAAGACAGTGACAGTGTTCACAAACAGCAGAGTAGGAGGTGCTTGTGGGCAGGGGGCAGGGCAGGCTTCAGCACGATGCTGACTCTCGGCCGTTCACCCTTACAAGCTTGTTGGCCCTACTGTGTTCTGCTTTCATGAGTCTTTAGACTCTTAAGTCTGACTGTTGCTGCAGATGAATGTTAAAAACAGAGCTTGCTCCTGTGCATGGGGGTTGTGCTGCTGCTTCTCCTTAATTTCTCTTGCTTATGCTTTTGAAGGGGTGAGGTATTTATTTACCTGGCATGGGAAAGTCATGTTAGGTTCCTATCTTTGTTGAGTTACTTCATCTTCAAACACTAGAGCTTTAATCGCTTGGCCTATAACCAACCACCCAAATAATTCAGCTGTATGACTATAAACCTGAAATAACAGAACTTATTATTATTTTTTTAAATAAAGGCTCAAAGGTGGGGTTCTCTGACTTGGAAGGATGTGGGTGGGCATTTCTGTCTAACTTTGACTTAACATTTCTACCCCTGCGCTGTGCAGTCCTGATTTAATCATAAGCAGAATGAGAAGGAACCAATATAACTGGGCTAGTTTGGGGAGTACCTCAGTGTTAGCATGCTTGCCAGCAGGTGTGTCAGGTGCCAAGGAGCTTGCGTGCCTGAACGTAGAGCCTTTGACCAGCACTGAACATCAGTGGTTAGTAGGGAGCAGCTGTGGGCAGGCTCATGTGGAACTGTGGAAATGGACCAAACATGATGCACTCTGCTTCCTTTCAGCATCTATATTGGAAAACGACTGAGCACACCTTCTGCCAGCACCTACTGAGGGAAGGAAAAGCCCTGGAAATGCGCGTGGCCTGTGAAGTGGTGTATTGTAGTTTATTTGAACTTGAGACCGTTGTAAGCATGACCCACCCCACCCTCTTTTTACATACCAACTCCAGTAACTCTCAAATCCAGTATTTTACTCAAACTCTGTTGAAGTATTTTACTAATATTGATCCCTTTTGGCCTGTAAGAAGATACTTTAGAATTTCCTACAGAGTTTACTGTTTAGAAATTTGCAAGGGCTTCTTTTCTGTAAATGCCACCAGCAGATTATAATTTTGTCGGCAATTCTATTGTCTCCTGTTAGAACCACCAAAATTAGACTGAGTCCTATGGTAGAAATGTTCCTGTGGCCTGTCATCGCTATCTCTCAGTGATCTGGGTAGCGGGTGTTAGAGAAGCTCTGTGGTTTGGCTTTTGTTTGGTTTTGTTTTCTAAGGCAGAGCCAGACTTCTCTAAGCTGAATTTATAGCTGTTAAAAGAAAGACAAATAAATAGCAACACATAAAAAGAAAATATCCTGGGCAATAAAAAATTATTTTAAACCAGCTTTGGAACCACTTTATTCTAAGCCTCCTGATAATGCCTTTAGTTACAGGAGGCAACCCGTGTGAGTGATGGTAGGAAGTAGAATAAGAACTAAAGTTCATCAGATCTTACTGTCAGGGTGTAACGCTGTCTTTTCTGCATGTAGAACTCTGTTTCTGGCAGGGAAGACTTCAGGTCTAGACAGACATGAGATTGCTTGTGAGTTTTTGTGTTTGGTGTTTCCATGTTTCCTGCATGTGTAGCTTTTATGACTTTCTTCCCCTCCCCCCCAAGACCAGACTTTAGAATGAGTCCAGTTCATGGTGTTAATACCAACTTTTTACACTGAAGCCTTTAAGCAGAAGACACTTGCTTCAGGGTATTCCAAGCACTGTGTTACTTTGAAAGCAGACTGGGGTTGTGGGAACAGTTGCAAAATTCTGGAGAGACACCATCCATTCTCTTCCAGCCCCCTACTTCTTGGTATTTACCGTCTTCCCAAGTGTGATTTCTCATGTAGTCGTCTTTTTTAGTCATGTGGTTCTCTGGGCCTTCTGGACACTCAGCAGACCACTGCAATACAGACTAGTGTCATCTGTAAACCATGAGACTTAAGGGGATATTGTTAGGAAGCCATAGCATGACTCTGAAGGATCTATTTTAGCTGTAATTATTGTTAGAATGTAGACACTGCTAGCAAATAGTTAAGAGAACCGTTGTGAGTTTTGCAGTAGCACTGTGAGCCACACCAGGTTGATGAGTGAAAATACACGATAGCCGGGCTTGCGGGTTGGCAGGAACTAACACTGCCCTCTAATGCCAGGTTTTGAAGATTGGTGTATTCAGTGGAAAGTAACACAAGAAAAAAAAATTTCTAAGATCTTCCAGAACATAACTGTCCATCTTTAAGAAGTATATCCGTAGTAATTGGGAGTTTTCTTTTTCCTCTCACATTTGATGTCCGAGTAATTGTGGGCATCATCTGTTTCTGTTTGACTCTTAAACCTGGTGACACTTGATTTGCCTTCTCACCTAGTGATGTCAAGAGTATGTATTTGAATTTCTTCAGGAAGAAAGCAAATCTTAAGGCTGCCTGTGTTTCAAAAGGCCTGCCTGTTCTGGGAACTGCTGGTAGAGCTGAGCCACAAGGACCCCTAGCTTGTTGGAGTTGATCCACAAAAGGGAAGAGCAGTTGTTGTGATGGGACCAGCTTTTCATAGGCAGCCGTTGTCTTCATTCTGATGTCAGCAGTTCTATCCAGATGCCATTGGACTTTGGGTATATTCATGATTGTTTTTCGACATTAAAAATAATTTAGTTTTGCCATTTTGTGAACGTAATCAGATTATAGAATATTAATTCAAACATTAAACACATTATCACAGTAGTATTTCTCACAAGTATGATGAACTCATGCAGCATTTTGTCAGCCCTAAAATGGGATAAGTATCCAGCTTTTGTTGAATGAAAATAAGATTGTTCAATGGGAAAACAGAATCCAGCCATTAGCCGCTGAAATTTTAAGATTAATCTTAAAGAGCTTTACACCTGTTTACAATTTGGGGTAAAAGGCAAGCTTTGCTTTTATGTTTGACAAAAACTGGCTCAAATATTTGTAAATAAAATCAGAGACAACTGCACAGACTTGCACATTGGAAAGTGCAGCATGTTAATGTGATTGCGGCAAATGAAAATGGAAGACTTAGCCAGTGAGATGAATTTCCAAATGAACCAGTTGTTGAAGTTGTTGAAATTAACTGAGCCAAAGTGATTATGCATCCTTCATCTATTTAGTTAGCACTTTGTATCCTCATACACAGTTTACAGTACATGTATAACTTGTAGCTATGAACATTTTGTGCCATTAAAGCTCTCACAAAACATCTTTGTCAGAATATCATTTTTATGTCACGTGCATTACCTGGGAATTTTCTAATAAGAAACTTCCTATGTCCGTAGAGAATCTTCTCATGGGAGTGTTTGCCACACTTGGCTCCCAAGTGTGGATGGTGCTGCTTCCCATGTGGTGGGGAGCACTGTGCTGTGTGCCTGTGTTCCGTGAGTGCAGGAGGAACTTGACTATGTCCAGTGGAAAGTTGGAGGTGAGCCTCAATGCGCTAACCCTAACCGAGACTCTGGGTTTATCCCCAAAACCAAAAAAGGAAGGGAAAATTGGCTCTGTGTGTTCCATATTTATTGTAAATACAAGTTGAAAGTTAATAGAAATTTTGCTGAGTCGATTAGTGTTGCAGGTGGTCTAGAGATGTGTGTGCGAGGCATCTCTATTCTGTAAATGCTGCATCATTGTATCCAAGAGCTTTGCAGGCTTCCAGAGTGTGGTACATAGGGGTCCTGTGTCCTGTCCATGGAGGAGACCAAGGATGGCTGCACTTCCCTTATGTTCTTACCTTCCGTTGTCTGGTGCCAGCTTGCAACACCCTTCCTTGGGTTATTCAAGAGTTTCTGTGTGGGCTCTATGGCTCTGTACTTACCCTGAACTGCAGTAATTGCTCAGAAATACAAACTCAACCCTGACATACTGTCACTTGAGTCCCTAAACAGCCCTACATTGTCTTGGGGGTTGAGTTAAAGCCCCACAGGTGGCTGCCAAAGTAACTCACTTCCATCCCCAACACCTCCCCCCCAGGCCCTTAATTCCTCAAACTTAGTGCAGCGGTCCCCCTCTTCCCCACCAGGGGTGGGCGCCGATCCTGTTATATCAGCGCTGTGAACCCTCCAGAACACCATTCCATGTGGCACCTGCTGCTGTGCTGACTGGGCTCCACTGGAGGCACACAACTTGTAGCCCACTAAGTCCTTGCTTGCCTCACAAAGGTATTGAGAAATAGACCTTTATTTTTGCCAGCAGTAATCAAGCCAACTTTATTGCATTCTTTTTCTTTTAACCCTTCCTCCCTCCTCACTGTATGTCTCTGTGGAGGACCAAGGGTGACTTCAGGAATCGTCCTGGATTGCTTCTACCTCCTTTTTGCTTTGCTCTGGGATTTCCCAGACTCCCTCCTACCAGAGCCTGAAGTGCAGGTGCCTGGCATTTTTTTAATGTGGGATATGAAGATTCTGCTTTTGAAGCAAAGTCTTAATCCTTCTCTAAAGCCATCTCTAAAGCCCTATTTCACTTTTCTTAAGTGGTGCAGTAAGAGAGATTGTGTATGATGTTATGGAATGACCTAGGAATAGTTGGGAATGGTTGAAGTCTATGGCAAATTGCATAAAGTAGTACTGAATTTTTGAATTTCCATTTTTGGATGAGAAACATTAAAGAATAAAGTATCACTGAGGAGAAGGTGCCATCTGATGTGACTGCTTGGCATTTTGGGAAAGTACTGAGGCGAGGACTCGGGTAAAAGTACTTCCCAAGCCTGAAGACTGCGTCCACATCAGCTCAGATGAAAGAATGAATGCCCCTCTTCTTCAGAAGGCCTCAAAGGGAGTGGCCTGCACGGAGAGCAGCCTGCACGGAGAGCGGAGAGAACTGCCTCTCAGAAGCTGGCCTCGGACCCCACGCGCCAGTGGTGCCCGGGCACCTTCTTAAACACACAAGACTGAAATGTTCTAGTGAAGCAACAATTAAAATGTGAAACTGTTGGCCCAGGGGGGCGACTTTGAGAAATATCCGGAGAGCTAAATCAAACAGTAAGATGGAGTCACAGGTGTGTCTATGAAAGTATCAAAGGTCATTTCTGACAGCTTCTAGATGGGGTCCCCTTTCTGAGGTAGTGGCACAGGAGGACATTGGAGGAGCGTCAGAATCATGCCTGTGAAAACACTGGGCTGCAGGGATTGCCATCAGCTATTGAGTGGCGTGTGAAGCCGCACAGTGGGTGTGGCCTAAATAGGCCCAGAAAAAGATCTGAGATGACCCCCAAGGAAGTCCAGCACCTATCCGTTGGACAGAGTGCATGCTAAAAGGAGATGGGAATAACTAGGACATAGCAGGAAAACTAGGCCAGAGAGACCACAGTGTCCCTCCAATCTGCCTCAGATGGCACTGTGCAGCATTGCATGGCTTCAGGCATGGAAGTCATCGATGGGAACCTTGGTTCTTTTTGAAGGGCAGGACTTAAGTCTTTAAAGTCTTAACCGTGTGATCCTTTTTGCCTAGAGATAGAGGCATATAAAATAGATATGTAAGTCAAACCTTTACTGACAGGACTTTGGTGAATTTAGAGACGATGGACTGGTTTGCTTGACAGGAGAGCTGTGCTGGTGGCCATGAAGCTCTGGATGCGGAAAGGGCAGGCAGCAGAGCAGCTATTGCTGTTGGAGTTATGAATATCATTGAAGGAAAACTTAGTGCTTTGCATTGGGACAGTGGAAGACATGAACACCACTGTATGGCGATTCCATGGTTTGAAAACCCAGATATCTTTACGGGCTGAAAACCCAAGTTAAACCCCTTTCTGCCCTTTGCAAGTTTGACTGCCTAGAAAAGAGGCTTTTTCCAGAGTCAGCATACTAAAGTTGGTACAGTTGTAGCTCAAGTGGACCAAGCAATATTTCAACTTCACTTCGGAATCAGGCAGTGTCCCCCAGGTAGTACTGGTTTTGGTATAGGACTAAATGGTTCATGGAGAGCAGCAAAAACTTGGCACCAAGTGGCAGGCGTAGAGTTCCTGCAAGAGAAGGTGAAGCTTATAGCTGCAGAGGTGAACCTAGAGTGTTTTGGAGATGCCAGGACCATGGGGTATATGCTGAGGACACCTGCAAGTGGAGATTCAGCCTGGTTCAGAGGAACTCTGCTTCTACAACTTTGAGCTGCAGAGAGGGACTAGGAATGCCTGGAATCTTTGAATCACCATGACTACGTGATGAGCAACAGAAGATGGACACTGAAATACAGGATGTGGTATTTGATTTGCTGGACTTGATTCTAATTTGATATTTTCTTACTGTGTCAAGATGCTTCTATTTTGATGTTTTATCTGTGTTGGAGTATTTAACTTATTTTGACTTGATAGACTCCTACAGTTAAAAGATTTGGTATAATTAAAAACTTTAAGTTTTGACATTATAATAATTGAACTTTTAATGATTGACATTTTAAAATGGATTATAGAAGCTTTTAATTTTGGACTTTTAGAATTAATAAAGTTAAATGTATTTGTATTATAAATAATTTTTAACACCTATGGGGACAAGGATTGAAGGTTACAGTTTAAAAGTGCTATGTTTTTGTGTCAAGTTGACAAGCGGTGTAGTGTTACAGTTAGGCACAGGTATCAACTTGATAGTTAAAGAGTTTGAGCTCAGGGCACGTTGTAGAGAATCGGTGGTTGAATTAAGCCCAGAGCAAACCTGCAGGAGATTGTCTAGCTGATGGGGTGGGTCCAGCCCATGGTGGGTGAGACTAGGCCCTGGAATAAAATACCCAGACCTGATTGAGAAAGTTGGCATCCTTGTGTACACTTGGCCAGACATGTTGGTCTGGCAAGGAAGGATCGTCCCTCTCTCGGCCATTACATAGAGATGGTGTGGCCAGTTCCCTTGGACTAGTATTGGTGCTTGCTCTCCTGTCAAGCTGGACTACAGACTGTAACCGGACTATCAATAAGAAAACAGTAAGAAAATAAATCTCTTCTTCCCTTAAGCTGTTTGATGGTGATTTATTAGCAGCCATGCAGGCTGACTGCAACACTGTTTTCATGTTGAGACCACTGAGAACTGCACAGTGAGGACCTGGTCCTCACACGCTTGGTCTTGACTCCTCACTGAGGCGTTTCCATCTGATCCATCTGGTTCATGGTGTGTGTCGACCTGTGCAGTTCAGAGTGCACGTCCTGTGTGCAGATCTTGGCAAAGTCTCACCAAGCCACAGGTGAGCCTTGCCACAAACACCATACATCCAAGTGTCAGTTGTTGTTGAGGAACCTGTGAATCAGGGAGGTTTTTTTTTTTTTTTTTTTAAATCCTCACATTAAGTCATGGGATTCCATCCATATAGGATCATGACTCATGATATAGGCAGTTGTAGACTCCAGGGCTGTGTGAACAAGGAGGTACAGATAAGCTGCCAGGCCTGGTGACTCATACTAGAAATCCCAGCACGGGAGACTGGAGCTACATAGCCGCTGTGTCAGAGAGGAGAAAGCAGGAGTTGGGAGAGAGGGAAACAGCAGTTGATGGAAGAGGTAGGGCCAAGGAAGGACGGTTCTGGATAGGAACAGACTGTATATAGTTAATGAGAAGCAGCAGGCATCCAAGGGAAGTTCCATCTGCAGAGCAGGGTGGAGACAGCTGTGCACTGTGGCAACTCTTGCCAAGCCACTTGTCTCCCATGCACTCTGACTTCTCATTTTCTCAGCCAGGCTTTGGGTTGCTTGGTGGAACCCACTCGAGACAGGGCAATCTGTTTTGCTCAGACTCCCAATTTAAGTGCTACCTTCACACAGAAAGTCTTCAGAAACATCTGGAATGATGTTTGACCAAATGCTGACACCGTGGTCCTGCAAGGTGACATACACAGTTATCCAACACTGACAAATGCTGGTGCTGAGGGAGAGGGAGGGGAGGGTGGGGTTTGGGCCCACATGAGCCTTAGCAAGCTTGTGACAGAGGCATCAGGCCTCCACCTGATCTCTGGGACCCTCTTGACTCCAGACTCACTGCCTCATGAGGCAGATGGATAACAACAAGTCACTGACTTACAGTCAGGAACCATTAACCAATGATCCCTGCCTTTTGAGTTTTTAAAGCATGTTTCCAAGTATACCCAACATTGCTCTGTGGTCCAGCTGGTCTGTGAATGTCACAACAGGAGGAGGGGCCAGACGGTTCTGGAGAGCAAGGAAGTTATGTTTGAGTGCTTTGTGTTCCCAGGGTCAGTGAAGGTGGACAACATAGCTGGAAGGGACTTTAGAAGTCAGTGTACCCCCTCTTTATCTCAGGTGGAGCCCCAGGACATCCAGCTTGTGCTCAAGGTCATGCCTGGCTACTCAGGGACAGCATGTAAGAATCCTCTGGCCAGGGGTGCTGGGATGCTGTGATCCAGCACTCGGGGTGGAGGGTCAGGAGTTCAGGTCACCCTTCGGGCCTCTGCCCTGTGAGCAAGTGCATCCTTGCAGCGGGCTGCTCAGGCACACCTGCTCGCTCCACACGCAAGCTCTGCGGCAGCCTTGTCCCTTCTCTCTAATCTTCTCTCTAATCTTGGTGAGGTGAGCAGAGGCCTCTGTGTGTGGCCTTGGTGCGTCTGCTTGGATCATACTGAACTAAGCATGCCAGCACATGTTTGCTGGCCGTCCCAACTCCTCTGGCATTTTCTGGTTCGGTTCTTGTTTTCCTGTTGCTGTGCCCATAGCACTCTCTGTCATGCAGCAACAGCATGCTCATCCAAGGTCAGGGTTGACTGTTCTCTCCAGATCCTTGTCAAAGGTCTAACTCCCCTGCGGTTGCATTGTATTTGGAGGTACAGCCCTTAAGGGCTTTGTGAGGCAAGACACACAAAGCAGCACCATAGGATTTTTGCCCAGAGACAGCGCCGTGAGGACAGCAAGAACCACTTGTGAGGAGCAAAGCCTCTTTGGGAGATGTGGTTCAGCTGGCAGATGGCATCCACACAGCCTTGGGCTCGGTCCCCAGCGCTTCGGAGGTGGGGCTAGGATGAGGAGGCCAAGGCCTTTCTCAGCTGCACAGCGCGTTCAAGGTCAGCCTGGGCTACAGAATGAGACTGAAAACAGACAGCTCGCATGATGAAGTTCATGTGCTTTTTGCCACAGCTGTTTCAAAATGCAAACGGTAGTAACAGTGTCAGCGACTTCAGGGACTTACTGGGCTCTGGAGCTGGGAGGAGTTCTGGGAGCATCCATGGCTTGGTGCGTGTCAGCCCATATTTTCCAAGCTCAGTCCTTGTAGTCGATCTCAGACTTCTGTTCAGAGATCTACTGTCTGGTCCTGGCTCCGCATCACTCTCCTGCAACCCTCCAGTGGCTAGCAAGTTACTCCTGATCCATCACTTCCTCCTCTTGAGCTAAGTAGAACTGGTTGACTTGATCATGGCAATTTTTTTTTTTTTAACCTTAAGTAGCATCATCTTAAGTTCCATCATCAAAACTTGAGCCGGGAAACTTCACTAATAACATCCAGAGGGGCCTCACAAAGTTGTGCACTGCACGGTCCAGACTCCAGACAATGAGTAAAGTAGACCTCCATCTGAGAACAGCCAGTGTGGGGTGTCAGGAGCACATCCTCCTTGCTCCCTGCCCCTCTGGTCAGGGCGCTCTTCAGCCCAGAGCCTCAGGGTCTGCAGGTGGAGCCGAAGCATGAACCCTGCTCACCTTCCCTTCCCCTGCCTGGAAGACGGTAGTGAGGCACTACAGCGCCTGCTCTGTACTGGTGTTGCCTCCAGCACATCTCAATACTATGGTACCTATGGTAGGCAGGATGGTACCCCAAAGATGCCTGTGCCTTGACCCCCGCACCCGTGGGTGTGTTTCTCCTGTGGCAGGACCCTGTAGAGGTGAGGGGACAGGGTGCCTTGACAAGGCAAGTGTCCTGTCAGGAAGAGAAGATGGGGATCTGCCCGCGGGGGTTGGGCAGAGAGGCCAGGAGAGCAGTCCAGGCAAAAGCCAGGAGATGGGCTCTCCCCTGCAGCCTGGCCGTGTGCCACAGCTGAACGCGCAGTGGAGGATCAGTTCATGTTTCAGGTCAGTGAATGTGTGGCAAGGTTGTTGGAGCAGCAGAGGGAGAAGACATGTCGTCTCAAACAGCTGCACAGCTTTCCTGGAGCGCTGCTGTTATGTGGAGGAAGAAAGACTCGGGGCAACTGCTGTATCCCAGGCCACGTAGGTAGTAATGTCGGGGAGCCACTGGAGCTGAAGGAAGAGCTGGCTGGTATTAAGCCCAGCCCCGTCCCTGACACGCAGATTCCATTTTAAAAATGCTTGGCTGCCCTGATACCAGCTGCATGGAGTCTTTGGGAGGGAAATTGTGAAGCGCACTGCGGTGCTCTACATTTTATCAGGAAGAAGAGAAATAAGTCTTTCCGACAGGGCACAAGAGAGCAAGCAGTCGCATTTACAGCGGGTGAGGAAGCAGGATGAGAAGTAGAGGTGGTGAGCAGAGCCTCCTTCTTGGTGGGCATGAGGACTTAGAATGATTTCTCTTCTTGTTGTTTCTTCCCGGCTCCTCCCCCAGGGGGCACATCTAGGAAGGAAGGATGCTTTACTGGGAAGTCTTCTTTACCCAGAATTCAGTGTGTTATAAGCAGATGCATATAAGATACAGAATATGCATAGGGTTTTAAGCATAAGCTGAAAAGTTTACTGGGAAAGCCCGTGTTCTGTGGAGGAAGTCTTGAGGTTGCTTTTGTCTGCCCTACATGGACCCCTCTCCCATTGTCCCTTGCATCCTGTTTTGGGGGCCCTGAGCTGGCCAGTCTGGGTTGATCACTGCCTGCCGTGACCACCAGCTGACTACCACGGTTAGGGACCTGAGCCGGTCCATCTATCCTTAGGGCATTTCGGTGACTGGGTGGATGTCTGTTGGCCCCTCCCAGGGCTAACCGCCTGCCTAGCGCCTCTGTCACTGAAGAATCGCGCTAACCTGCTTGTGAATGACATCAGTAGGCCATCTGTGACCATGTAGGCTGTCAGCTTAGCACTCGGGAGGTGGTCTCAGTGTATCTTGGCCTGTGGTGACTGTTGATCACACGATTGACGGGGGAAACCTAGCCCATGGTGGGCATGCCACCCCGGTAGGTGAAGGTGGGGTGAGCTAGTCAAACTCGGGCAGGCGGGCATTGGTCTTGCTCTTCTGTAGATCGAGCTTCTGCTGCTGATGCTGTGTGGCTCCTATCATGAACCTGCGATTGTGAGCTGAATAAAGCCTTTTCTCCCTGGGTGCTGGGTGTTTATTGTGGCCACTTCTGACCTTCCCTTCCTGGGAGCGATGCAGGTTCCGGCACCCTCAGGTTTGGTTATTTCCTACTAGCGGCCAGCATTGGCCCTCCTGACAGGTACTTCGGTCCCCACCATACACATGGGGTCCTGGTTCCAATACCTTCATGAGCTAGGTCTGGGGCAGACTGAGGGGGGGAAGCAGGGCAGCTGCAGTCATGAGAAAGAATCTTGCTTTTGTTCTGTTCTGTGCCATCTGCATGTCTCTCCTGGTTTGTTTATTTTTAAATCAATAACCAGCAACTTTTGATTTAGGTCTGTATTTATGTACTTAGATTTTATTTAGCGTTTTTAACCTTGTGAGTAATTTTTAAAGAAGACTCCTCACCATATGGATTAGGTCTGCAGGTTTGCGAGCCTGCGCCTTTACCCACTGAGCTGTCTCACTAGCCCCTAAATACTTTTTTCACAATGCAAATGTTCTGTTATTTTTCATGCAATCTATCAGTAGTCTCTCCTGCGGGAGAACCCGTGCCTCTGTGAGCCCTAAAAAGGGATACAGGTGGGCGGTTCTCAGCAGTCCCGTTCCTGCGAATGACTGCGGTGTGCTCCTAGGTCCCTCCTGACCTTCTTGAGGTGGCGGGAGTGGCAGGTTCCCAGATGGCAGGCCTGGAGCCACACTGAGACTGGATTGGCTGCACTGGAGGTGGGACGAGCGATGACGTGGTGCTCCGCGCTCACATTGCCTGGGGCGTGGCCTCCGAGGGCGGGGCGGGAGTGAGGGTGAAAGGGGGGTATGGAGTGGGGGAGGTAAGAAGGGGTGGCGGCTTAGGAGGGGACAGAGGTGGGGAGAAGCGGGCCGCAGAGACTTGGGGCAGCTGGTGTGCGTCTGGTCGGCAGAGCCCAGTGTGCCTGGTCGTCCAGGAGAAGGAGGAAGCGCTGTGCCCCGGGCAGGGAGAGTATGGAGAGGAGTGGGGAGGGGGGCGCTAGGACCCGGGCATCTTCCCAGCACCCGTCTCTTGCCAGGCTCGGCTTCTGGATCTATGCATGCTTCTGGCCTTTTCGGTTCTTTACGCCCCAGGACTCCCGGCCTGCTGGGGGTGCGTGGCCAAAGGGAAGACTCCCCAGGTGTCAGGTGCGCTCGCTGCCAGGGTCCCCATCTCTTTTCTGAGCTGGCTCTCTATTGAGACTGAGGTTCGTGATGGTGGCTGATGCTTAGCCAGGACTCACCGCTGACCCGTCAGTGTCCACAGGATTTGCTTCCCGCAGGTGCGTGGGCCAGGCACCCCACTCATTTCGTGGCTGCTGTTGACTGTCAGGCTAGGAGATGGAATCGCTGTCCTTGTGGCCCACAGAACTGAATTTGCAAGTCTGGTGCATTCAGCAGGCCAGCCCCCCACTCCTACCCCTTTTTTGGAGGATCAAGCTGCTGGGTCTTACATCGGGTGCAACTGAGCGCTACTACAGCATCCTGTTCCTGGGTTGGTCCTGTGTTCCTGTGTGAGTGGTCACTCTACATAGCTCAGTCTGGTCTTGAACCGACTCTAGTCCAGGCTGGCCTCCTTGGTCAGTCCTTTATGCGACAGACAGTCCCTCCACATCGCACAGTCTCGCCCTGAACTGGCTTTGTAGCCCAGACTGGCCTTGAGATCTTTCTTGCTGAACTCAACCCTGTGATGACAGCCGGGACACCTCACCTAGGTGAGGCTAGGGTTCCAGCATTAGCAGTCTGCACGTGACAGTGTCTGAGTGCAGGCAGAGCTAGGCATCCACACTTGGGCAGGGCTGCGTTCCTTGAAGCGCACACTGTGAGCTGCACTTGGTGGAATGTTGGCCTCGAATATCCGGGTCAGTCATGTCCTGACTCAGCTTTCCCACAGGTGAACTGGGGACAAGACACACTGGCTGCGTAACTTTCTGCAGGGCAGGCGCAGCCTGAAATAGCACCTGCTGAGGTTAAGGCAGTGGGATGGGGGCGGGAACAGTCCATGGGGTCTCCCTAGTGCAGGCGACTTGGAGCAGCCAGGGAACAGCCTAGCAGACATGGCTTCCCCACGGGAGAAGGGAAGGACCTGGGAATTGTGGCCCCCACGAGAGACTCCGAAACACTGAGTTCTCCAGGCAATGCACCCTTGAGGCCGAGCGTGGAGTTGTGCACTGAGCTGTAGCCCGCCTGGTGCTCAGGGCCCAGCACAGTGTGACCACGAATGCTGACAGTTCACCTCCGAAGCTCTTCCAGACGCACCCAGCCTTGATTCTGCCTTTCTTGGGACCTGCTTTGGTGATAGGTGTGTTGTCAGAGATCCTGGGTTGTCCCAGAGCTTTACACAATGCAATACCAAGCGCGCCTTGTCACTGAGACAGCCCATGGATCCAGAGGAAGTGTTGAGGGAGTGGCTGTGCGATACTCAAGTACCCTCTACACCCACGCCACACACCTCACTGCACCTGCCTGCTGTCGCTGCGCCCGCCCTTTCATCCCCTCCTCCTTTCTGTTCTGGCCTCAGTGAGCTCAACTGCTGCTATCCTTGTTGCTGCAGGTTAACTCAGTCTGCAGCCCACTGCCTCCCCAGATCAGGTGGGCTGGACCTTCCAATCCCTAATCACATGTTGATTCCCTGGGCCCTGCTCCTGTTCCCAAGAGTCTTATCATTACCATACCCTCGGGCTTAAAGGGCTAATTATCAATAATTTAGGTAATTCCAAGCATTTTACGAGCTCTGAACTAGGAATGAGGTGAAGTACATAACACTATAAATCCATAGTATCACCAAATACCTAAGAGTCTTGGGGGGAAGGAAGGTAGGGATACCTACTCATTGTGCTTGCTAATTTTATTCAATAATAAAATAAAATTTAAAAAGTCTTCAGGAAGAAAAAAAATAATAGCTGTCATTTTTATATTTATTTATTTGTGTGTGTGTGTGAGAGAGAGAAAGAGCATTGTATGTCCTTGTGGTGGCCCAAGAGTGACTTCAGAACTCTTCCTGGATTGCTCTCACCTCCTTTTTTGCTTCACTCTGGGATTTCCTAAGCTCTGCCCACAAGGGAAGGAAGTGCAGGCCACTCTGTTATCGCCTGGTGTTTTTACGTGGGACCTGGGATCCGAACTCAAGCCCTTCTGCTTGTGAGGCAGAGTCTTGACCCCTGAGCCATCTCTCTGGCCCTTAGCTGTCATTTTGATACTTTCTTTGGAAATTTAAACTGTTAGGTGCAGGTGATGCTGGCCTGGCTGTCACACTGCAGCCCCGGGTCCTCTCCGGGCAGGAAATCCTCCCTTTTTGGGGCTCAAGCAGCACAGCTGTTTGTGGACTCAACTCTGCGGCAGCCCAGCAGCCCACGGTGCCTCCGAGAGCCTGGAATCCCTCTCTCCCCAGATAGAAAGCACGGTCCTCCTGTTGGGGTGGCTTAAGAACCTCAGGGTGAAAATGCCAGTCAACACGCGCTGCTTGCCTGCCTGTGTGTGGCTGGCCATTGTGGCCAGAAAGGGACTGGCCACCATTCTTCCATCATTCCTGGGAGTCCCAAGAACTCAAATTCACGGCAGACAGGCTTTATGTGGTGTGGTCACTGGATGTCCTAGACTTTTGTTTTTAATTTTTTTCATTATTTATTATTTATTCAATTGTGCGTGTGTGTGTGTGTGTGTGTGTGTGTGTGTGTGTGTGTGTGTGTGTGTGTTTGTGTGTGTGTGTAGAACCACGGGCGAATTCGGGAACCACCATGGACAGCCTCTACCTCCTTCTTGTTTACTCTGCCCCAGGATTCACCCTACCAGGACCAGAAACGCAGGCCACCCCCACTTCCGCCCGGCGTCTATACATGGGGTCTAGAATCTGAACTCAGGACGTTGCACCTGCAAGGCAGAGGCTTAACCCCTGAGCCACCTCTCCAGTCCCGCCAGACCTTTGTTTTGAGTGACACGGGGTCTTACCTGTAACCTGGGCTAGCCTCGAGCTCACCCTAGCCCAAGCTAGTCTCCAACTCACAGTCCTCTTGCCTCGGCCTTCTCAGCGCAGTGACACAGGCCTGCGCCCCCTGTGCCTTGAATGCTGCATCTTCCTGCTTCCCTCTCCCAAGTACCAGAATCACACTGTGCCCCATGTTGCCCACTTCTGTACATGCTCTTTGGCAGCTGTGGGTGCCTGGTCTTTGGTGGCGTCGCTTTCTTCAGCAGCTTGTGATGTTTCACTTCCTTTAATTTTTTGTTTTGATACTAAAACCATCCTTGATGTGGGCAGTTGGAGCCCCTTTCCTTCTGTGTCCTTTTGAAATGGCCTCATTAATTTTTAAGCACTTGCCACACAAGCCTGATGACCTGAGATTGGTCCCTGGAACCCCCAAAAAATCAGGTTCAGTGGCTCAGCTCTCTTGCCCAGCACTCCTGCCTGGAGAGGGGAGACACAGAAAGGGGAGTCAGCCGGAACTGGTCAGCCAGCTGATCCAGCGTACCAGAGGCAGAGATGAGAGACCTATGTCAACAAAGTGTAAGGAGGGAACTGGTTCTGAAAGTTGTCCTTGCCTCCCACATGGTGGAACCCTTGAGTGTGTACACACGCATGCGCCATCACACACACTCGTAACATTTTTCAATACTTAAGAACTTCTTTGTAAAACTATTATGAGAATCAAAAGTGGTATTGTAAGATTTTCAGTTACACAGTAATGTGATCATAAGAATCAAAACAGTTCCTGGATGTTGCTTTTTTCCCCTTGCTCCAGCCTTCCAAATGCTTCGATTAAAAACATGCACCACCATACCCAGCTTTGTTTATTTTTGAATGTCCAGATGTTAGAAAATGTGGAGTGACATGTACTGTTAACTTGTGAATAGGATAGTTATCTCCTGGCTGGTAGAAATTCATATTGACACAAGGAGGTGGCCCAGGTGGGGGGATCTGTCCAGGTTCTTGTGTTCCAGAATGGAAGATTGAAACCACAACATGCCGAGAGGTACATGAGGGGATTTTATTGAAACTGGCAGAGAGCGAAGAAACTTTTGGACGCTGGTCCAAGGGAGTCAAGAAGGAAGTCGTGTAGCCTTAAGGTGGGGACCAGCTGGTTTAAAGCCAGAGAGAGCAGAGCGCGCCAGCCTAAGCACCTGGTGAGAAGAGCGAGCCGCCATGAGCGCGGCAGGTGACCAGGGAAGAAAGTGATCAGGTGCTGCTTTTTGGAGGTAGGCTATGTCTGTAACCTAGACTGGTCTTGAACTCAAAGCAATCCTCCTGCCTCAGCTTCGCAGCAGGTGTGTGCTGCCATTCCAGCTGGTAGGCACATTTCGTCCTAGAAGCACTGATTCTTTCTAGCAGAGATCCAAACTGGGTTTAGGTTCTCCTCCCCATTGGGGTGCAACTGCCGTCAACCCTCCCAGCACAGAGCAAGGGCGGGCGTGGTGTTTCATGTATGTGCTTACACCTGCACCTACTTCTATGCCCACCTTCCAGGGTGAGAAGAATGAACTTCACCAGTTTCTACCATCCCAGTCAAGCACAAGGTCCGTCCGCTTTCCTCTGCTTGTAGCTCCTTGTCCACAGCAGAGACTCACAGCTGCCCCAATACCTAATGGAAGCACCAGAAAGGAAGGCATGTGTCCATCATGGAGTGGGGGGCATTGTTGTCAGGACCAGCCTCCACCAAGGTGGCAGGAACTGGTGGTGCAGCTTCCTTCCATCTCTGCAGGGCAGGAAGCAGAAAGAGGGGCAGGCCATGGTCTGTGGCTCCTCCTTTTTTATTGGGTCTGGGCCCCAGCCCATGGAATGGAGCTATCCACACTTAGAATAAGCCTCCTGCTCCAGTCATCCTCTCGGAGAATGGTGTACCTCGCTGATGCTCTGTCTTCCTTCCTTCCTTCCTTCCTTCCTTCCTTCCTTCCTTCCTTCCTTCCTTCCTTCCTTCCTTCCTTCCTTCCTTCCTTCCTTCCTCCCTCCCTCCCTCCCTCCCTCCCTCCCTCTCTTCCTTCCATCCGTCATGTAGCTGAGGTTGGTCTCAAACTTTATGTATAGGCCATTGATTCCTGAGGCCATTGATTCCTGATCCTTGCCTCTATTTCATGAGTACTGGGATACAGGCTACTGGCACTGCCCAGTGCCCAAGGTGTTTCTTACCCCCATGAAGTTGATGATTGAGATTGCCAGTCACGAGCCTGACCTGCTCTGAATGCTGTCATCTGACTCCTTGTTGTTCCTGCTGTGTGGCATCTCCAACTGACGATCTGCCCTCTCACCTGCCCCCCCATAAACGGGCTCCAGTACCCACTCAGCTGCTTCCTCAGACTTCTCTGGCGTCTGTCCCCCTCACACACAGACTTGGTCCTGGCTCTGCTCAGTTCTCACTCTGCACCCTGGGATACCCAGACACTGCCAGGACTCAGGGTCTCACTTACAGATTCCTCCTACCTTTGTGCGAGTATCCTTCCCTCCCTGGCATCCATTATCCCCTGGCGTCTTTCCGCCCTCTAGCATCCTTCCACCTTCTGGAGTTTGCTGTGGACACCCGCATGTCTGGGCCCTGAGTGGTGTCCAGGTGGAAGGATGACAGCTTGTGACAGCTTGTCACACCCTGAGTCTGTTTCCCCAGTGGGTCCTGTGGAACGCAGCTGTGATGTAAGCGAGTGAGCACGTGTGTGAAGTGCTTGCTCGGAGCAGTGTCTACCACCACTATGGTTGGTGAAAAGTCACATGTGCATTTTATCAGGTCACTTGGCCAGAACGATTGAGACTAGACTCGGGCGATGGTTTCGAGCAGCTCTTTCTTCTTGTTTTTGTGCCGCTTTTTTCAGCCTGGAGCACGTGATCCTCCTTTCTTAGCATCTGAAGTACTGGAGTTAGCCTGATTTTTCTTCCACTTCTTCCTTTTATTTTAAAAAGATTTTAAATAAAATTATTTTGTGAATATCAGAGGAGGACCAAGTGTGATTTCTGGAATCATCCTGAATTGCTTCAAGATGGCTTTTTTTTTTTTTTTTTTTTTTTTTTTTTTTGCTTCACTCTGAGATTTCCTAGGTTCTGCCCACCAGGGTCTGAAGTGCAGGCCACCTAGCGTTTTTTTATGTGTGACCTGGGATTCGCACTTAGGACCTTCTGCTTGGGAGGCAGAGTCTTAACCCCTGAGCCATGTCTCCAGCCCTCCTCTGCCTGTTTTATCTTTGTGTTTTGAGACAGGACTCTTGCAGCCAGGGCAGCCTGGAACTCCTTTCCCAGCTTCCTGGACTTCACCACACCCCTGGTGATTCTTTCTGACAAGCACAGCGGCACCTGTTATTCTGCCAAGTTAAACGTGGACTGTGTGGAGCAGTAGCTAGGTGGAGATGCTCTAGGGAGTTAATGTGGTGTCTCTTCCGGTGGGATTATGTGAGCTAAAGCCATTATGTCAGCAGGCCATGGCAACCCACACCTGTCTTCCTCATGCTGGGGAGCGCTGGAGGGCGGCCTGTGCTTCCCCGTGACACCCCAGGTCCGAAAGCAAAACACAACAGACCGGCTCTGGCCGTGGTGCTCACTGCCCTGCTGCCCAGCCAGCACACCGGCAGGTGACTGTGAGGTTGTTTCTGCGGGGGCGGCCTGGCATGCGGTGAGTCGGCCCCACGTGTCCCCGGAAGGAATTCCTCCTGGGAGTGGCACGGCTGCGCCTCCCAGGCTGACTATCAGGTTTCTCGGGGGCATGCAGCTGTTCCCCCAGGTGACCGTCTGGCTTCTCAGGGGGCATGCAGCTGGTCCCCCAGGGCGACTGTCTGGCTTCTCAGGGGGGCATGCAGCTGGTTCCCCAGGGTGACTATCTGGCTTCTCAGGGGGCATGCAGCTGGTCCCCCAGGGTGACTGTCTGGCTTCTCGGGGGCATGCATCTGGCCTCCCTGGAAGCAGCAGGCCAGGCAACGGTAACCAACCAGGACACGACAGTGTCTGATTTCCTCCAGTCCTGCACAGGGTAGAGAGATGGAGCCCTTTCCCCAGCGGCCAGCCCAACATCAGAAGATGGTGATTGGCACACAGAGGGCAGACACAGCACCGTCCCCGTAGTGTTGGGGAGGATTTGTTCTTTTATTCACTCACACATCATTTTGACTTTTAACGTCACATATTTTTAGGCCCTGTCATGTGGAGGAGGATACAGTCATTAAAAAGCCTTTAAAGCAAGTAAATGCAGTGGGCATGGGGGCACAGGCTGGTAACCCCAGCACTGGGGTGTAGAAGCAGCAGGACCAATTCAAGGCCAGCTGGGACTACGAGACCCATTAAGGGTAAGGCACTTAATAAATTAATAAGGAACTTGAGCAGATGGTTGTTAATCTAGACCCAGCATAGCATTAGTCACCATAGCCAAAAGGAGAAGACCGCTCAGTGTCCATTGGTGGATAAATGCTTAATGACGCAAGATGTGCTCCACATGTACAGTGAAAGATTATTCAGCCTCAGAAAGGAAGGAGATTCTAACACTTCACTCGTTTAACAAGTGTGAGGTCCTAGGCTCAGTCCCTAGGGCCAAATAATGAAAATAAAGCAGAGTGAGGGTTGCTGGGGTGGGGGAAAGGGGTGTGGAATTAATGTGGGGGCAGGGAGAGGGGGTGTGGAGTTAGTGTTCAGTGGGCACGGGGCGTCATTCAGCAGGTGAAAACAATTGTGGAGGATGGTGGGGGGCTGCCCAACCATGAGTGTGCCGAGACACATAACACGCACCACCCTGGAACACGCCTCGGGGGACTACAGTGATGTGCTGTAGGACATCACGTGCACCACCCCAAAATGCACCTTGTCAAACTAGAGATTATTTTGAATCAGTTTATTTTGAGAAACTTCTGCTCAGAGAGACGCCTGAAGCTAGAGCAGAAGTGACTCTCTGGGGACATAGTGTCATTTCCTCTGAAGAGAGGTCTCCACGGTTTACAGTGCTGGAGCCTGGGTAGAGAGGCCGGGTTCTAGAGCATTTCCATAAAGCTGATCTTCCAAACCTCCTCTTAGACCTTGATTCTTTCTCTGGACGCTGCCGTGTGTGTAGGAGGCACACATGTTGAAGTGTTTGCTTTATACTCTTGTTTATCTGGTGATATCACAAACCATGAACTATAGAGAAAACTAGTTTTATCCCTTTGGTTCTTTTTTTTTTTAAGTTGAGGGTTTTTTTTTTTATTTCTTCTATTCATACAAAGTTAATAAGTACCCCATTCCCCTCCCTCCCTCCACCCCTCCCTGGATCCCCTTGCTCCCTTCCCCCTTGTCCCCTTCCCTTCCCTCCCTCCCTCCCTTTCTCCCAGTGCCCCCTCCCCCCCAATTCCTGGAGCATCCTTTAGTGTGCATGTCAAAACTTCCCACTGGGTCCTCTTCTCTGATGAGGTGTAAGGACTCAGTAGCCTTCCTCCTCATTGTTTTATTCTAGGGTTTCCCAGGTTCTGCTGTTCAGGCCAGAAGTACAGGCCGAAGTCATTTCCACCTGCTGTTTTTACATGGAATCTGGGATCCAAATCCACGTCCTTCTGCATGCCTGGCAAAGACTTAACTCCTGAGCCCCAAGATCACTGTTTTTATGAGCAATAGTAATTACATGGTATAGTGGGTTTCATGTGTATGTAATGTATATGTGTTGTATTTATAGAGACCACTGTTTTCATTAGCAGTAGCACTCATGTGGTGAATGGGCGTCAGGTGGCGGCTCATACTTGTCTATAGCAGACCTTGATCTCCTTCATCTCCTTTACCTTTTCTTCACCCTCTTCAACATCCCCCGTTGCTCGTGCGACTTTGGCGTTCTGGGCTTTTCCTGGTCTTCTCCCCCACCTTCCGCCCCCACCCCCCCCCCAGCTAGATTCCCACATAGGAGAAACCTATGTCTTCTGTTGATCTGGATCATTTTGCTGAATATGGTGATTTTCAGGTCTGTTGATTTTCTTTTTCTTGCAGGTAGCATGACTTTGTTCTTCTTTGTGGCTGAAAAATATTCCATCATGCATTTGTATCACAGTTTCTTTTCCCTTCCTCTGCCAGGCCCCTAGCAGACTAGCTGATGCTGTCAGCCTCGGCTGCTGTGAATGCTGCAGAGATGTGGATGTGGGGGTATCGGGGAAGCTCATCTGTCGCTTGCTCTGTGTCCTGGAGCCATGTAGCTGGGTTATGCAGTGGTCCTGTCTTTAGCCTCTTGAGGAGTCATTTTACTTGCCTGGATGTTTTGTTCCATGAAGTTACTGAACTATTTCAGTTCCTTTGCTCATTTCTGATTACTTGTTCCTTTACCACTATTTTACCTTTATTTGTATTTTATTTATTTGGGGGAGCACGTGCATGCTGGGGTGCATGTGCGGAGCTCAGTGCTTGCCTTCCACCTCGTCGAGGCAGGGTGAGTCTGTCTTGTTCCTGCTTCAGCATCCGCTGATCTCCTGTCTCGCGTCTGGAGTGCTGGGGCTGCAGGTGTGCACATGCATCTGGCTTCTTACGTGGGGCCTGGGGGCGGAGCTCAGGTCAGCAGGTTTTTGGAGCAGGTCTCTTCTCTGGACCATCTCTCTGACCCCACCGACATTTTTTTAAACACTGATAAAGAAATAATAACAGCTCTGGCTAGTGGAGCAAGGCACAGGAATGAATCTAGCTCAGCATGAAAAGCACGCATCACTGTGTCAGTGCATACGTGTGCTTTCTGTTCACCATCTTTGAACACTCAGTCCAGCAGGGCCACAGGCATGTGGGAGGTCATCAGCTCCATTAGTCAGTCACAGGACAACATAAAGCCATCCTGCCATAGCAGCGCATTCCGAGACAGGGCAGAAGTTGAAGTGGATGATTATGAGAAGGGTTGGCAAGAACCCTGCTGGTGGGCACAGGATGGGCACAGCCGCCTTGGGAAGTGACTGGCTGTCAGGGTGACCCAGGTATTTACACAGGGGCACTGAAAATCTAGGCTCCCACAAAGGGGGGGGCACACAGATGTCCACGAGTGAGTAAAGGGGAGCAGACTTTGACAGGAGTCACGACTTTCTGGAAGCCTGGCCCAGGTTGGGGTGAGAAAGACACAGGAAGTTGGGTGTTTTCTTACTAAGACCAGGACCGACCACATGTCTGGGGGGCCACAGGGTGGGGGGTGGGGAACAGTGTGGTGAAGTAGAGAGGAGCAGTGTGGCTGCCCTGGGGAGACAGAGGCTCTAGAGACCTAAGCGGGTGCCAGCCACAGCTATGGGGTGCAGATTGAGGAGTCAAGGGGGTATGTTCTGGCACCCTGAGTACGTGATGGTCTCCCTGCTCTTTACCCCGGAACTGGTTCCAGGAAAGTCAGCACTGCTGGTGGTTTGTTGTGGTTTCATTACGCATGTTTACCTGACCTGTGATGTGGAATTTCGGGTAAAATACTGGAAATACTAATGCAGAAAAGACTTGATGAGAAAGAGACAGGATGGAGCCCTTAGGCCAGTGGTAGGCTGATCCACACAGTGCACAGCACCAAATAGTGGCTCGCAGCATACAGCCATAACATGACGCCGTCACACGCCTCCTGTGATGCCAAGTGTGGATGAGAACGCACGGTGGATGAAACTCAGGCCCTGCAGGGAGGGTGTCAGGAGCATGACACCCTGGCAGCGTTAGAACTCAACAAAGGCAACAACGAACAGTCGTTGCCCTGTGGCTGAGTCTTTAAGGATGTCCGCTGAGGCCTAGTGAGGTGGCACAGCAGGTGACGGAGCTCGAGGCTCTGAGTTTGATCCCTAGAACATGCTTGGTGGAAAGAGAGTCACTTCCACAGTGTTGTCCTCCGAAGCGCTACACATGTAGACCAATACAATGTTTCTTAAAGGTCAGGGAAAAAGAATATGTGCCGTGACCCAACCAGGGTCGACTGTATCACAGTCGAGTGAGTCTTCTGTTATCTTCAGGTGTCAAAACTCATCAAAATGTACACTTCCCTTAATTTCAACTGTGCCAGGCTATGAACCTAGGCTGTCATGCACATAAGGCAGGTGCTCTACAACTGAGCTACACCCTCAGCCCCAGAATGTACATTTATATGCTGTTTAATCTATGTAAATTATACATGAATGAAGCCCACTTTTAAAAAAAAGCTTGAGGGGCTGGAGAGGTGGCTCAGGGGTTAAGCCTCTGCCTTGTAGGCGGAAGGTCCTGAGTTCGGATCCTAGACCCCACGTATAGATGCCGGGCGGAAGCAGGGATGGGGGGCGGCCCGCGTTTCTGGTCCTGGTAGGGCGGAGCCTGTGAATCCCGGGGCAGAGTAAATGAGGAGGAGGTGGAGGCGTCCATGGTGGTTCCCGAATTCGTCCATGGTTCTACACACACACACATACACACACACACATACGTGCACACACGCACAATTAATAAATAAAAATAAATAACTAAATAAATAAAAATAATTTAAAAAGCTTGAATATACACATACAAAGCTGCAACTAATGAAACGGGAAAACAAAGGCCGTCAGTCACGTGGGGCGTAAGGGGGTGCGGTGGAGGGGGTGGTGGAGGTGTGGTGGAGGGGGCGGTGGAGGTGCGGTGGAGGTGGCCAGGTAACACAAGGCTTGCGGAAAAGGCACCCAGCGGACACATGGGCACGGGCAGCCAGGGAAGGCCAGGATGTGGGGTTCCTGTGGAGGAAGCACTGTGTGTGCACAGACAGCAGGCCGGAGAGCGCCCAGGATGAGACACCAGGGCTGGGCCGAGGCCAGCGGTAGAAAGTCAGGAAGTCGGAGGGGACTGTTGAAGATGTCCCCAAAGGCCACACATTACAGACTAACAGTCACTATTGGAGAGAGAAAGACAGATAGAGACAGAGAGAGAGAGACTCGCCACAATGTGCATATGAGGGCCAGAGGACAGTTTTCAGAAGTGGATTCTCCACTTCGACCATGTGGGCTATAGGGATCAAACTCAGGGCACTAGTTTTGCGCACAGGCACTTATGTACCATTATACATATCTATATCAGTATAGATAGATATAGGTGATTTGGAGGTGGGCTCTGCTGAAGGAGGCAGGTCCCTGGGGGTCCTGTGGCGAGGTGAACGTTTTTCTCCTCCCTGCCCTCTGCCCTTGTGCCATGGAGACCAACATGGCTGACAAAGCCCAAGGGCTGCAAGGTTGCTGTGGGCTCAGTTTCCCAGTCTTGTCCATCATGGCAGGGATGGCACGGTGCAGTACGCGGAGACAGGAACACGCAGCCGGGGATCCTCAGTGTCACTGGAGTGGGACCAGAGGAGCCAGAGGTGGGCGTAATCACAAAGGTCCATTCCGAGTGACCTGTTTTCATCAGCTAGACTCCACCTTCGACAGGTCCCACAGCCTCCTCGAGGCAGTGCACCACCCAGAGAGCAAGCATTCCAGGCCCAAGCTGTCAACAGGCTGACGTACAGTGCATCTGTGATGGCTAGCGTCACCTTTGGCAGCATCTACAGTCACGTGGGTGACAGACTCTGGGTTTAGTGTAGCTGAAGAGAGAGGAGCCCTGTAAGCATGGCCAGGGCAATCCCATGGGTGGGGTCAAGCAATTGGTGGGGCGTGGGCATTTCCAGTGTACCTGGAGGTGTATGTGAGGTGTCCTGGAGGTGTATGTGGAGGTGTATTAGAGGTGTACCTGGAGGTGTCCTGGAGGTGTATGTGGAGGTGTGTTAGAGGTGTATGTGGAGGTGTACCTGGAGGTGTCCTGGAGGTGTTCTGGAGGTGTCCTGGAGGTGTATGTGGAGGTGTATTAGAGGTGTACCTGGAGGTGTCCTGGAGGTGTCCTGGAGGTGTTCTGGAGGTGTCCTGGAGGTGTATGTGGAGGTGTATTAGAGGTGTTCTGGAGGTGTCCTGGAGGTGTATGTGGAAGTGTGCCTGGAGGTGTCCTGGAGGTGTCCTGGAGGTGTACCTGGAGGTGTCCTGGAGGTGTATGTGGAGGTGTATTAGAGGTGTATGTGGAGGTGTACCTGGAGGTGTCCTGGAGGTGTTCTGGAGGTGTCCTGGAGGTATGTGGAGGTGTTCTGGAGGTGTCCTGGAGGTGTATGTGGAGATGTATGTGGAGGTGTGCTTAGAGGTGTCCTGGAGGTGTATGTGGAGGTGTACCTGGAGGTGTCCTGGAGGTGTCCTGGAGGTGTCCTGGAGGTGTATGTGGAGGTGTACCTGGAGGTGTCCTGGAGGTGTCCTGGAGGTGTCCTGGAGGTGTCCTGGAGGTGTATGTGGAGGTGTGCCTAGAGGTGTCCTGGTGGTGTACTGGAGGTGTCCTAGAGGTGTCCCGGAGGTGTGCCTAGAGGTGTGCTGGAGGTGTCCTGGAGGTGTCCTGGAGGTGTCCTGGAGGTGTATGTGGAGGTGTGCCTAGAGGTGTCCTGGTGGTGTACTGGAGGTGTCCTGGAGGTGTCCCGGAGGTGTGCCTAGAGGTGTGCTGGAGGTGTCCTGGAGGTGTCTCGGAGGTGTGCCTAGAGGTGTCCCGGAGGTGTGCCTAGAGGTGTGCTGGAGGTGTGCTGGAGGTGTGCTGGAGGTGTATGTGGAGGTGTGCTGGAGGTGTATGTGGAGGTGTGCTGGAGGTGTATGTGGAGATGTATTGGAGGTGTGCCAGAAGTGTACTGGAGGTGTCCTGGAGGTGTACTGGAGGTGTCCTGGAGGTGTACCTACAGGCTTCTGTGTCAACCTCATCTTGTCAACCTCCCAGAGTGAGGATCTGTAGCCCAGTTGGTGGGAGGAGAGGCTGATTCAGAGCTGCCCAGAGATTCGCCCCTGGGCACACAGCTGGTTAAGCCAGCTGGTTTCCTGTCCTGCAGGTTCTGAGTCTGAGGTCTGTGCCCACAAGCTCTGTCTACTCTAAATACAGGCTGCAGGAAGTCCCACTCTCCTGAAATGCCACCCTCACCGTGACTGTCTTCCTTCTGGAGAAGGCGGGGCTCTGGGGCATCAGGAAAGGTTTCCTGGGGGATGGGTATGTTGGTGGAGCCCTGTTAGGATACACAGTTCACTGGAACAAATGAGAATCCATGAGAGAAAAGGCATCCAAGTTACCAATTTCAAAAGGAAGAAGACACACAGTCCTGGGGTAGTCCCCAGGACCAGGTGGAGCAAGAATGGCAAAGTCACTGCCCAGTAGCCCACCACTGTTATATATATATGCAGAAAGGCTAAGGAAATAAATAGTTTTTAGGGGAACCTTGCACAACGAGACTTCAGTGGCTGGGCGCTGTGTCGAGCCAGCAGAACATAAATTGTAGCCGATTCTTTGTGGGGCCACAGCGGAGAGCAGTGAGAGGCGGGTGGCGGGAGTCCATCGAGACAGATTTGAGTCACTTCTGCAGCTACAGGGTGGTCTTCACCAGTGGATGGGACCACAGCACAAGATCAAAGGCCTTCTCTGTGGCTGATCTGCCAGAGGAGAAGCCCCTCCCTGGATGGGTGGGTGGGGGGGAATGTCCTAAGGAAGCATTTTTTTAATTTTTTTTTTTTTTTAACAGAGGGTCTCACATGATCCTCCTGTTCTGGCCCCAAGCGCTGAGTTGATCAGTGGGCGCCAGTCTTTGGCGGTTGTTTTGTGTGCCCCAGCAGTTCTGGAGAAGCTAGGGAACAGTGAGGTGGGGGTGGGCGCTGCAGAGGGGAGGGGGCTGAACAGCCACTGAACTTGAGCTGCCCGGCAGCCCGAGGTGCAGAGTCTGCTAGTTTGTGGCTGTTCAGAGTGGCTGGGCGGGGCAACAGTGGGGGGAGAGTTCTGCCTGCTAGGCATCTGCCTAGGGTGGTTGCCATGGAAACACAGGCTATAGCCCCAGAAGCCCAAAGTCCAGCCCCTCTGATTGCAGTTGATGAGACTAAAGGCAGGAGACAGCTTTGCTAAGGTGGCTGGAAACTTGCCTTTTACTTAAGAAAAAAAAAACAAAAAACTAAAACACACACGAAATTCACCATTTTCATTTTAATGAACGATTTTTTGAGACCGATTAATGCAGTATTGTCCAGGTTAGCCTTAAACTGCCCTTCCTCCTGCCAGCCTCACATGTGCTGGGTCACAGGTATGCATGACCACACCCAGATCTTTCCACCCTACTTTGTTTTATTGGTGTGTGTGTGTGTTTGATAGTGTGTATGTATGTGATTGTAGCTTTGTGTGTATGTGTGTGTGAGAGTGTGTATATGTATGTGGTTGTGGCTTGTGTGTGTGTATATGATTGTGGCTTGTGTGTGTGTGTGATTGTAGCTTGTATGTGTGTACATGATTGTGATGTGTGTATGTATGTGTGCGAGGCCACAGGAGGACATTGGGTGTCTCTGTCCCTCTCTGCTTGTCCCTTCGAGCAGGGTTTCTCTCTGAACCTCTGGGCTGGAAGTCATCAAGCCCCAGGATCCTCCTGTCTCTGTCCACCTACTGCGGGGGTCACTGGCCTGCGAAGGATGTGTGGCTTGTTGCGTGGCCACTGGGATCCTGACTCGGTCCTCACGCTTGCACAGCAAGTGCTCTGAGCCACAGAGCCACCGCTCCAGCCCCTCCATTCTCTGACACAACATGAAGTGCATGAAGTGCTGTGTGACCTGCCTTCAATCTCTAACCAGAAACCCACATCATCCAAAGCTCTACTCCCTGCACATCAATCCCTGCCCCAGTCCCATGGGCCCCATGTGAACCCCATTCTACTTTCTGTTTAGCACACTGAACCCTGCAGGTGGCTTGCCCCAGGCAAACCGCGCAGCATTTGCCCTTTGTGACCTTTCTGTATTTGCCATCTTCAAGGTCGTCTGCTCTGTTTCTGAGGCCGGGTAGGGCGATCGAGCGCACTGTGCTTACCTGTTCACTTGGCGAGAGTCTCCTCCACCGGCTGCCTATTTGAGCAGTGTTGCTGTGAGCGCGCAGTCAGCGGCGTTGCTGTGAGTGCGCACTCAGAAGGATAACATATGCTGGCAAGTTCTGGATGAGAAGTGAAGGGGGAGAATGGCGCATCTATCTGAAGCGGCCTTCGAGCCCAGGCGCTTCAGGAACACGATTGCTGCAGTTGTTCTGCTGCTACTGTGAGAAAACACCTGACTCGAGCATCTTAAGGGAGAAAAGATTTAGTATTTGCATTGCAGTCCCAGAGGAAATAGAGTCCATGATGATGGGGAAACACACGGTGTCAGGCAAGGCAGGCACAGTGGTGGGCATGGTGGTGGGCATGGCGGCAGAAGCATGGGTCAGGAGACTGAGAGGAAGCTGTGTGCGTGTTTAGGGTGTGTAGGAAGACCGCTGACTTCAAGGCTCACCCCAGTGAGGAGGTTCCTCCTCCTAAAGGCCCCATGATCTCCAAGCAGCACCACCAAGTGTTATTTCACACTCACTGAACGCCCGATCAGCCCTGGGATGCTTCTCTAGGGGCCCCTGGGCTTCTGGGACCTCTGCCCACAGGCCAGCTGCTCTACTCTGTTGTTGAGGTGACTCCACGATGGTGGGGATGTCTGGTGTGTGTGTGTGTGTGTGTGTGTGTGTGTGCGCGCACCAGAGGACACTTGAGCATGTGTGCCTATCACACACAGCACATCAGGAATCACCCTGGATTACCCTACTTCCTTGTGGCTTTGCTCTGGGGCTTCTGGAAGTGCAGGCTGCCACATTTCTGCCTGGTATTTCTGTGTCCCCATCATCTAAAATTCTTCCTTCCCCCTCAAAAGAAACTTCTCAGTGCTTGAGGAAAGCTGGGCTGAGTAGACCCTCATGTGGTCCAAGGTGGTTTTCACGGTAGGAGAAGCAGCAGCCAGACTCAGATGACCTCTCACCTGCTCACCCAGCTTCCCAGGCTGCCCGCCACATGCGCAGGACAGCTGCCCGTCACATTGGATCAGGGGTTCCTGTCTGTACTCCTCTGCTCCCCGCCAGCCTGAATACCTGAGGGCAGAGATAGGGGTCCTGTTTCCATCTCCGGGCACCTCAGTTCTCCTCTCTTCTACCCCCTGTGTCTCATCAGCACATCTTACCAGCCAGACTCCCTGTTGGTCTGCTAGTCCTCAGCGTGGTGCCCAGTGCGGGCTGATGTGGCACTGTGTGTAGTGGCTCTGACGTGACCTGAACTCACAGCCTCTTGGTCGCCTTTTTCCTTGTTGGAACCGACCTGGCAAAGAGAAGGAATTCTAAAGAGACACTTGTACCCCCACACACACACTAAGGATTGGACTGTTGAAACAGTGAACCCCAAGAAATGGAATTTCCCTGAGAATCTCACACTGAGAGAAGGAAAGGCTGAAGCCTGCTGCCAGCCAGAGGGGGAGCTTGTCTCCCAGGAAGAGGGTCCACCTTACAGAGAGCCTGAACAATGATGGTGGGCAGGACCACACCTTGACCACACTGCTTAGTTAGTTACGCAGCCCTCTGCTTACATCTAGACCTCATGCCAGATGGACCCCTGAAGATGGACCAGGGGAGGTTCCTGGACCCTTTTATTTGTTCCTCTTCCCAGAGTGCCACAGTGAGCAAATCTCCCTTCCGAGGTTCACGGTTAAGCGAGTCCTTCTTGCTGCTGCCCTCTGCAGTTTCCGCCTTCCTGACCTCAGCATTCCTTCCTGCTGCCGTGTGAGAATGCGGAGCTCTCAGTGGACATCACTTGTTTCTTCCAGTGCCACCAGCCAGAGGCCTTGTGGGGCCAGATACTGGCCAGCCAAAGTCTTGGCTTCCCGGCCCTGGAGACTCTCCGTTTAGTATCTCAGCTGGACTTGGCTGAGCGGGAGGCGGCTTACTTCTGCCTGTGCAGGTCCCTTCTGCCGACCCGGCAGCCTCTGTCCCCCCTGCTTCTGGAAGCTCGTCAGCAGGGCAGCCGGACCCGTGACTGCAGGCTGACCAGGCGGGGCTTTCCTCAAGTAGCTCTGAATTTGTGATTTTACCCCTTCAAGTGGAGATGAACAGCTATGTGTAGCAGTTCAGTGTGATCTCAGTTGTCTGTCTTTGTGAAGCTTCTCATTTAAATTCACTAATTAAAAATATCTTCTGCAGACGTTTGTCCTCATGTTTTTGAGAGACAAGACATTCCCATCGGGAGCACATTCCCTATCTGATTACCTTTGAGACACTGGACGTAGGACATTGGAAGGCCAAGTTCATCCTTTGTGAGCATGTATGTGTGTGTGTGTATATGTGTGTGCATGCACATGTGGTGCCTGTGTGTATGTGCACGTGTGGGTGCATGTATGTATGTGTGTATGTAGGTGTGCATGTGTGTGAGCCTGCATGTATATATGTGTGTGCATATATGTATGCATACACACGTGTGTGCTTGTGTACGTATATGTGTGCACATGTGGGTGTATGTGTGCATGTACATGCGTGTGCTTGTGTACGTATATGTGAGTGTGTGCGCATGTGTGCATGTGTCTGGAGACAAAGGTCACTCCTGGGCATCAGTGGCATCCTCAGATTCTGGCCACCTTGCTTTTGAGACAGGGTCTCTCACTGACCTAGACAGGGCTACTGACCAGTGGGGCCTGGGGATTTGTCCCCCTTCCCCGGCTGGAGCCGTGAGCCTGGGCCTCCACACCTAACTCGTTTCACTCTATGACGTTTTCATATAGGAATACTCTGAGTTTCGTCATTTCTCACAATCCTATCTTCTTCATCCTCCTTCCTTTTCCCACTGAGAATCTTCTTCCCAGCAAGTTTCCTGACTTCTTTTATGTCTTCTGTGCATGACCTGCAAGGTTCCTTTCATATGTGCAAATGGGTCCATCCGAAGTCCACACTCCCATCACCTGCTCCCATTGGCCCATGTGTAACTAGGTCCTCAACATCTCCATGTGTCAGGCATGGACAACTCTTGGCCCAAAACACACTCAGGGTCCTTACTCACTGTTGCAGTCCGCCTGCATAGTTGCTGATAAATGACCAGAACACAGCTTAAGGGAACAAGGAGTTTACTTTCTTATGACAGTCTGGTTACAGTTCATAGTCCAGCTTGACGGGAGAGCACACACCAACACCAGGGCTGAGGGAACTGGCCACCATAACGGCTGAGAGATGGACAATCCTTACTTGTCAGACCAGCATGTCTGGCCACGTATACAGAAGGATGCCCCCTCTCTCAACCAGTTCTCTGTGATTTATCCAGGGCCTAATCCCACCCACCATGGGTTGGGTCTTCCCCAGCAGCCAGACAATCTCCTTCAGGTTTGCTCTGGGCTTAACTCAACCATCAACTCTCTACACCTGTGCCCAGAGCTCAAACCCTCAAGAGTCAAGTTGACACCTGGTGCTTAACTATGACACTCACTAACCCTCAGCCTGTGCTGGCCTTCCCACAATGCCATAGTAAATAAAGCCCCTTGTCCTCATTCACCTCCTGTTTTTGGGGCTGTGTGAGTACCAGCGAGCTTTGTCCTGACAGTCCCCTCTGCACTTGTGTGGCTTCTCGTGCTGCACTCAAATCCGAGTGCAGTAGACAACTCGGTTATTCCTGTATCCTCGTGATGGGCATCGTGGCTTGGAAGCCAAGCAGCGAATTCCACCGGAGTCCTCTGCCTTTCTCTCGGATTGCTCTCCAATCAAGTGGCAGCACAGACAAGGAGACTAACGCATGCTCACAGCTGCTTCCTTCACAGTGAGGTTCGAGTCTTTCTGAAAAGGGCCACATCCCTATAACAATTGCACCCCAACATTCGCCATCAATAAACCAGCTCACTTCCCTGTGATGACCTCCTTTCTCCTTGTCTTTTTGTTTTGAAATACATTTTCTCAACTTACGGTAAGAGAGAGCTTAGACCAAAACAGTATGGCAGGCCCCTCGGCTGGCTTTCCTGGATCGGCTAGACAAGCTTGCTGAACTCAGGCATTAGCCTCCTACCACTTGGAATGCACAGAGAAATGAAGTATAGTTAGGCCTGCGGTAGTTTTATATGTGCATATGTGCATGTGAGAAAGAGAGAGACGCAAGGATGTGTGGTGTGGGCGAGCACTTGCCATGGTACATGTGTGGAGGTCAGAGGGCAGCCTTGGGTCATGGTCTTTTCCTTTCCACTTGGTTTGAAACTGGGTCTCTTGACTAGTGTTGTGTAAGACAGCTAGCTAGTCCAAGGTCTATAATGCTGCATTCTAATGTTGGGAGTTGGCGTTAGCTCATTAACAAGAACAGGTGAGCATAATCTATTGGTTTAAAGCACTTTTCTATCAACAAACAGCTGGTCCAACAGCCCTTCTAGAGCCAGACTCCCACCTCTTTCATTGCCCTGAAAACCACCTGGTGCCCCCTGGTTACCCTCCCTCCTGCTCTCCACTCCCAAGTCCTTGGCAACAGAAGCTTCCATAGATCCGCGTTCTGCCTTTCCAGAATGATGTAGAGTTGGAATCACGTAGTATGTGGTTACGAATCATTTGCCTCCTGAAGGACATTTTGGTTGCTTCCGATTTTTGCAGCTTACAATAAAGTGCTTTACACATGCACACGTAGCTCTTGGCATGGGCATACATTTTCAGCTCAGTCAGGCAAATACACAAGAGTGTAAGTTCCAAGTCGTATGGTCAGAATTTGTTGAGTTTTTGCCAGAAGCTGCCGGGCTGTCTTCTGGAGCGGCCTGGCCATTCTTCATTCCCAGCCCACAGCGAATGGGAGCACCATTTGGGACTGTCAGGGTTTGGGGTGTCAGCCACTTGAATAGGTGCGCAGCTGGCACCCTGTGGCGTCTAATAGGTGCGCAGCGGCACCCTGTGGCGTCTTCATCTGTGGTTCCCTAGCGACGCGCTGGGCTTTGCGTCTACTCAGATGCACAGTGGCCATCTGTCAGTCATCATAAAACATGTAACCAGGTGACAGCTGGGCCTTCTGGTCCCTCCAAAATCAGATAAGATTTATTAAGCTCGTGTCCCAAGCCTCTGAAAGTGCTTGTGCCTCCTTGAGATAAATGTAGACAAGGTTAGATGTACAGCAGTAGGGGGACTTGACATGCTGAACATGTGTTTACGCGTGTGAAGTGCCACACACCCTCCCGTGCCCTCTCAAGTGGTCTTCGCAACGACCCACCTCCAGCAGATGGATGGCGATTATTTATTACTCTGACTGGAGATATGACAGGGTGGAGATAAACTGTCTCTACTCACAAATGGCGGGATAGACGTGAGCTCTGGCTGCTCTACTCCAAAGCCAGAGTCCTTACAACTCACCCCAGGGGTCTTACTAGGGGAGGGGGGAGTGGAAGGAGCAGACCTGCTCCACCCACAGCTACTGATCAGCTGGCCACATCTGTTTCCTTTCGTGCGTTCTTCTGAGGCAGGGTTTTGCTGTGTAGACTTCTCCAACTCTGTTCTCCTACCCCAGTATCCTGAATGCCACCGTAGACATGGGCCACTACACTGGCTTGTGGGCTTGTGACCTTCTCTCTCCAAGGTCATTAGCATTCCAAGTCCACCCAGCCAGGAAGTAGCAGAAGCTGAGTGCCCTCTGAGTGCAGGAGCTGGTCGCACCTGGAGCTGGAGCCGGGTCCCCCTTGTCGCTCCCAGTGGGGCTCTAGAATCATCCACCTTGCCATCCCGAGCAGGTAATAGGCAGTTGTCAGCCACTGGGCCAGTGTATGAAGCAGGTTTTACAAACTGTGATGCTTAAACACCTTGCTTGATCCTAGCTGCCAGGAAGGCCCACCCTCCCAGAGCTGCCATTTGCCGGGATCATCAAGGGTCCCCTCAAGAGTGCCTTCCTGCAACAGCCAGCTGGAAACCCGCTCTGCGTGCTCCTTCCTTCGCAGGGGTCTTACACTCCAGGCCACTGCTCTCCTGCCCTCCCAGCCGGTACTAAGAGCAAGTACCAAACACCTCCCAGCCACCAGCCTGTGCCTGCCCACCTGCCCCTCCTGCCCCAGCTGAGAAACTTCAGTAAAGTGCTTACTCACGGTCTGCTTGTCAGCCAGCAGATCCACACTAGGGTCACTCTGCATGGCCCTATGTGGTCGTAGGGCGCCCTCTTCTGTCCTGCATGGTAGGGGGGGGCATCCTCTCCTGCTGGTGAGTGATGGTTTGCACACCTCAATCACAATTTTGTTTTTATGTTTTATTCTGTTTGTTTTTGAAAATGGGTCTTTTGTACCCCAGACTGCTATGTAGGCAAGGACCACCTTGAATTTCTGATCTTCTTACCTTTACTCCTGAGTGCTGGGATTATAGGCATGCCCTATGATGCCCATTGTAGGTGTTACTGGGGTTTGAACCCAGGGCTTTGTGCATGCTAGGCAAGCGCTCTTCCTGACTGAGTCCTATCCTCTGCCCCTACGTTTTTTCCTTTACAGGGCTGGATAGCAAATCAAAGGCCTGTGGATTCTGTTCCTGAACTACACCCCAGCCCATGCCTACATTTGACCCCCCCCCCAATCCTGGAAGACAATTTCCAGAAATGGGACATATCCAGGTC
The DNA here is from genome assembly GCA_023101885.1 of Typhlomys cinereus. Lineage (NCBI taxonomy): Eukaryota > Metazoa > Chordata > Mammalia > Rodentia > Platacanthomyidae > Typhlomys > Typhlomys cinereus. Next base: position 1,392,147 of record JALPQD010000414.1, on the reverse strand, counting down.
CAGCACCACAGGAGACAGTGGGGAAACTAATCTTCCAGCGTTTCACTTCTGAAATTCCATAAAGTGTTCATACCATTCTTTGCCCTGGTTGCCTAACAGTAGGTGCAGACACTGAGATCCCGACCCAAAACCGCCGAGGATGGGCACTAAACACACAGTCCCTGGGGGCACAGGGGCTCTCTGGAGCAGTGGCCTGACTCCACCGTTCCAGTAAAAACTGCCGTGGACAGCACATCCCACCAAGCCATCATCCAGGAAAACTTTACTTTCAGGGATCTGAGGTGGAACTCAATGGTAGGACCCTTGTCTGGCATATGCTGCGGCTCTGGGTTCCATGCCCAACACCCTAAAATAGGCCAGACTTTACCCGCAGGCACTGAGATCCAAACGTCATATAATTTTCAGTACTGACAAGATAGTCTTTTGATAGTGTTTTGGCACAGTGGACATGTGGAAACCGTCCTTAGCTCATGGGCCAGACCACTTGTGTGGTAGCCCGGAGTGGATCAGTGGACTGGGCTCCATTGGACATGGACCATGGCCTTTTGCCCATCTCTTTGGACTCTTTTTCTCCCTTTCCTCTAACCCCTTTCCTCCCTCCCCTTCCCTTCCTTCTCTTTCTTTCTCCCTTAAGGAGCTGATCTTCTAACTGAGGAAAGATGATACGCAAATAGATATGCTGTGGTGGGAGCTGTGAGTCTGTGGGTCACACTACAGCAGAAAGGGGCCGGCAAGCTGGCTCAATCTGTAAAGGTGCTTGCCACTCAAGCCTGATGACCAGAGTTTGATCCCCAAAAACCACGTAAAGGAGGAAGAAGAGAACTGGCTGCACGGAGTTGTCCTCGACATAACGTGGCATGCTAGTGCACACACATAGAATTCTAAGGGTCCCCTCCCCCAGGCGCCTCCCTCCTGGCCATTATCCCTTCCAGAAATTCTCTAAGTGTACTGTGTCCAAGCATGGTTACCCATGAAGCTCTCCTGAGACTTCAAAATGTGAAAGGTAAAAAAAGAACACATAGAGATGGAAACAGAGGGAAAGGTTGGGCTGAAACAGGTGGGAAAACCTCCTGCCTCCCAGAGGGAAAACAGCGAGAATCTGCCGCCCAGGCCTGCCAGACTATTTGTACACAGGAGATAATCATGGGGCTGGGGTGGGACTTCTGATTGGTTGGAAGGAAGTATGGGAGGGATGTGGAAGAGCTCCCCTATTCCAGTGCATTCTGGGATGCCTAGCCTAAGCCAGAGAATTAATATCCTTCATATCTAGCATGTGTCAGAGAGAGCCAGTATAGATACTTCCAGTGTAGACAAAAATTCCTAAGGTCTCAGGCGACGGCCTTATCCCTGAGGGGCCCCAGAAAGCACCAGTGGGTTTCTAAAAGTTCACGATTTCAATTCCCTTCAGCTTCTGTGCCTTTAAAACAAACAAACAAACAAGGAATGAATTTCCTTTTCTAGCAGGTGGCACCCCAAAGTTGGCTTTCTACATAGAATAGTAATAACATTCATTAATTAAGTTAGGAAGGTTTTTTTTTTATTTTCAAGTACGATGAGACTTGGAAGAATCTTGGCAGGCCTCTCAAAGATGGCGACGCAGCCATGGCCCCTTGGGTCCCTTGGTGTTTTCATACAGCTGGGCTGTCCTGTGTACCGGGAGTGTGTCTTCTTGCAGGTGTGGGAGGTCCCTAAATGACCAGCGTCTGACTCTGTAGTTGTGAGCATCCACATCCTGGACCCATGCTCGGGCCACTGTGAGATCCGCCCTGCTTGCAGAGTGCACGGTGCCAGCCATGGAGCTTGGCTTGGCCTGCCTTCCTTCCCACGAGCAGTTGTCGGCTTCCTGACTGAACTTCCTGACAGAAGAGCCCTGAGAAGAAACGGGTCTCACGGCGCCCGTTGTGGCAAGCGTGGCGTGTCTGTCCTGACTCGTGTTTGAACACTTGGTCCCAGCTGGAGATGCTGTGTCCATGGGTCTGGAAGGCGGAGCTTGCTGCAGGGCGGGGCAGTGCTTGGAGCCATGTGCCTGGTTCGGTGCCTGGTTTGCTGCTTCTGCTCCCTGTCTGCTCCCTGCTTCCTGACTTGGAGCACGATGTGAGCAGCCATCCTTGCCTCGGCCATCCTGCCTTTGCTCATGACAGACTGTATCCCTCTTAAAGCCATTCAAGAAACCGTTCTTAGGTGTCTTCTCATCATTTCTATTCTGGCACAGCAAGAAGCAAAGCAACTCATGTAGCTTTCTTCCAAGGACTAAGAGGTGACTTTGCTGTTGGAGCGAGCACTGGATCTCCAGGGACAGGAACGGCCGGGAAGACCCTGTGTTGATCAGAATCCTCTAGAAGTGACAGAACTACTTGTGTGCGGGAAAGGCAGAGAGCTCGTAGCTGCCCAGTGCAAGAAGCCAGATCCCCTCTGCTCCTAATCCAGTGCCAAAGGCGGGGCAGGCCTACGAGTTGCTGCTATTGAGTCCATGTTGAAAGGCCAAAGAAGCTGGGGTCTGGGGTCTGTGGATGCTTGTGGCCGCCATCCACACTCACAAAAACAGTGTTCCCACACCACAGCCTTCTTTGCCTCTCCAGGCCAGTTCCTGCCCCCCTCCTCCGTACCCCATTGAAAAGTACTGACTCACATCTAGTGTGGGTCTTTCCCCCAGTCTTTGTCCCAGATGTGAGTTCTCTCTAGGAAACACCCCTATAGACACAGAGGTAGGATTCACTAGTCCTGACATCTCTTAATCCAGTCAGGTTGACAACCACAACCAGCCATCTCAGGCCCCAAGGAATGTCAGGAGAGTGGCAAAGGGAAGACCCCATGGGCTTTGTGATCCTGGGGACTGCAGTCTGTCTGAGCTACATGAAAGCCAGAGCAGAGAGATATGAAGTGAGCATGAAACTGAATGGAGGTTTGAAAGACCCTCTGAACCATTCTACTGGGAACAAGAAGTGGTGGCTGAGGTGGAAGCAGGGAGACCACTTAGGTGGATGCACACAGGCTAGGTGAAAGTTTACGTGCTCAGATGATGTGACTTAGAGCCGTGAGCAGTGTGGCTCTGTAAATACCCACATGACAGCTGGTATCTGGAACGCATGGATGGAGAGAGACCAAAAGGCCTTCGTGTGGTTCATTTCATGTCACTCCCCTGGACTCCGAGATGCCCAGACAGCTGGTAAGACATCATTTCGGGGAGTATCTGTGAAGATATTTCTGGAAATGGCTCAGTGGGTAGAGCATTTGCTGTGCAAACAACAGGACCTGAGTTCAGATCCCCCAGAATTCCATGCAAAAAGCTGGGGGTAGTCATGACAATGGCTGTAATGCAGAGCTGAGGGGGCAGAGCAGGAGCATCCTGGGTTTGTTGACCACTAGCTCTGGGTTCAGTGAGAGACCCTGTCTCCATCTCAAGGTAGATAGAGTCAGATACCAGATGTCCTTCTCTGACCTCTATACAAATGAATATCTGCACATACATGTGCACACACATCACACAAGCATATACACACATCACACACGCATTCACACAAGCATATACACACTCAAATAAACACATACAAGCATATAGGCACTCAAATAGATGCACATACAAACACATATATACACAAATAAACATACATGTGCAAACACAATACAGTGTACACATACATACGAGTACCTACACACATCAGACACACACACACACACAGATACACATACACACACACAAAGATTTCTCTGGAAAAGATTAGCATTGGAGTCAGTAGACAGTAAAGAAGGTTGTAGCCCGGCGAAGGGATGGCTCAGCAGATAATGGAACCTACTGAGACAGCCCCTCCCCATGATGTGTAAATGGCTCCCAGGTATCTCCCTAGTCCCTAGTCACCTAGCCCAGGGTCCACTTCCTCTGCGAGTCACTTGGGGCAACAGCTAGAGTGGCCTCTTCGGGCAGATCGGGCACGTTCATGCCTGCAGAGCAGCCAAAGCCCATCCTGGTCTCTCCAGTCAACTCACTGTGACCATGTTTGGTTCTCTGGCTTCTCACGTTCCTGATGCACATTCCAGATCCTTCTGCTTCAGTCCGTTGTCCTTGGCCGCCCTGGGCATGCTGGGCCAAGCGTCCTTAGCAGGGACGCTCACTCCCGGGCTTCACAGAGACTTCCCGTGGGGCAGACGTCACCATCATGATCCTGGCTGGCGTTGTTTGCTCAGTGGCCATGTCCGCATTAGATCCCTGCACGCAGCTCACTGTGTCCCCAACCCTGTCACACACCGTCAGATCTGTCCTGGTGCTCAGTATGTGCCATGTGAGTGAGTGACACCCGATTTGCTGCCCCCAGACTTCCCAGAGGCTGATCCTGCCATCTGTTTTGATGCAGGTGAACCTTCCCATCTTTAGATTCTTACAGTTTTATGGCCCTTCTTCCGAGAGATTCCCTAAGCCTTAAGACGGGGAGAGACCAGGATGGCCTGATTCTGGGTGAGCATTGTCCTTTCGCTAGTAATCTGCATTATGACTGGCCATTGCTGTCCACTTCACTGCTCTTCTGCCCTAGGCTCCATCCTGTCAGGGTGCTGTGATCCTCTACCTCTGTTGTAGAAGAAGACTTCTAGGCTGACTGTTAAGTGCTCTTCAGATCTATGGGTATAATAGCAGCTATTTACAGAGAAGTTTGGTGTACTGTTTTCCTATCTATAGATTCATTGACTGTTTTTCCCTGTTGATCTATTTCCTTCCCTTTTTTAGGTTCTTGTTGTAGTGAACAGTAACAGGAATATGTTCCTTTCTGACAAGCGGGTCTTGATTACAATCAGAAAATTGTTAGTTGTCTCCTTCATATTCATGCAGTTGTTACATTGCTGGTCACCTATTGCCATGATGATTTATATTACAACTTACAGATCTCATGAGTTGATGAAGCCTGTGATTATTTCTCTCCCCCAGTAGCTTCTACAGTATTCCTTGGTTCTGTGTAAGCTATCCAGCAAGGAGGAAATTCTCAGACCAGTTTCAGTTGATGTATTTTGCCCATGTTCTGTGATCCATACGTGTTGCATCTTCAGTAATAGGGTCTTACTGACAGTTTTTTTATTTTGGAGAGCAGCCAAGAGCAATGGCAAAAGCCTATAATGTTTGGGGGCCTTTGAGACCTCTCTGACCAACATTTTATCAGGAAGTGCCACATTCCTGTTCTAGTATAGTTTTTAATTGTCACTGGGTTCTAAGTGGATCAGCTCAGGGCTTTTTTCCCCCGTTTTCCTCACTCTGTGCTCCTTTGCATAGAGACTGCCCATCCTTGTTCCTTTCTTGAGAAGACATGTTTATTTGTTTGTTTTTATATATTACTAGCATAGGAGGTTCCTTTGGGGTTACTTACTACAATCAGGTTTTTAAAAGTCATCCTGTCCCTCCTATCTCCCATTCCCTCATGTCCTCGTATGTATTTTTCCCGATTATTCCCTCCTTCACCCTACTTGCTGTGGTTTCCAAGCTCTCCCTTTTAAAAGGTTTCCCCCTAACCATTCCTTTCCACCTTCCCACTCATTGGTCCCTTTCAAATTTTCTGGCTCTTACAGTAATTCCAAGCCAAGTACATTGACAAGGATACCAGTGCTAGCATTCGCATATAAGAGAGAATATGTGGTGCTTATCTTTCTGTGTCTGAGATACCTCACTCAATATTAAATTTTCCAGTTCTATCCATTTACCAGCAAATTCCATAATCTCATCCTTTCTGATGATTGAGTAATATTCCATTGTGTATATGTATTACATTTTCATTGTCCATTCCTCTATTGATGGGCATGTTGGCAGATTCCATTTTCTTGCTATTGTGGCATTTCATTTAATGTTTTTTTCGCACACATGTGCATGCATGTGTGCATATGTCTGTATGTGTCAGAGGGCACTGTGTGTCCCTGTGGAGGCCCATAGGTAACTTTGGGAATCATCCTGGATCGCTTCTAACTCCTTTTCTCTTTTCTCTGGGACTTCCCAGGTTCTGCCTTTCAGAGTTAGATGTTCAGGCTGCTGCCATTTCCACTCCAGGATCTGAACTCAGGTCCTTCTGCTTTGAGGCATCATCTTAACCCCTGAGCCATCGCTTCAGCTCATGCACAGATAATTCAAAGAAAATGCCAGCTCTCCTGACAGACTAGCAATATGTCTGTACGTGGAGAGAAAGAGGGCCTGAATATCTGTCTCCTGAGCCCCTCACACATCATCTTTTCTTCAAATCAAAAACTTTATGCAGCAGGTTTTGTTATCTTGATTTGCCAGACGAAGAAACAGAGGCTCAGAGTCACGTGACTGTCAGAGATGTGGGTACAGGAGCAAAGATAGCAACTCCTGGGGTTTCTGCCTTCAAGACTGGCTGGCTGGTCAATCATAATTGGACTTTGCATGCCCTGTGCAATGTCCAACACACTATTGACCCCTCAAATTCTAGCATTTGCTAAAGGCACTAGGATCCTTGGCGGCAAGGGACTGACAGCCACGGTAGTGTTCCTATGCTTAAGGGGAACAGAGGAAAGGGTTCTGGGAAGTGCCACTGGGTCCTTGCACCTCATCGGAGAGGAGGACCCAGAGGAGAGTTTGGCATGCACATTAAAGGATGCTCCAGAGATGGGAGGGGGAGGCATTGGGGGAATAGGGAGGGAGGGGGGAGGGGATGGGGACATAGGGCAGTGGGAAGTTGGAGGGAGGGAGGGAGGGGTCTGGTGTACCTGTTAAAATTGTATGAGTAGAAATAAAAAATAAATTAATTAATTAATTTTAAAAAAGGCTGGCTAGCTGGTGAGATGTAATATCTGGCAGGGATGGGCATGGTCTCGTTGGCCAGGGAAACAGCAGTATGTAGGTCTCTTGTTCATGAGTGCACACTGCAGAATGCATCAGATGTCGACCCTGTAGAATCCTCTCTGCCCTCGGCCCATCTCATTTCTTTCTCCAACATGACAGGGGCAATTGCCATTCTACCCTTCCTAGGCAGATGCCTGTCTGACCCATCACTCAGGCCAGGCAAGCTCTGAGGGGCTGGTGCATTTCCCAAGAAGGGGGCACAGCAGGGAGATGGAGCAGGAGTATTTTCTGACTGCAGAGTAGCAGATGTTTTGCTCCCCCACTCCTTGCCTCGTCCACAGGCTTCTACCACATTGTCTCGGGAGCCAGGCCGGCTGATGGGGCTTGAAGTCGCCCTTCTGTATGCACAGCACACCCTGGTTTCCATGGTAACATCTCAGGAGGATGCTGCATTCCCAGCTCTAGGTGGCCTTGGGTAAACAATGCATTGGATGTTGCTAAGAAGTCCAGAACCTTCCCTCTGACTTTTCTAATTCTATTTATATGTATCCCTCAAACCATACAAAAAAAGCTGCTGAAATGAAAAATTAGATTTGTGCTACTTTTTAATATGTAGAGAAAAAAAGCCCTTATGCTTAATAGGCTGTATGCATGCATGTGTGTTAAATGCACATCCATCAAACTGGCTTAAAAGTACAAAGCATCCAAGGAAAGAATCCTGGCACGAGGTTGCTGAGGTTCCAGGTGTTTGGATGTCTCTTCACACAGTCTACTGGAGCAAAACTCATGCCAGAGAGCTGGCAGTGTGGGGTCCAGATAATGGCTCACTCATTCATTCATTCGTTCTTGCCTTCCTATTTTGGGAAGCACCTACTCTATACCAGGTACTGTACTTAACTTTTTTTCAAAAAAAATTTTAGACGGTTTTTTTTAACCTTATTTATTCAACGTGTGTGTGTGTGTGTGTGTGTGTGTGTGTGTGTATCAGAAGGCACTATGTGTTGGGAATTGTCCTTCTTTTTGTTTCACTCCAAGATTTCCCAGATCTGCTAGAGGTGTAGGCCGTTGCTGTTTTCCACCTGGCATTCTTATATGGGATCTGGGATCCAAACTCAGGACCTTCTGCTTTCAAGGCAGAGTCTTAACCTCTGAGCCATCTCTCCAGACTTTTTTTTTAAAACTTTATTTGTGTGTGTGTGTGTGTGTGTGTGTGTGTGTGTGTGTATCAGAGGGCATTATATGTTCCTGGGGTGGACCAAGGGTGACTTCAGGAATTATCCTGGATTGCTTCTATCTCCTTTGTGCTTCACTCTGGGATTTCCCAGGCTCTGCCCACCAGAAACAGAGGTGTAGGCCACTACCATTTCTGTCTGGCATTTTTATGTGGGACATGGGATCTGAACTCAGCACCTTCTGCTTGCTAGGCAGAGTCCTAACTCCTAAGCCATCTCTTCAGCCCTGAGACAGGGTTTTGTTAAGTTGTACAGGCTAGATATGAATTTGAGACCATTTAGCCTCAGTCTCTCAGCTACTTATGCCCACCATCTTGTGCCACACCAGGAGAAAGCCAGTGCTGTTCTGACCATTGTCCGGGCTTCTGTGGGGCAGGACATTCAGATCCAGGCAGCCGTGTGACTGCTTGCCCAATGCAGAACCAGCTCCCTCTCATCCAGGGAATGGCTCCACCCACTCTAGGTGGGGTCTTCCCATCAGATCATGGGGTCAGGACAGTCTCCTGTAGGCTTGCTCGGAGGCCTGCCTTACCTAAACAGCTCCTCAGACCTGTGCCCAGAAGCCTGTTTCCAAAGTGCCAGGTCGACTTTTGAGACTAACTACCCACCACATTAGGCTCCACCTCTGCCTCTCTCCCTCACCTGGGAGTTCTACTGTTAGGGTTCTGAGACCCCTCCAAGCTGTTCCTTTAGAACGGGCCTGGAGGTTTTCACAGTCTTACTTTTCAATTTTTTAAAAAAATTTTGAGCTTTATTTATTTTGCACAGCTGTGTATGAGAGGGCACTGTGTGTCCCTGTGGAGGACCAAGAATGACTTTGGGAATCATCCTGGATTGCTTCTACCTCCTTTTTGCTTTGTGCTGGGATTTCCCAGGCTCCGCCTACGGGACAGCCACCCATATCCGCCTGGCATTTTTAGGTGGGACCTGGGATCCAAACTTCTGCTTGTTTGTGAGGCAGAGTCTTAACCCCTGAGCCATCTCTCCAGCCCACCTTTCATCTTTTTTGAAGTAGCCATACTACCAGTGGTGAGGTTGTATTTCATTCTTTCTGCTTCTAACCTGCATTTTCCTGAGGGGGCACCATTCTTCTGACAGCCCAAGGGATTTAACCTTTGGCGTTAGGCAGGGGCCTGCCCTTGAGCCAGTGGCTCAAGCCTTAACCATATTCCCTGTCGTTAGCCATTTGTCTTCTTCAGACAGCCTCTGTCCGCTTGTAAGTCATGGGACTTTTCTGTTGCACTGAGTTCCTCATGTATGTATTTTGACTATTACTCCAAGATTTGAGGGTCCCCACTTCTGCCACCCTAAGCTCAGTTCCCAGCGACTGGGCCTGGGAGTCGCAGACCTGTGTCCGTTGAAGGTAGTTAGCACGCGCAGACCCTCGGCAGGGCCACGGGCCGGCACTGCATGCTGACCTGCCAGACACACCAACCTGTGGTGCGGCATGTCTCTCGTTCCAGAGTCTCTGTCCTGTTGTCTTGGGGAAGCGTCTGACTTCGGTGGGGCTGAGGAGGGAGGAGGAGACTCAGGAGCACTTTCCGATGGCCTGCACTGGGCTCGCATCCTACGCTCCATCAGAACATGCCTCCAGCCCTGGGCTGATGCCACGTGCCTAGGACAGTCTTCCTCCCCCTCCCCCCCAGCGCCCATCGCTGGCTGTTCATGTTACAAACGGAAGACAAAAGCAGGACGATGCCCCGCAAATCCTGGGGGCCACTCTTGACACCTCCTTCGCAGAAAAGCATCTGACAGCTGGTTCCTATGGCAACAGGCCGTCTTTGAAATAACTTCTTGTTCAGTGGGCCAGGCCCCCACCTTTCTCTCCTTGGGAGTAATGGGCCCCTGGAAATGAGATAGGGAGAGACCATTCTGATGAGAAGCCGGCGGGGCCCCAGGGGTGTGGCTGGCCCGGGAGAGCACAGGCCTGTCTCCCCACAGCTTCCCCCCATGCTCATGGAAGGGATAAAGTACACGAACACGAAGGCCCCAGAAAGCTGACAGCAGCGTCAACAGGCGCTATTTAGAGCAACACAGAAGTGTGGCGTACTCTAATTTTGGAAAACAGCCACGATTGCACATTGTGAGCAAAGCTCTGGAAGCTGCTGAGTCCTCCTCTTCCTCCCGTCCTGGACCCACGGACAAGACTTCTCCCCTCCAGGGAGCTGGCTGTCCCCTGACCTTGGTCCTTATCCAGCTGTGAGGCTAAGCAATGGGGCGTCATGCTTGGAGTCTGCTGTGGGCCGAACCAGGCTCCCCCGGATTCCTCTGTTCAAGCCTGACCATCCCTGTGTAAGAATGTTGACTGTATTCAGAGACAGGAGTGAAAAGACATGATTAAGATGCAGCAAGGCTGTGAGGTGGGCCTGAATCCTCACTGGGGTCCCCTGAAGAAGAGGAGGTCAGGTACACCCTGAGACACTGGAGATATGTGTGGACAGAGCAAAACCCACGTGAGGACAGGGAGGAGGTGGCCGTGTCAGTGCAGCCGCTGTAAGGAACTGCTTGCTGCAAGCTCGTGTTTATAACCACAGGAATGTATTTCTCAGCCTTTTAGAAGCTGCCAAAACTGAGGTGCTAGCAAGATTCAGTGTGAGGTGGAGACCCATCCTGTGCTCTCAGATGATGCCCCCCAGTGTGCTCTCAGGTGGTGGAAGGGCCCAGGGGGCTCCCTGGGGTCTCCTCAGTGAAGGGCACTAATCCTGTTTGTAATGTCGCCACACTCATGATTTTGTCATTTCCAAACACCAGAGCTTAGCACATTTCCCCTTTCTTCCTTTTTGGTTCTTTCTTTCTTATTATCTTCTCTCTTTCTCTCTCTCTCTCTTTGTCCTTTCCTCATCAGAGGGCACTGTGTGTCCCTGTGGAGGACCAAGGGTGACTTCAGGAATCATCCTGGATTGCTTCCACCTCCTTTTTGCTTCCTTCTGGGATTTCTCAGGCTCCGCCCACTAGGGCTGGAAGTGCAGGTTGCCGCCGTTTCCACCTGGCATTTTTTTATATGAGACCTGGGATCTGAACTCAGGACCTTCTGCTTGTGAGGCAGAGTCTTAACCCCCGAGCCATCTTTCCAGACCTTATTGTCTTCTTCTTTTTAGTTTTTTTTTTCAGGGGGTGGGTCAGGGCCTGGCATAGCTGAGGCTGCCCTCTAACTCACTGTGTGCTCACGCTGGCCTTGAACTGCTGATCCTCCTGCCTCCAGCTCCCAGGTGCTGTCATTGCAGCAGGTGATGCCTCTCCCAGCTTTAGAAGCTCAACATATGAGTTTTGAGAGAGACTCAGACATGTCATTTGTCACTGAGGCAAGGCAAGGAGAGGTGTCGGCAGCAACCATCCTGGCAACACCCCGATCTTGGACTTCTAACCTCCAGAACTGGGAGGAAGTAGGTGACCTTTGTGGGTGGCCTCTGTCTATAGCATTTTGTATGTCCATCTAAATTAATGGCAGCATTCCCTACCCTGACGAATGTGCATATGTGTGTACATGCATGTGCGTGTGTGTATGTATGTGCATGCGTGTGTTGAGGTCAGGATTTCATATGTCCCAGAGTGGCCTGCAACTCCCCATGTAGGAGGATAACTTTGAACTTCTGGCCCTCCTGTTCTACCTGCCAGGCGCTAGTATTACAGGCCCACGCCACCACTCTCAACTAACCTGTGCTGGGGAGGAGAGGTGCTTAGGACCCCGTGCATGCTAGGCAGGCCTTCTGCCAACTAAGCAACGTGCTCAGCCCTGTTTTCCAAATTTGCTGAAAACTATCATTTTTATATATTCAGAAAGCTCAATGAATGTTAAGCAGAATTTAAAAAGTTATCACATCAGATGAAAGCAAGTTAGAAAAAAGTCTAAATCAAAACAAAAAGACAAAGGAGGAAAATATTAGAATCACTAATATTTTTTCCATTTTCACGTGTGTGTGTGTGTGTGTGTGTGTGTGTATGTTCACTTGTGTGTAGGCACACATGTATGCATGGACATGTGTGCATGAACATTGAGGTCCAAAATCAATATCAGAAATAATCCTCCATTGCTCTTCTACTCCATTCTTTTTAAGGCAGGGTCTCTAATCAAACCCAGATCTCATTGATCAAGCCACCTCACTCTGGAGATTCCCAGTCTCTACCCATCATTGTATGTAGGGTCTGGACATCTGACCCCCAGACCTCCTGCTTGCATGGCAAGCATTTTAACGGAACCACATATTCAGCCAGAGCATTTTCTTTGTCAGAAACCATGTAAGCAAGAAGATAAAGCAATGATATCTAATGTGCAAAAAATTTAAGGAGTGGATATTTAATTCTGTATCTACTGAAATATTGTTGAACAACAGGGATAAAGCAAAAGCGAGCTAGAACAGCCCCTTGCTGACAGAGTAGCTCTGGGGGAGCTAGAAATATTCAATATAGGGGCTGGAGAGGTGGCTCAGGGGTTAAGCCTCTGCCTTGCAGGCAGAAGGTCCTGAGTTCGGATCCTAGACCCCACGTATAGACGCCAGGCGGAAGCGAGGGCAGCCTGTGTTTCTGGTCCTGGTGGGTGGAGCCTGTGAATCCCGGGGCAGAGTAAACAAGGAGGTGGAGGCATCCATGGTGGTTCCCGAATTCGCCTGTGGTTCTACACACACATACACACACACACACAATTGAATAAATAATAAAAAAAGAAATATTCAATATAGAAGTAAATAGTACACCCTTTTGCTCTCATTTTTAATCTCTTCAAAAGAAACTTAAAGTCAAAGACTCCCACTTTCAGTCAATATGGACTAAACTGATTACATTTGTATACATACAAGTGAACATGCATGTCCCACATATGTTCTGATGAGTAATGAATAGCCAGAAAAATGTATTAACAGCCCAGAGATATTACATAGATAACGAAGATCCGTGATCCCCAAGAATCAGTGACCTCCCCATGATTTCTCCAACCTACTGTTGGAAGGTAATTCCAGGTGCACTGTAGGAAGAGGCAACCCTAGCATGACTTGGGGGTCTTTCTGCACTCAGGAGAAGATGACCCATATGGGCTGAGGCCACTAGGAGAAAAATCTCTTAGGTTGTGGGAGGAAAAAAAAACCAGCCAGCCTAGAAGTCTTCCAAAAAAAAAAAAAAAAAAACTTTTAGACAGGCACTGCAAGAAGTCATAAAGGATGTCATCAGTTGTGTTTGCTTGGGACTCCCAAGTCAGGCCGTGGGACTGGAAGGCTTTGCATGGGAACGCGGAGGGGATTGATGTATGCTGTGATGGACGGCTCTCATCCAGGGATGCTTGGAAGCAGGCTGGAGACAGGACATCCCATGCCATGGCTCACAGGGTAGATTTGATTTCTGGGTTTGTTCCCAAGTTGGAAGCAGGCAAAAGTCAGGGAATCTGGTAGTTACTGAGCAAGTGATAGTTACTGTGGACTGGTTGCTGCAGAGGTAATAAGTCTGAGTTCTGTTTGTAAACACCGCCTGACTGTTGCCAGTTTCTTATGGTCTCTCTCACTCACACACACACACACACACAAAGAATTTCTCCTATCGCAACTTCTTACAGAAGACCTACCTTTGGCATCAGACTTGATACTGAAAGGCTGATAACTTTCCTCTTTTTTTAAAATTTTTAAAAAATTATTTATTATTTATTCAATTGTGTGTGTGTGTGTGTGTGTGTGTGTGTGTGTGTGTGTGTGTGTGTTCGTGTGTGTGTGTAGAACCACAGGTGAACCACTATGGACCACCTCTACCTCCTCCTTGTTTACTCCTCCTCCTTGTTTACTCTGCCCCGGGATTCACAGGCTCCACCCACCAGGACCAGAAAGCTGCCCCTGCTTCCGCCTGGCGTCTATGCGTGGGGTCTAGGATCCGAACTCAGGACCTTCTGCCTGCAAGGCAGAGGCTTAACCCCTGAGCCACCTCTCCAGCTCCCACTTTCCTCTTGAGAGTAGGATCAAGAGAAGAACACACATTCCCACCACTTCTACTCACTGTGCTTCTAGAGGTTTAGCCAGTGCAATAAGGCGAGAAAAAGAAATCAGGGAAAAAGAGGGTGTCCACCACTCAAGCCATCCAGTGGCTATGACACTGGGCGTGTGGGCAAGACCTGCAGGTGAAGCTGCAGCAGCGCTACTAGGAATCCAAGTGGACTCAGCCACCCCCTAAGCTCCCCGACAATTACCCCTGCACTCAAGATGACTGCCGAGCAGCTGCACTCCCTCCCTGCCTTGGTCGCACGTCCTTCCAGAAGGACAGCAGGAGGCTCAGCTGTGGTCCCCACCGAGAAGAAGGCCGTGGATGCTCTCTCCTCCCAGACAGAGGTCCGAGGACCAACCAGCCTTACCTGTGACCTGCCCCTGACTGCTTCTCCTCCTCAATTCCTAATTTATAACAAATACATGAAGCTCTTTATCTCTCACAGTTAGGCATAGGTGTCAACTTGACAGTTGAGGGTTTGAGCTCTGGGCACATTTGTAGAGAATTAATGGTTGAGTTAAGCCCAGAGCAAACCTGCAGGAGATTGTTGGGGCAGACTCAGCCCACGGTGGGTTGGACTAGGCTCTGAAAAGGTGAATAAAATACAGAGAACTGGTTGAGGAAGTTGGCATCCTTCTGTACTTGCCAGACATGCTGCTCTGGCAAGTAAGGATTGTCCCTCTCAGCCATTTTGTGGTGATGGGGTGGCTAGTTTTCTCAGCCCTGGTGTTGGTACGTCAAACTGTGGAGGAAAAAAAAAAAAACAGTCTGCACTATGGACTGTAACCGCACTATCAGTAAGAGAATAAACCCCTTGTTCCCTAAGCCATTTGATGGTCATTTAATCAGCAACCATGCAGGCAGACTACAACAGTATCAAAAAAAAAAAAAAAAATCAAAGATCTTGTAACAGTTACTCTTAACTGTTGCTGTGAGAAAGCCCAGAGAGGAGATACAGCCCTTCATGGCTGAGGAGGCATGGTTGCCTGGCCAAAGCTGCAGACAGGCTACGTTACACCCATCTACATAGCTGAAGGTTGGAAGATTCTCGAAGAGTCTCTTCTCTCTAGTCTTCTGCTCTGTGGTTCCTTTTATCTGGTCCACTACTGGGAGGTTCCAGTGAGATCTAGGGAGGTTCTCATCGGATCTAGATTTGATCTTCGTAGTATCCAGATAATCTCTTCAGGTGGTCTCAGCTGATCTTAGTTAATGTCAAGTGTTTCAAACTGACACCCAGGATTAACTATCACAGATGTCCATATAGGGAATGCAGTAGAAGGACTGTTTCTAATCATGACTGTTATAATCTTTTATATTAAACAGTCCCATGGACAAACTTAGCAAGTGAGTTTAGCAAGGTTGCAGGAGACAAGCTAATTAAATTTTTAGGACCTGGAGAGTTGGTTCAGTCAGTAAAGTACTTGCTGTGCAAATCCAAGGGCCTGAATTAGGGTCCCCAGCACCAAGTGAACAGCTCAGCTCAGTGCAGCACCCATGACCCCAGCACTGAAGAGGTGGAGACAGGAGGATTCTGGGACTTGGTGGTCAGCTAGTCTTGCTAAATCAGTGAGCGCCAAGTTCAGTGAGAGACCCTGTCTCAAAAAAAAATGTCACCCTCTTCTCCACAAACACACAGCTACACACATGTCCACAAACGCATCCATATATCATACATGTGTGTGCAGTAATCAGAAATCAAATTAAAAAATGAAATGGCTTAGGTTTAAAAGTGAAATATTTAGGAACATATTTGACAAAATATAAACATTTGGTCTTTTTTTGAAGGGTTTATTTATTTAATTTGTGTTGTGTGTGTGAGAGAGGGAGGGCACTATGTGTGCCTGTGGAGGCCCAAGGGTGACTTAGGAATCACTCTGATTGCTTCTACCTCCTTTGTGCTTTGCTCTGGGCCTTCCAGAGCTGCCACCATTTCTGCCTGATATTTTACATGGTACCTGAGATCCGAACTCAGGTTCTTTCACTCATGAGGCAGAGGGTTAATTTCTGAGCTATTTCTCCGGCCAGTATTTGACAAAATATGCACACCTCCTCTGCAGCCGAAGTTGTAAAACACAGACCCACAGAAACAAGGATGCTCAGGACAGCAGACAGTGCAGCACACTTAGCTCAGGAGGGGATGGTGGTTTGTCGGTTATTCTCAGTGGGCGTGTAGGGTCACAGCAACCCCTACAAAACTGAGATGCTGATTTGAAAATTCTTACGGAATGTAAAGGACTCTAGCTTCTGCTTGACCTTAGAGATGATTCTGCTGCGTAGCCCAAGATGGTCTTGAACTCATGATCCTTGTTCCTCAGCCTCCTAGTGCTAGAATTATAGGTGTGTGCCACCATGTGCCTGTCTAAGGACCATGGATTTCATTTTATTTTTATCTTTTTAAACATTTTGTTCTTTTTTTTTTTTTACTTGTTTTGTGTGTGTGTGTGTGTGTGTGTGTGTATGCGTGTGTGTATGTGTATCAGAGGGCACTGTGTATCCCTGTGGATGCCAAGGGTGACTTTAGGAATCACAATGGATTGCTTCTACTCCTTTTTGCTTTGCTCTGAGATTTCCCAGGCTCTGCCCACCAGGGCCAGAAGTGCAGGCCGAAGTCATTTCCGCTTACAATGCAGCAGTTGGGCTTCCCGAATTCACAATACAGACTGTCTCCCATGGCCAGGCTCTATGTACTCATAGTATTCATTCCATGAATTTATCCAGCCTCACAAGAGGATGACAAAACTCCTGTTCTCTGTCATGGGATCTTAGCCATGTTGAGACAGAAGCTCAATCCTAACAGCCTCCCACATCCTAAATGTACTTCTGCTCATGTATTATTTGATACTATGATCCTATTTGTCTTCAAAAGAGGACGTGAGAAAAATAAAAAAGGCCAAGTGGCAGGAGGGCAGTGTATCAGGGGCTGTCCAGAGGGAAGGGAGTAGGTAGGACCAAAAATACGTGTACATGTCCAAGATTGTCAAAGAATAAATAAAAATATTTTATTCCCAGTTGAGCCACATGTGACCTGTCCCCTTCTGGTGCAGAGGAGGTCGATATTCCAGTCTTACCCTTTGCACTGAAATCTCTGATGGAGCCGCAGTGCATCCTGGGCACAGTGGAATGTAGCTGAGGTCACGCCATCATTAATTCCGAGTCTTCTCAGAGCCAGGCCCGTGGAGGAGAAGCTGCTCCAGGTGGCTGAGCTGCTGCTGAATCTCCAAGTCCTAGTGGAACTTCAGAAGCCTACCGCTGCCACAGGAGACCCTGACATGGCCTCTGGGACCCCCACAGCCCTGTTTCTCAACCCCTCTTGCCACTTGCAGGCCATAAAACCCAAGTCATGAAACACGGAGAAGCTGTCTCAAAGATGATATCACAGATTCGTTTATTATTTGTTATCATTATTCCATAGTGAGGACTGAATGTTCAGACTTCCCATATGCTAGGCAAGTGCTCTACCACTCAACTACATTTCCCAGCCCTTTTGTTTATTCATTTATTCTTTTATTTATTGTTCAGGATTGCCCAGGTTCTGCCTTCCTGAGCTGGAAGTGCAGGCCTCCGCCTTTGCTGTGCTGCATTTTTCATGGGATCTGGGGATCTGAACTCAGGTCTTTTGCTTGTGAAGCAAAGGCTTTGGCTCCTGAGCCAGCTCCCCAGCTGCATCAGATACTCCTCTTTGTTGCTGTGAGACATCACTCAAAGTCAAGCCACTTAAAGGGAGATTTATTCAGCTTCTGGTTTCAGAAGGGAGATACAGCCCATTACGGTGGAAAAGGCCTGGCTGGCTGGCGGCAGAAGCTGGAGGAGGCCCAGGCCGCGTCCCCCATGTCCATCCAGGAGGCTGGGAGCTGCAAAACTGCCAGCTGCAGGAGCAGACCTCTCCCGGAAGTAAGGTGGAGCTCATCCACCTCAAAGCCCTTCCCTTGTGACTGCCTTCCTCTAGCAAGGTGCCACCTCTTAAAGGTGCCATCACCTTCCCAAACAACTGGACTCAAACACATGAGCCTATGGGGACGATGCACATTTCAAACCGTGACACCAGTCCAGCCCTGTTATTAGTGAGATAAACTCTCGCTACATTGCTGTGGCTGGCCTTGAACTCACAGCCTTCCTTCCCCAGCCTCTTGAGCAGCTAGGATCACAGGCCTAAGCCACTGGCTTGGTGGTCCAATTACTTCCACTTAGACTCATGAACCTTTGTTGGCATGGAAACGACTCTGGCTATTCTGGGTTGAGATAATGCTTCTTCAAGATAGCAGCATGTCTGGGCACATGGTTGCCCTAGCTCACAGAGAGCTTCCTGTTACGATCTTAAAATGCTCACTTGTCGGGGCTGGAGAGGTGGCTCAGGGGTTAAGCCTCTGCCTTGCAGGCGGAAGGTCGTGACTCCCCGGGAGGAGGTGGAGGCGGTCCATGGTGGTTCCCAAATTCGCCAGTGGTTACACACACACACACACACATACATACACACACACGCACATATGCACAATTGAATAAAAATAATAATAAAAAATTTTTTAAAAAATGCCCACTTGTCACTCCTCCGAGTGTCCACAGGGTTACCTGAGGCACTCACCTTCCGTGAGATGTTCCAGATGGCCTGACTCGCCATGGGCATCAGAATTCTGCTTCCCCCGGGTGCCAACCAGGTTTCCACTGTCTTTCTTTGTTTCTCCAACAATATAAAGTTGACTTTTGTGCTAAACGGTTCAAGAAAGAAAATAAAGAGGGCTGGAGAGGTGGCTCAGGGGTTAAGCCTCTGCCTTGCAGGCGGAAGGTCCTGAGTTCGGATCCTAGACCCCACTATAGACGCCAGGTGGAAGCGGGGGCGGCCTGCGTTTCTGGTCCTGGTAGGGCGGAGCCTGTGAATCCCGGAGCAGAGTAAACAAGGAGGAGGTGGAGGCGGTCCGTGGTGGTTCCTGAATTCGCCCGTGGTTCTACACACACACACACACACACATGCATAAATGCACAATTGAATAAATAATAATAAAAAATTTAAAAAAAGAAAATAAGGAAACCTTAGTAATTAAGTTTGCGGGTGTCGTGTGAAAGCTTTCCTGGGGAGATGCCACACATCTGTACACCCCATGAAGGAGGGTGACACCACTGAGGTCGAGAGAGACCTGAGGGTCATGGAGCCTCCCGCAGTGGCTCCCAGTCCCGCCGGCCGTTTGTGAAGTCCTCAGCATGATGCTGCCCGCCCCTCGGACAGGGCCCAGGGGAGACAGATGGGGAGGCTTCTGCTGCTGCATCCAGCTGCCAGACAACTGACAGTTAATGGGCAGCCACAGCTGCAAGATGGAAATCCTACACCTTAGTCCTCTTGGTGAAATTGACTTGTACACACACTTGGGAGTTTCAGCTGTTTTAAGAAGAATATTATCTAGAGAGAGAGAGAGGAAAAACAAAGAACAGAAGGAAAAGCTCTGGTGTTATCAACAAGCCCTTGCGCACAGGGAAGTGAGGTCATCTAGGTTGGGACAGGACAATGTCCTGCCCTGATCAGGGTGGGAAGGCTCGCTTGTCCCAAGCCCATCCACGGACACCGTCTTCTATGCCAAGAAAGCATCTTGGTGAGTCTGTCTTCCTGGGCCGGCTGCAGGATTTCTGGCCCACCTAAGAGAAGTGGGGTGGGAGAAATGTTTGCCCCGGCCTTGGGCCTGGGACATACCTGGGTCTCATTGACAGTCGTCTCTGTTCCTCTTGGCTCATCTCCTGGCTCTCAGCTCCCCTAGGCTCAGGAGGCTCTGGACACAGGCAATAGTTACTCTTCTTCCTACTCCCCTTTGTTTTAGATAACGGCCAGTCAGATTTGTTCTTTTAAAATTTTTTTGAAGATTTCAATTTCTAAAACCTTTTTATGTACGAAGAGTTAGCTTGATTTCTCCCACTGGTAGATGGCCTTGAATACGCCATTCAAGAAAGGAAGGTCACTTAGTCCAACCTAATGTCCTGTGCGCACCTGTGGGGACACAGCAGGCACATGTTCGGTCCATATTTCAGGAT
Organism: Typhlomys cinereus; assembly: GCA_023101885.1. NCBI lineage: Eukaryota > Metazoa > Chordata > Mammalia > Rodentia > Platacanthomyidae > Typhlomys > Typhlomys cinereus. The sequence goes on along the minus strand of JALPQD010000414.1, from coordinate 1,372,176 downwards.
CGGACCTTTGCTGTGTGAGCAGATGTGGCATGGGAGAGAACCCCGGCCAGATTTTCGCTGGTGACGTCTGTCGGTGCCCATCTTGCCTCGAGACAGCCAACTGAGGGAGAAGGAGTGAGCTCCAGTATGCATTCGCTCTTCAGGGTTTTTTTTTCTTTTTTTTGGAGGGGGCACCACCCAGTCAGATTGCTTCCAACTGGACAGTGGGTGGTGACACAGAGTAGTGACCACACGCCAGGAAGAAGTAAGTGTCCTCGCAAGTAGTACTTAGATGATAGTTGCCCAGAGAGTACTGCCACCTTCCAGCCTCTCGGAATAACCGGGCGGAGCAGCTTCTTATTGAGGGGCGGCATAGGCCGCAGAACCATGGAGCAAGACTGGAGTTCACTTCAGGACCCTCACATCTAAGACAGTTTGCCTGTTACAGTGCCCACCAGAGTTGCTGGAGGCCATGAGTTTGCCTGTCCTGTTGCCTACCAGGGCTGCTGGAGGCCACAGATTCAGCAGAGAGACGGCTGTGCATCTAGCTTGGGCAGCAGAAGCCAACAGGGCATGAGGCTGAGTGGTCGGTTCAGGTGTGACATCGGATGACACCGAATCCTGACTGGCACAAGAGGCTGAGGACCTGTCCTTCAGTGTGGACCAGAGCCCCATGGGAAAATGCAAAGTGACCTCTAATAGTGGCTGGGGAGGGTGGAGTCTCTGAGGGTCAGGACCAGAGACAGGAAGCACGAGGGGATGGGATGGGGATTTTGCCCAAGTGCTGGGGAAGGGGGCCGGCATCCCTTGGGGCACTCATCTCTGTTGGTCTCGCTGTAAGGCGTCTGACCCCAATGCACACTGCTGCCACACTGGGGAATACAGAAGCCACTTAAACGTGCAAAGGGAGAGCCCCCAGAGCAGGTTACTCCACCCCCAGAGCAGGTTCCACTTGAGGTGGTGGTGACAGTCTCAGAGCCTGCTCCATAGGGTGACTGGCCTGAGCAAATGGGCTGGTGGGTAAGTACAGTTCTCTCTTCCTGGTGGGGGGGGTGCTTTCCTTCTTTTCTTCCTTTCTTCCTTCCCTTTCCTTCGTTTCTTTTTATTTGCTCGTGTGCACATATGTGTGTGTGTGTGTGTGTGTGTGTGTGTGTGTCCCTGTGGGGGACTAACGGTAACTTTGGGATCATCCTGGATTGCTTCTATCTGTGTTTACTTCGCTCTGGGATTTCCCAGGCACCAGGGCCAGAAGTGCAGATTACCACCAATTCTACCTGGTATTTTTATATGGGACCTTTGGACCTGAACTCAGGATCTTCTGTTTTTGAAGCAGAGTCTTAACCCCTGAGCCATCTCTCCAGCCCTGCTCACAGGTTTTTTTTTTTTGCCTAGACTTCAAGGCCTTTTGTCTACAGTCTGATTTCAGGGAACAACTCGCCCAGCAGCTGGCAGCTGTCCACGCACTAGTGCGTCCTGTAGGACTTCCTGGATCCGGGCCTCGCTACAGCGCACCGCTTCACCCGTCGCCCTTGAAAACTTCTGGTGGTTCATAGTCAGGATCTTGCCCCAGTCCATTGGCCCAAATGTGGACCCGCTGGTGCCAACGCGGGGTGCAGAGATGTGTACTGTTTGAGGGTGCACAGTATCCAAGGTGTGCCTCCAGCCTGAGTCGCTCCGTGAGCAGCTCAGAATCATGTGGACCAGTACCTCGTCTTTTTGCCCAGCGGCCAACCGAGCCCTTTCCATGTGCCTTCAGACCTACTGCAAGGTGGGCGATTTCCACTGGGTGGATAGTTAACACAGGGTGTATGGGTACTACAAGATGGATGTCTAGTTGCAGGATAGATGGGGTCTTCAGAGTGGATGGGAACTGCAGGGCGGATGGATACCACAGCGCAAATAGATACCGCTGCACGGATGGGTTCTATTTCAGGTGGAAGCTTATGGCTCTGGGGTCCAGTTGCTGCTGTTTCTGAGCCTGATAGCGGCTGTGTGGTACTGACCATTGGACACGCTCTCTTTCCACTGTCTCCTGGTCACCTCTCCCTAGTCAGTAATGTGGTTTTCCCTCTGATACTCGGAAATTCCTGGAGAGTTATACACTAACTTGCTGAGGGTCCTTGGGAAAAAAGGTCCAGCCCCCCAGCCTAGGAAGGGTCCACACGGTAGTTTGGTTCAAACTAGGGCTACACCCGGAGCTCTGGCTGGAATTGCATCCGTGTCTGCTCAACACTGTCAGACCCTTCTTTGCCTACTGTAGCTTGTTTTCCTCCTAGGGACCCTGATATAATGCAGACCTCTTTGCCTCCCCACTCTATGCTCATCAGACATACCCATTAATGCCAGAAATCCCTCTTTGTGGGCAGGATCCAAGATCTCTGCCCTATGAAAGATGGAATTGAAAGGTATAGCTACATACCTGCTATGCATTCCAGAATGGTCCAGGAGAATCAAGGAGCTTGTGTATTCAGTTTCTAGCTCAGGAAGATGCGTGATTGAGCCTTAACTCCAGCCAAGTCAAACTGCCCTATGACACACAAGCGAGAATAATTGTTTTTATGCCTAATACACAGGGACAAAGACTAATGCACATATTAGAAATATAACAATTCAGAGCAACTCACTTCTCAGTCTTCTACCTGCTGCAAGACTGCTTGCCCTTCCAAAAAAAATCAACTAACCCATGAAATAAACAAAAATAACCACACCACGGGGAATGAAAAAAGAAAAGAAAAAAGATGATTCTTCACATCAATTAAGCATCCTAAACAAGATTGAATTATACTTTTTCAATAAAAAAATATCCAACTGGTGCCAGAGATGTTGCTCAGTTTGGTAGATTGCCTGCCACCCACGCATGCAGGAAGCCTTGGGTTTGATTTGATCGCAGTGCCACAGGAACTGGGCACATCAGCGCATGCCTATTGTTACAGTAATCAGAGGCAGGAAGAAGCGCAAGGCCATCTTTGATACACAGTAAGTTTGAGGACAGCCTGGGATACAGTAAACTGTTTCAACAAAATAAAATATAAATACAAATGAACTAGGTGTGGTGGCAATTCATTCCCAGCATTTGGCTAAGGCAGGAGTATTCTAAGTTTGAGGCCAAGGTGGATGACCTAGAGAAACCTTGCTTCTAAAGAAGAAGGGAATAAAAAAAAAAATCACAAACACAAATCCACCTGAGGCTCATTCGATCATTTAAAAATAACATGGGCTGGAGAGAGGACTCAGGCATTAAGACTCTGCCTCATAAGCAGAAGGTCCTGAGTTCAGATTCCAGGTCCCATGTAAAAACATCAGGTAGAAACGACAGTGGCCTGCACTTTCTGGCCCTGTTGGGCAGAGCCTGGGAATTTCCAGAGCGAAGCAAAAAGGAGGTAGAAGCCATCCAAGATGATTTCCTAAGTCACCCTTGGTCCTCCACAGGGACACACAGTGCTCTCTGATACACACACACACTAAGTAAATAAAGTTTTAAAAAATTATCCTGAGCATAACAATGAAAAATAAAAGCTCAGAAAAAATAAATTCAACTTGGAATTGCAAAGGAATTCCTTGTTACCTCTAGGAAGACTTCAAATGCACCATGGGGTGTTTCTTTGGTTATGAATGGTAAGTTACTAGAAAGGTAATTTCCTAGCCCAACTCTTTCTTCCTGGTACTTGAACTTGAGCATGGCGTTTGAGAAAAAGGCAAAAGCACACTCATGAAGGAGCGACTACCAAGGAGCTCTGGGGAGAACAGAGAATGTAAAAAGAAGAGTTCAGTGGTAACATGTCGTAGCCACGGGGATGCTTGAAGGGCGTCTCCTGGGTGCCTCCTCACTGGGTAAATACCAGAGTGTACTTACACGAGCTGTGATGTCACCGAATGGTATACTCTTGTGGGGGCACTGGCATTCGTTGATCAAAATGCTATAATTAGGTGCTTGACCACACCTCTCGGTCACTTTAGTAGAGCGTGTATTGGATGGACAGCCATTTCTCCCTCAGCCTGAACATCTCCCGTCCTTTTGGATGGGGCCAGTGTGCACGGATGCTGCCTGCAGCATGCAGCAGCTGCTTCGTGGCAGAAGCAGCCCCACTGTCTCTTGGGGCTACTGAGGGCTGATACCTTGTGGCATGGCCAGGACAGCAAAATGCTGCCCTGCCCTGTGCCTCGTAGCCCCAAAGTCCTGGTTGAGATCTCCAGGACTGACATTCTTGTAAAATTTGGGGGGAAAGGATGATCTAGACTATTGCCATAGCTCTTGATTGCTTGCCAGAGCCTCCCAGTAAGACCCTACTATTGACAATGTACACTTCAGCCAAAGGACACGAAGAAATCACACCAAAGTGAAAGTTTACTCCTTAGAAGCTAGCTGATGTGATACCAGAAGGCAAAATGAAAACTGTAGAAGAAAAGCCAGGCAGGAATCCTGTGAGTTTCAGCACAATCTAAGGCTGATAAAATGAGTGTTTCAGTGTGATAGTGGCATGAATGTAACAGGAACTACCAATCACTCCCTGATTGGATTCAAGGCCCACTCCACAGGAGTAAGCCTCGTCCAAGGCCCTTGGATGGAGGAGGTCTTGGGCCCTGGAGAAAAACACACACGACTACTGTCTTGCAAAGCAGATGAGAGAACAAAGCCAATAAACATCTTTAAACCCGTTCATTAGAAGACTTTTCTTCATGAAAAATGGTCAGTACAGAAAATCTTAACTGATCTAAGGGCAGAGAGTCAGTGACTGTGGAATATTCAACCATGAACAGGACAGCAGACATTCCCCTCATCCCCCCCACCACACCCCAAAGCCCAGAGAGCACCATGGAGCAAAGGGTAGAAAGATAGTGAGAAGCAGATTAGGGAGAGAAGCAATGACCAACAAAACATGAAACTACTGTAATCGTCGACACAAATGTAACAAATGTACCTGCACGAGACCCACACAAGGCAGAGTCCCCGCATGGCACCACGAATGAACGAGGAACCCGAGGAGTCCCACACTCCTCAAAGCCATCACTGATGGTCAAAGCTGACCAGAGAGAGGGTCCCTTATACATCTGCAATACTCCCCCTGAATATTGCCCATACTGTAGTGGGTACCTGGACACACATGAGAATAGACCGCCAGTACAGGGATTAGTGGGACACAGGCACAGCAGAAGGGAAGCTTGTGGGAAGACTCTCGGGGAGTGGGGTGGGGGTGAGGTAGGATAGTAGGAAAAAACAAAAATTACTATAATTTTAAATACTCTAAATAGAAATACGAAAACCAAAAACAGTTCTGGAGTGAATTTTCTCCCTCAGGGTATTTACAGAATCGGAGATGTAAAAAGCCTTCGGATGGGCTGTGGATGGAGTGCAGGTGGTAGAGTGCCTTCCTGCCTGCAGGAAGCCCTGGGTTTCCCCAAGTACACCACATAAACTGGATGAGGGCATGCACCCTTGTTCCCCAGCACTCCAGCGATGGCGGCAGAAAGATCTGGAGTTCTGGGTCATTCCCAGGGCTATGCTGGAGGTCTTCTCTCCAGAAACACAAGCAAACAAACAGCACTGAGTGCTCATGGAGAAGCAGGTGCCAAGTCGTCACCCTAATATCAGGCTGGCTTTCCAGGGCACTTCCACCCACACCTAGTCTGATCAGCAACAAGTGACCTTCAATGAAAAGACTCCAAGTGAAATACCCGTGATTTTCAACAGGGCCTTGACGAAGAATACTTGATATGGAAAATTGTAAGAGCTTTGTATTTTTCTCACGTGAACGGGACAGCCCACTTTCGATAAGGGAACTTGGTTTTTAGGTGGAAACCCACCTGGGAATGGTGAGTGCTTCAGCCAGACACCTGACCCTGGTCACGTGCCTCCATCTCTAAACCTCAGTTTCCCAACTTGGAAGACGGAAGGATAATAACCTTCGTGTCACAAGTCTAGGAAATGAGATTCCAGTGTATGTGCTTTATTTCAATGCCAAACACATGTGGCGGGCCCCACTAGCGTTGGGTCCTTCAAGTCCCACTCGTGTGTGTGTGTGTGTGTGTGTGTGTGTGTGTGTGTTGGGGGACGTTCCAACCGTGACTCCATCCATCAAGCTGGGAGGCGCTGGGATCCGCATTGAATCACTCCCCTGTGGGCCTGACAAGGGGAAAGAATTCTTGGTCACGCTGTCCTGGAAACCACGCTGCGGTAAACCGCCTCTCAGACCAAACCCACCCTGCTTACTGAGCATGCTCAGCCTTTCTCCCAAGCCGCTAAAGGATGGGCATCACATCTGTTGGTTTGTGCCCCCACCCCCGGGGGAGGAGATAGGAGGGGTGCAGTCAGCCAAGAGGCAGGACCTGGAGATGGAGGAAAAGCAAGGAAGGGCTCGCAGATCCCGTATTACTACACGAATAGATTATCCGCGGGAAAAGCCAAACGGTTGGCACGCGTACGCATCTTGTAGCATGCAATCCATGACACGCTCACGCCACAATCCACCTCGTACCTTCTCCGAAACAACAGCATCTGGTAACTAGGGAAACCCGCGGCTCTAGCGCAGTGCGCGACGGGCGGGGGAGCAGGGCGGGAGCCCTCAGGAAAAGCCTGGACTGGGGTTCAGCCCCATCTTGTTGATGGTGGTGGTGACTGATGGTTGGGTGTGCCAGGGTAAGGGACATCAAATCGAGGCCCTCTTGGGCTTTGGGGGCAGTAGCCTTAAAGTGTATGCAACCCTGGGGCGGCACAGCAGGTCTGCACCACAAATCTACAAATCGCATTCTTCGCTATCCACTATAAACCAGAGACCTACACCTCTCTCTTCATCTTCCCTCCCATCGCAATACTGCTCTGTGTTTCTTCCCGCCATGTTGGTTGCCCCCTTCCCATCATCACCACAGAGGCCGCACCAGGAGACAACCCAGGTCACAGACAGGCCGGGGCTTTGGTGTCCCGCGTTAGGTGGTCTACGGTCCCTGCACCAGCCGTGCGTATCTTCAGGCTTACTCCTCCCTCCGAGGGTTCGGGCGCTTGCCAGCTTGACCTCCCACCCTTCTTCCAACCGTCAGCAATCACCTGGGATCAGGATCTGCCTTTGCAGTTCCGAGGGGTACCGAGGCCAGGGCTGCACCCTCGGGTGCGCGCTCCGCCTCAGCTTGCCCCAGACTCACCGGGCGTCGGGAGCGGAGAGTGGGCCCCCGCTGCCGCACATCCATTAGCCCGCTATGTGTCCGCTTCACTTCCGGAGCGCGGGCTGGGGCGCACCGCCCTCCCTGGTCCCCTCCCTTCCCGATGTCCTCCCCCCATCATCTCCCGGGGTCCCCGCCCAGCACGCCGCCCCGCCCCACGCTGCCGGGAACTGTCCGTCTCGGCTTCGCTGCCGCAGCAGCCGCCTGCCCAGACCTAACTTTGCTGTTCGCCGGAGCTGGCGCGGTGGCGACGGGGGGCGTGAGTAGGGAGGGAGAAAGCGGGGTCAGGGGGAGGGACCGCGAGGGGTGGGTCGCCCGCTCGCCAGCCCTCCATCCTTTCTGTGGATCTTGCGGTAGGCAGAGAGCGGCAGGCAGAGAGGGGCTCGTGCACACCCAGACAGGGACACTTAGGGATCAGCGGTCGGACGGATTGACGATCGATCGGAGAGGACCCTCTCCAGCGACCCCGAGCCATGGCCGAGAGGAAGCAATCAGGAAAGGGGGCCGAGGACGAAGAGGTCCCTGCCTTTTTCAAAAACCTGGGCTCTGGCAGCCCCAAGCCCCGGCAGAAATTCTGCGGCATGTTCTGCCCGGTGGAAGGGTCCTCGGAGAACAAGACCATCGACTTCGACTCGCTGTCGGTGGGCCGGGGCTCGGGGCAGGTGGTGGCTCAGCAGCGGGACGTCGCCCACTTGGGCCCCGACCCGCACCGGCAGAGCCGGCGTGCCGGTGGGGAGCCATCTGTTGAATCCGGCCGGAAGGTGGAGATCAGGCGGGCCTCGGGCAAAGAAGCCCTGCAGAACATCAACGACCAGGTTGGTATGGGGGGTGGGGTGGGGCGGAGGACCGAACGCGAGGATCGCCCCTCACTCGTCCCCTGGCACCTCCGGGCGGAGACCCCAGCATCCCGGCGTGGCCGCACGCACGCGGCGCCTGGAGCGCTGCCTCCTGATCTGCACGCGTACCGCGCCCTGCCCTCCCCTTATCCACGCAGGGTGAGGCGAGGCTCCGGCTTGGCGGTGGGCGGCGGAGCGTCCACAAAGCCTGCCTTCGCCCCCTTGACCCTGCGAGATGGGGAGCTGGCGAAAGGGACCCGCCGATCGGCCGGCTGGAGGCGTCCCGTGGCGACGGGGGTGGACCACGGTGCCCTGCTGGTTAAACCTCCCGGGCGGAATCCCATTGCAGCTGTGGCTGGGTGCCCCACCCTTTTCTGATGCAGCTCGGGGCGTGCGGTGGAGGGCTGGTAAGAAGGCCCACGGAGATTCTCCCGGAGTCGAGAGAGGCCAGGGGTTTCCGGCCCCCGCTCTCGGGATTGCACGGTCTCTGGGCGCCCTCTGCGCCGGAGTCCAGAGCACGGAGGTTAGGACCACGGCCAGCGCCTCGCAAGAAGCCGCCCTCCCACCCCCAACACTGCTCACCGCCGCGGCTCCCTCTGCAGCCGCGTGAACAAAGTTCCGCTAAGTGTCTCGGCCAGGGCTTCCCTGAGCGCTCCCCAGCGTTGTGCGGGAGGCGCTTTGCGGAGGTAGACTCCGTGGATTACGCTCAAAGGATTGGAAAGGAAAGGGCTGGGGGGGGGAGGCGGGGAGGAAATCTTACATATGAAAACGAGACTCTTTATATCGTGTTAATGGCAAGACAAAGAAGGCTGGTGTGGTTAATCTTGATTTTAGCAGATTTTAACACTGTCCAGAATATATGTACAGTGCACGTCTAAAATACAGTGATCTCTCTGCACACGTGTTCAGGGTGACCTTTACACGTGGGCAATATTGCCCCCCACAGCTTTCATTTCCCTATTGATCAATTGCAGACCAAAATGTCTTAATGCCTGCTTGCTTGCTTCTCTTCCACGCCTGTGGTGACGACGAGAGATCAATGAATGAATGATTCTTAACGAACCTCTGTGTGTCCTGTCTTCCAGGCCTGGGTGATTGGTCCTAGAGAGTTCACGGGGCTTGGTTTCAGAGGTTTTCTGGAGAAGTTGGGGGCGGTTTGCACATGCTCACTGGGAGACTTCGCCCAGCTTCAGGTTGTGAGTTGTGGGTCAGGAAGGTCCCGGAGAACAGGGGGCAGAATGTCTGCAGCACCCTTCAGTCCACAGAGCCATATGGAGTGTGTAGCTCTTGGCTGTCCTAGGACCATTTCCGCCCAAAATGAACCATTTCTGGCTGTTTTTGAAAGGTGAAACAAGTAATCACTTAATTATGTTTACCCTATCCTCTGATTTTTTTTCATATAGAAGAATGTGTCATATCTTTATTTCATCAGGAAGCAACCAGGAGAATCTAAATTGGAAGAAAAAAAAAACTTGTCTTGTTCCACATGCTCAGACAATTAACATAAAAGTTCATTTGTTCTTTCCTTTTCTGTTCTTTTTATTTATTCTTCTTTTTGACAGGATCACACTATCTAGCCCTGTTTGGCCTTGAATTCATGGCTGCTCCTCCTGAGCCTTCCAAGTTGCTAGGATTGTGGGAAGAGCCACCACGCCCAGCTTTTCTTCTCTCTCTCTTTCTTTCTTTCTCTTTGTTTCTTTTTTGAGCTGAGGACCAAAGGCAGAGCTTTGCACATGCTAAACACGTGCTCTGCCACTGAGCTACAAGCTGCTCCCAAACTGTCTAATCATGTACTTTATACAAGACTCAGCCGGTGGTACTAACCTATGTGTATACATTGGGGGAGTGGGGAGACCATAGAGGTGACACTGAGACGGGGTGGTTGTCCTAATGGCTCAGGGGAAGTGGAAACACATGTGGAGAAAAAGAAGAGACTATGCCAATGTCAGAGGAGGGGGACAGAAGCCACCTTATCATGAATTGCTGTGAATTAAAACTTGAATTTAAAGGTATAGTGTCACTGCTGGAACAACACAGTCTACTTTCCTGGCCCTGTAGAAGTGCTGTTGTGGGGTCCTCAGGGCTAACGGGGAACACACCCTATGTGAATAGAAATTCTAAATTGCAAAGTAGTGCACAGGGAGGGGGAGATGAGAAGAGAAGAACACCCTGAGGAAGCCTAAGGCAGCTTTAATTTTAGCCTCACAAACCCTTCCCTCCAGTTGAAGGATCTGGCCTGGGCTTCCTTTATCGCACAGGTGTTTTCATAGGATTGTTGTCATTCATGAACAGAGACGTTACTTGGATGAGTATTGCCTGTATGTGTAATGATTGCGATTTCTGAGATGCCACAGTCGAATCCGCCAATTGACCAGCTGAGTGGTCACTAGCTGGTTTAGGTCTTAAACAGGGTGGGTGTCAGCTTCTCAGTGCATTTCTATAGAAACTGTGCAAGAGTTCTAGTGGGAATGACCCCAACTGATACCCCCTGTCCTCCCGAGCTAGTATTTGCAGCTGTTAAGAATGGTCAGAAGTGGCTGTGCTCCCCGGCACACCAAGAGTGAGAAGGGGTGGAACGGGTTCTTAGTCGTGTGGCTCATGGGACATGAAAGGCTGGTAGATACCTTCACAGGGACTAGTCAGGCTGACACGAGAAAGCAACCGCCATAGTTTGATCTGGACTGTGAGGATTGGCAAAGGAAAAGAGCCAAAGAGCGACTGTGAATAGAAGGAAAGCTTGTATCTCATTACCTCTTGTTCCATGTGTCCTGGTAGGAAGCACACTTTGGGCTACAGTGAAGTCAGCTTCACTTGACTTCAGCAAAACACTGGAGGGCAGACTACTTGACAAGTAGAGAAAGGTTTGTTTTGACTCATGGTCTGGGAAGTTTAGGACCAAGATTAGGTGACTTTCCCCATAAGCTGGGCGTATTTGGTGATAGGTACATAACATGGAAGGGAGAAGGGAGGGCAGAGAAAAAGAGGAGAAGGAAGAGGAGGAGGAAGAAGAGAAGGAAGAAGACAAGGAGGAAGAAGAAGAGGAGGAAGAAGAGAGGAGGAGAAAGAAGAGGGAGGAGGAAGAAAAGGAAGAAGACAAGGAGAAAAAGAGGAGGAGGAAGAAGAGGGAGAAAGAAGGGAGGAGGAAGAGGGAAAAAGAAGAAGAGTTGGAAGAAGATGAGGAGGAAGAAAAGGAGGGAGAGAAAGACAGGGACCCCATAATACTTTTTGAAGTCCCACGCATAATGAACCAGGGGATTTCCAGCAAGCCCCGCCTATAGCATCTCCTGGAACTGTGGCCCTGGGGACCAAGCCTTTATCCCGCCGTCAGCCCTCACGCAGGGTCCACAGGCCCGAGGCTCTGGGCTCTGTCTCTCCTCGTTCACCCAATGCTTTTTTAAGGCCATGCTCCAAGCCCTCTCTGCTGATTCCCTCCGTCTTGAAATTTCCAACCTTCAGATCCAAAGGCCGGCTGAATTTCTGTTGGGGCACTGAGGAGTTAGCTCAGTTAGCAAAGTGCCTGCTTTGAAAGCAGGAAGAGTTAGCGCCCCCTCCCTGCAGCGCCCACATAAAAAGTCAGGTGGGGTCTGGAGACAGGTCTGGCCTTTGCCTCACAAACAAAAGGACCTGAGTTCCGATCCCAGATTCCCCCTAAAAATTCTGGGTGAAATGGAAATGTCAGTGACCTGCATTTCCAATTCTGGAAGGCGAAGCCTGGGAAACCCTCAGCGCAAAGCAATAGGGAGGTAGAACAATCCAGGATGATTCCTGAAGTCACCTTGGACCTCCCTCCCCAGGCACACACAGTGTCCTCTTCTACGGTGTGGGGGCATGCATGTATAATCCCGATGTGGAGGAGGTGGACATAGGAGAATTTCTGGGGTTCACTTTCCAGCCATCCAGGTGGCACTGGCAAGCCCTAGGTCCCTGTGGGAGATCCTGTCTCAAAAGAATAAGGTGGGGAGCTCCTGAAGAATAAGATCTGAGGTTGAACTCTGGTGCATACACACACACACACACACACACACATGCACGCGCACACGCATTTATACACACAAAAGAAAACAAAAAGTAAAAGGAAAGAAAAAGAAAAACGCAATTCTCTTCATTATAAATCACCCACCTCAGATGTTCTGTTACAGTAATCACAAAACAGACTAGGGCAGCGACCAAGACTGTAAATAAAGGGCCTCCTGGCATTTCCTGCCACCCTGTGTTCCTGTCCTCTCTCCCTGGGCTGACTCACCCCCCCCCCAGTCCCAGTGCTCCAGCATCATCCCCATCCATCCTTCTGGTGCGGCCATCCTCCGATGGTCATGTGTTATAAAGTGAATGTCTTCTGCTTTGCTCTCTTTCCTTCCATTCAGCTCCCCAAGTCTTAGACACAGAAATCCCACCTGTGAGAGTGGCCGAGACCCAGGCTGTCCCCTGAAATTCGTGTCCAGTTCATGGGCTGTGTAGTAGAGTTTGGCTGGGAGCCAAGAGAAGATGGTGGTTTGATGCTTTGGAGGCCACATTAGCTTAAGAGAGGAGACGCAATTATGACCATCTCTGGGCTCAGGACTCCCCAGCTGTAAGATCCATCTGAGTTGACCTGGAGGCAATCAGAGAAGGGCGGGGGTACTGGGAAAGGAGAAGGACTGTGGATCACCCATTACTATCAATTGCTGTTGACATCACGTCTGATTACTCAATTGACCATGTAATTGGTCAAAGTGAAAAAAATCCATTGTAGTAAAATTCACATAAAATTTGCCCTCTTAACTATTTTTGTTTATTTTTTCCTAACAACTTGCATCTGAAATCCTGCACCTCTTTTCTTTTCCTTGTTTATTTGAGAGAGAGAGAGAGAGAGAGAGAGAGAGAGAGAGAGAGAGAGAGAGAGAGAGAGAGAGGAGAGAGAGAGAGAAAATAAGAGTCACGGACATGTATCATGTGAGTTTCCAGGAATCCAGCTCAGGTTTGCTGGGCTTTCGAGCAGCACCTCATCTGCTGAATTACCTCACAAGCCATCTTGTTAAAGTTGTTTTACATTTTAAAAGTTGTGTGTGTGTGTGTGTGTGTGTGTGTGTGTATTGTTGTTCCTCCGGTGCTGACCACCTTGTTCATGAGACAGGATCTCCTCATTGGCCTGGAGCCTGCTGATCTGGCCAGGCTGACTGGCCAGCAAGCCCCCCCACCATGATCTGCCTGTCTCCACCTTCTCAGCGCTGGGGTGATGGGGTGATGGGCAGCCACTGTTCCTGGCTGCTCAGGGATTGAACTCAGGCCCTCTTGCTTGCAACCATCTGAGCATCTCCCCACTCCACCCCCTATTTCTTGAAGGTTAGATAGTATTTTTATAATTCAGTAAGCAAGGAAGGTTAGGCTGTGGATAAGTTTTGCTGGCCTGGTATCAGGCCCGTGTGTAGGGTGGCACGTGCCAGCTGTCACGGTTTGGGTGTGAGTTGTCCCCAAAAGCTCGTGTGTTTGCATCCTTAGCTGTTGCCGCTGTTTGCAAAGCCATGGGGACTTTAGGAGGTGCAGCCTTGCTGCAGGAAGGCCTATCACAGGGGGTGGGCCTTGACATAGGTCAGCCCCGCCCTACTTCCTCTAGTGGTCTGCGCTAGCAGCCTGCTGCTTACTCCGTCGGCCTCTATGGTGATGTCTACAGTGACCTGATCCTCCTCCAGCTTCTGCTGCCTGCCACGCCTTTTCCGCCATAACAGACTAGGTCTCCCCTCGGGAACTGCAGAGCCAAATGAATATCCTTTTCTCCCCTTAAGTTGCCGAAGTCTGAGTGTTGTGACAGCAGCTAAACAGATTCTGCCTGTTCTCCACCAGTAGCTCAAGAGAAAGAGAATTGTCACTGATCTGCCCCCACGAGGTCAGCTCTTGACCATCTCAATGCTGCATAGGTCCCAAACCTTGGCTCCACCAAAGGGAAATTCGAACCAGGCCATACGTCAGCTCCAATCATGAAAGGCTGGGCTTTTTCTTTGAAAAAGAAGGCTGGAGAGATGGCTCAGGGGTTAAGACTCTGTCTCACAAGCAAAAGGTCCTGAGTTTGGATCCCAGGTACCCTAGTGTCAAGAAACACTAGGCCGAAATGGTGGTGGTCTGCACTTCTGGTCTTGGTGGGCAGAGCCTGAAGCAAGAAGGAGGTAGAAGCAATCCAGGAGGATTCCTGAAGTCACCTCTACGGGGACACACACACACACACACACACACACACACACACACACACACACATACACACATACACGTGTGCACACACGCATGCATATGCACACAAAATAAATAAAATATTTTTTAAAAAGAGGGAAGAGTGAGAATTGATCATGCCTGTGAACATTATCTGCAATGTGAGAGTTTGGAAAATATCTAGTTATTATTTAATTAGCTCATTCTAGAAGTAAAGACAGGGATGTCTAGAAAACCACTTTGTCCCTTGCACCCCAGGTGATCATTCTGGGCTAGGATGGAGTTCATTCCAGAAAGCCTTGTCACCAGGCAGGCAGATGGGGCAGATGCTGTCACTCAACATTTGGCAGGCACAGGCAGAAGGACGGGAGTTCTAGGTCGGCTTTGGCTTTGCAGCAAGTTTGAGTCCAGCCTGAAATTGTGGGATGCAGACTGAAAAGAAACAAAGATGTCTTTCTAGAGATACATGACATCAGTATCTTTGAATATTGAGAACGTGCTCTGAGCAAATTATCATTCCAAGTTCTTGCATACATTAAAAAAATAAGAAAAGACGTTGTTTCTTATATGGCCCTGCCCGACTCATTTGCAATCTAGAGTGTCCATTGCAGAGTGTGCAGAAGGTGTGTTTCTCCTCCTCCTTTGTGGGAAGCCTTAATTGTCTTTCTGTAAATCAGGAAAACATTTCATGGGTATCACCTGGCCTGATCCCCAAGTCCGGGATTATCAGGAGCGTACACACGGCTGTTTTAGTCTTTTTTCTGTTGCTGTAATTAAAAAAAGTGCTGTGGCAGAAGTAAGCTAGGGAGAGAGGGTGTGTTTGGCTCACAGTTCCAGGTCACAATCCATCATGAGAGGGAAGTCATCATGGCAGGAGTTTGAGAGAATTCTTATCACATCCTCCATCGAGGGCAAAGCAGATGAGTGCATCTGTGCCCACGCTCAGCTTCCTTGATCATTATTCAAGCCAGGTGCCAACCTCTCCCCTCCCCTCACCAAGCCTCTTGTAGCCTAGGGTACTTGGTGCCACCCACAGTGGGTGAGTCTTTCCACTTCACTTAACCTGATTAAGATCCTCCCGCACAGAGACGCCCAGAGGCACCTGTCACGATGGGTGAGTCTAGATGGAATCAAGCGGACCGCTGAGACTCACCATCCGGAAGGCTTTGAGCCAAGTTTTCTGATCCAATCCCATGTCTCTTCCGACACACCACTCAGGTCCATGACCCTGGTGTGTCCTGAGCTTCAAGGTTGCTTCTGGAATATTTTATATCCCCATGAAGGTCATGTCTTTTATGAGACAGACCCTCTGCTAAATGCCTTGTATTCACTCATTTTAACTTAAATTGGCTAAATGCCTTGTATTCACTCATTTTAACTTAAATTGGCTTTGTGACGCAGGTGCTCCCATTACTCTTATTTTGTAAAAAAATGTATAAAGGCAAAAGAAACTTGCAAAGAAACTCACTAATGAATGCAAAAGCCACGAGTTGAACCCAGGAGCAGTTGACTGGAGAGCTTTTTAATCACTAAAATCTACTGAGTTGCTTTTAAAAAATAATTATTTGAGAGAGAGAGAGAGAGCGAGCAAGTAGGGCCATGGGTAGAAGTCAGAGAATGGCTTTCAGAAGTCAGTTCTCTCCTTCCATTGTATGGACTCTGGGATTGAACTCAGGTCACCAGGTTTGCATGCAGGTACCTTTATCCACTAAGCTATTTCACCAGGCCCCCTGCCACCCCCTTTTTGACTTTTTGAGATGGAGTTTTACTATGTATCCCTGACTGAATTAGACCTCACTTTGTAGAGCAGCCTTGTAGACTAGCCTTAAACTTATGGGGATCCTCCTACCTCTGGCTCAGTGCTGGGGTTACAGGCATTTATTACTACCCCTGACTTTGAGTATTTTTTTGTCTCTAATAGTTCTTCTCATCTTATTTTGGAAGGAATAATTATTGTAAGAATGTTCCGGGTGACTCCTTTTCCGCCTTACTGGTTCCCAGTGTGCCTAGTAATATCATTTATCAAGGAAGATCAACTTGTCTTTATGAGTTTGTCCTCAGTCAATGAGATCCTGTCCATATTTTTAGGGTCAAGGAGCATCTTTAAAACATCTCTGGGACCCAGGCCAACTCTGAAAGTATGAAAGATGCCCTTTTCTGAGATTGGAGCGGTGTAGTGACAATCTGATTTTTTCCAGAGCGTGTCAATCAATGTCAGTTGATTGGGCCATTGAAACATATTACCGTAGATTGGCTGGCGGAAGCCGCAGACATCTGTGCACAGGTGTGCAGGCCACAGCCAGTACCAAGGCACTGGCAGATCCTCTGGCTGCTGAGGCCCGGCTTTGTGCCTGGAACATGGAGCAGAGAGAGGAAAGCAAACCGTCCAGGGCTACAAGCCCACCTTGAGGCTCCAATTCAGGATCTACTCACCTTCCAAAGGTCTCTTGGAGAATTAGGGCTTGACATGCAGGTAGTAGAGGGGGTGCAAACAGCCACAGCTACATGTAAGTAGTGAGGGGATGGCAGCTGTTGGTCCCCTGAGCTATTAGAAGCACACAGTGAGGCCTGGGAATAGACTGGATGCTGCACATACTGTGTGACTGCGGGTCTTAGAGGGCGATAGCAGCCTTGCAGAAGCTTTTGGGTTTGTCTATGAGCCAAGCACGTAGAGTGTGTGCCTGGGCTTGGCTCTCAGGAGTCCAGGAAGAACCCGAAGCAAGCAGGCAGAGCCCACTGCTAGCCGGTCTCTTCTCCCATCTCCCCCACCCCAAGCTGTGCTGCCACTCACAGCTGACCCTAGGCTGCCACTGGGTAAGCCTATGCCTAAAAGCCTGTCCACCTCCACCAGACCCTCTAAAGAAAGCTACGCTGCCCCCAGCTGCTGTTTCTTTAAAACCTGGCAACACTGATATGACATAAAGATCTCATGCTGAGGGCCAGACATGTGGCTCAAGGGTTAAGCTTCTGCCTTGAAAGCAGAAAGACTAGATAGAGTTCAGATCCCAAAGCCCACATAAAAACACCAGGCAGAAATGGTGGTGGGCTGTACTTCAGCTTTGCAAGGTGGAGCCTGGAAGAGTTCAGAGCAAAGCCAAAAGGAGGTAGAGCAATCCAGGGTGATTCCTGAAGTCATCTGTTATAGTTACTAGAACATTCACAGCCAACCAACTTAAGGGAGATTTATTCAGCTTATGGTTCCAGAGGGGAGAAACAGTCTTTCATGTTGGAGACAGTATGGCTGGCTGGCTGAAGCTGGAGACAGGCTACAACACACCCATTAGAGAGGCTGAGAGCTGCAGACTGCTTGCTGCAAAGGCAGACTCCTTCTGGAGGTAAAGTGGGACTAATCCACCTCAAGGCCCACCCCTTGTGACCACCTTCCTCCAGCAAGGCTCCACCTCTCAAAGGTGCCATGACCTTCCCAGATACATGAGACTGTGGGGGGCACATTTCAAACCATGACATCACCCTTGGGCCTCCACAAGCACGGTGCCCTTTGATACGTACAGATACATACGCACACACATGCATACATACATGCAAATAAAAATCTCATGCTAACCAGTTCTCTTAGCAGTTCAGTAGCTTTTGTACATCCATGGTGTGGAGTAACCGCCCTCATTGTCCAATTCCCAATCTCATATCCGCGAACGGACACTTCTCATGCACCTTTTGCCAACCATAAGTTTCCACGTCTCTGGATTTGCTTGTTCTGAGCATTTCACATCCTGTCCAATCACAGGCATCCGCTCATTTCTTACTTCTTTTACTGAGCGAATTGTTTCCAAAGTTCTGTGCTTTATCCCTTTTATGGTTGAAAGGTATCCCTTGTCTTGTGTAGGTTGCATTTTGCTTTTGTATTCAGCTGTTGATGGAATTGGGATTGGCCCCGCCTTTGGACAACTCTGAACAATATTTGTCTAAGAATGTTCTAGGCGTTCTGTTTGACCCTGCTTTACGTTTTGCGGCATTTGACCCATGAGCGGCGATCCTTGCCTCCGGCAACTCTGTCCAGTCTCCCAAGGACCCACCAAACCTATAGCAGGAATGCCTTTGTGCCCCAACATTCATGTTGGAGCTGCGGATTCCCACACATTCACCTGTGTTCACCCCAGCACTGGTTATTTTCGTCTTTTCTGTGACAGTCGTACCAGTAGCTATAATGGTGTCTCTGGTGATTTCAATTTGCATTTCTGATAACTAACAATCTTGTGCCTGCTGGTGTATGTTCAGTGGAGATGTGGCCATTTATGTCTTCACCTGCTAATAAGCTTGATTCTTTGTCTTGTGCTGAATTATATACATATTATATACATATACACATATATATGTATTTGCATTAATGCCTGTGTCTGTTTGTCTTTGTGTATCAGAGAGCACTGTGTGTGTCTGTGGAGGGCCAAGTGTGACTTCAGAAATCATCCTGGTTTGCTCTACCTCCTTTTTACATTGCTCTGGGGTTTCCCAGGCTCTTCCTTCCAGGGCTGGAAGCACAGGCTGCTACCATTTCCACCCAGCATTTTTACATAGGATCTGGGATCCGAACTCAAGTCTTTCTGTTTATCAGACAGAGGCTAACCCCTGAGCCATCTCTCCAGCCCTCTGCTGAGGTTTTTGATTTTAATGTTGTCTAGTCATCTTTGTGGCTTTCATTTCGAATGTATTATTCCTATTCTTAAAACTGCAGAATCACCTGAATCAAATTCCTATAACTAAATCCCCGGGGATGTCTGACAATCACTGAGAAAGGGTTTATAGCAGCTCATTGTTCTGGGATGTCTTTTGCACCCAATAGCCTGATCTATCTACCTTCTGACTACATTCAACTAGCTAGCGCAGGGCCTTAGTTATGTGTGCACACGCATGTGGTGTGTGCGTGCACACGTTTTACTGAAAGCTTACTTTCTGAACAAGAAAATTGGCAATGGCAGAGGTGATATGGGGAAAGCAGTGACTAATAAAGTGGAATTTATTATTATTATTTATTCAACTGTGCATATGCGCGCGTGTCTGTGTGTGTGCGTGTGTGTGTGTGTGTGTGTGTGTGTGTGTGTGTGTGTGTAGAACCACGGACGAATTCGCGAACCACCATGGACGCCTCCACCTCCTTCTGCCCTGGGATTCACAGGCTCTGCCCTACCAGGACCAGAAGCGCAGGCCGCCCCCACTTCCGCCCGGCGTCTATACGTGGGATCTGGGATCCGAACTCAGGACCTTCCGCCTGCAAGGCAGAGGCTTAACCCCTGAGCCACCTCTCCAGCCCATAAAGTGGAATTTAAAACAAATGAATTTTGGGAACTAATTGGATCAACAAGATGTCTTTTTTTCCTCTGTGGCAAAACACGTATCACACAGACTGCACCATCACCCACAGCTCGATGGTCAGCACAGTTGTACTTGGTGCGGTCGCCGCAGCTCCTCGGCAGTTTGCAAATCTGAAACTTGGTCCTCGCTGAGCAGTTGCTCTCCGTCCCTCCTTCCTCCCTCCCCAGCACCTCCGCGTGTCCCTCCCAACCCTCAGCAACTCCACATGCTTCACCCCCACGAATCTGAGCACTTTGGGTTCCTCCTGAGTGGAATCACACAGCATTTATCCTTCCGTATCTGGCTCACCTCACTTAGCACAAAGGCCTCAAGAGCCATCCTGTCTCACCACCCATCGCAACCTCCTTCCTCCCTTTCTCCTCCTCCTTTTTCTTTTCTTCCTCTTCCTTCTCCTCCTCCTCTCTCTCCTCCTTTTTATTTTTATTTTTTTATTTTTTAAGATTTTAGTGTCCCCATTTTCCGGCTATTTGATGGGTCTGTCCTCTCATGTGCTTACCGCAGCTCTCCCATTCTCGCTCGTTCTCTCTCACCAAGGGCTGCTCCTCTGCTCCAAGAACGTTCTTTCACCTTAAGGCTTCCTTCTTGTCCCTCTCAGACTGAGCATCTTAGAGTTTCCTCCCTTTTCTCCAGTTTTCAATAAAAATCACTGCTTTAATCTAATAAAAATATTTTTAAAAGGGCTTATTTATTTACGAGAAAGAGAAAGAAAGGAATGCATATGCATGCCATGGTGTACAGATGGAGGGGTCAGAGGTCACTGCTCTCCTTCCACCATGTGGGCTTCCAGGGACTGCACTCAAGTTACTACGTTTGAGAACAAGCATCTTACCCGCTGAGCTCTCTCACTGACCCCCCACCTTCTTTCTTAAGGCTGGAGTTAATTCCATTGCTTGGAGCTTGCGCGCGCGTGTGTGGTGTGTGTGTGTGTGTGTGTGTGTGTGTGTGTGAATGCGCTCGCGCACACCCACGTGCACGCACACATGCATATACACATGCATGCACATGCCTATTACTAAGGAATCAAAGCCAGAACCTTGCCCCTGCTGGGCAAGTGCTTGCCACTGAACACCCCATTTCCTGGGCCACATTTTTATATGTTTGTCCATCTGTGGATACTCTCTGCCTTTGGTCTGTTGTGGCTGATGTGCGTGAGCATGGAGTGGAGCTGGCCAAGTCCCTGTCCCTTCCTTTCTGAGTATAATCTCAGCAGTGGACTGGTGGATCATCTAATAACTCTCTGGTTTTCATTTTTATACTTTTTAAAAATTGATTTCTTTATTTTCATTTTATATTAAGCTTGTGGGGGGAGCACATGTGTTGAGGTCAGAGGACATCTTGGGGGAGTCGGTTCTCTCCTACTCTGTATGTCCCAGAGATCCAGCTTGGGTCGTCAGGCTTGGCAACAAGAACCTTTAACCACTGAGCCGTCTCACCAGCCCTGTTTTTTAATATTTAATTTACTTCAGTTTAAAATTCTCTTATTATTTATTGGCATGTGTTTTCACCCCTTACTACCCATCCCCACCTTCCCTTCTGTTCCACTTCATACGTTCTTCTTTCCAGTCAATCTTCCTTCCATGTCTACATCTTTTTGGATCTGAGACCTGCTGGGCTTCATCTGTGATGTCTACACAGGGTCTGAGCATCTGCTGGGGCTTGGACGACCCATCAGTGGGTAAATTGTTGCGTAGAGAAGCTCCCTTCTCCTGTCTGGCACTGACCTTGAATAGTTTGTTACTTCTTGAGATTCTCCATTATCCACGGTGAATCATTGATAGGTTAACTTTTGTGTAAGTGGACGTCACTGTAGGGAGTTCATGGGTGGGGCAGCCTTCTCATGACCAGAAGATACTGTTTAAGGGACGACTCCCCATCCACAGAGGCTCTTACATTCTTACTGCCCCCGCTTCTACAAGGTTGCTCGAGCCTTGGGTTGAGGGAGGGATTTTGGCATTCTATTTAGACTTGAATATTGCACAGTTACTTATTCTCTGCACTTTGGTCAGCTGTGGTTCTCTGCTTTACATGTCTTCCACTGCATAATTCTTCTTGGTCAAAAGCAGAAAGATTTTCCAATCTATGGGTTTAATGATAGGTGTTTAGATGGCAGTGTATTATCAGGTACTTATAGCTAAAGAAATGTGATCCTGCCTAGGGTTTATGGTTTACCATTCCACATGTGTTTTGCTAGGTTTACAGTACCAGCTATGTGTTCCCTGCCAAAAAGTGGGGTTTTAAATCCAACTAGAAAAAGTTATGCCTGTACCATACATGCCTGTACCATACATGTCTGTACCATACATGCCTGTACCATGCATGCCTGTACCATACATGCCTGTACCATACATGCCATTATAGCACCAATGGTCTCCTCTTGCCAGAGCGGTTGTTAGGGTAACTTACAGCATTCACAGGCAGGTAAGGACATGGATTGCTTTTCACCCCTGGAAGCCTGGATTTCATCTTCTGGCTGGCCCTGTTTTAATTTTTTTTGCACACATGCACATGCAGGCACGTGTGCATATCTGTGTGTATCAGAGGCTACTGGGTATGCCTGTAAGAGGTCCAAGACGGACACTGGAAATCACACTGGTTTGTTCTACCTTCTTTTTGCTTCACTCTGGGGTTCCCTACGTTCTGCCTTCCAGGGCCAGAAGTGCAGGCCACTGCCATTTCTGCCAGCATTTTTATTTGGGATCCGGGATCTAAACTCAGGTCCTTTTGCTTTCAAGGCAGAGACTTAATTCCTGAGCTATCTCTTCAGTTCTTGCTTTTAATTTTTTAAGAATCTACTGTGGTGGTCCAATTCTGCTTTAGTAACTGCAGAATGTCTTTCCTTTTCATTTTGCCCTTTATCCAAATGGAGTTTCCAATTAAACATTATTTTCCGTCGCAGAAACCTGAATATAATTTTTATCAGAGTGCTATTAAATTTCATCTTTTGAACTATGATCAGGCATATTTAAGTTAATTAAGCCTTTCTTTCTGCTTATCTCCTATCTTTCCATTTATTCAGTTAATTTTCAAGATTAATCCTGTGAGATTTCCCATTAGATTTATTCCCAGGTGTTTGGTTGTTTTTGTAAAATGGAAATATCCCCATTATATTTTGTAATTTCTGTTCAAAGATTTTTTCTGTATTGGGGAGATTTTTCCATGGGTTACTAGCAGGTCACTGTCATAACCGATGCTTGGTTCTCATAGCTTCACCTCATTCTCTTTGGATTGTCTCGTTTATTGTGGGTGGCTAATAACTGCCTTGCATTTTTGCCAGTTCTTTTATTTTATGGCCTCTCTTCTGATGGTGATGTCTAGACTTTCTAGAGAAACCACATGAGCTTCTAGCTTGATTTCCGTCTGAAATGAGTTCTCTATCTTGGCAACACTGTGTGAAACTGATCTTTAGGTGTTGGAGAATGTTGTGTGTGTGTGTGTGTGTGTGTGTGTGTGTGTGTGTGTGTGTGGTGTGTGTGTATGTATGGTGTGTATGCGTGGTGTGTGTGTGTGTATGTGTGGTGTGTGTATGTATGGTGTGTATGCGTGGTGTGTGTGCGTGTGTGTGTGTGTGTGTGTGTGTGTGTGTGTGTGTGTGTACATACCAAAAGACTAACCTGAGTTTATCTTTCTCTCTCTTCCTCTCCAAGGGTGAGATTGCAGGTGCATGCCACTGGTTCCCCACTTTTTAATGTATTCTAAGGGATCAAATTCAGGTCCTCATACTTACACAGCCAACACTGTACTGACCAATCTATGTCTCCAGCTGTTTGCTGCTGATTTTTAATTAATGTTTAAATGTGCACTGCTGAAGGTAGAACCCAAGGCCTGGGAACAGATGTTTCTACTCATAGATCCCCATATGCTGGAGTGTGGCAGGTAGTACCAGGGAGGAGAAGGGGATTGAGGGGAAGGTAGGCAAGAGCCTTTGTTGTGGATTCTGCAAGGGAACAGGAGAGCTGTGGTAAGCCAGTTGATAGGGGAGACTTAGCAAGCCAGTTCAAATTGTTTTAAAAATATATTTCTGTGTGTGATGGCGTGCGTGATGATGATAATGATGATGATGATGATATGTGTGTGTGTGTATGTGTGTGTGATGATGTGTGTGGGGGCACATGTGTGCAGGGGTCAGGTCAGCTGATGACTTTGTAGAGTCAGTTTTCTCCTTCTACCTTTATATGAGTTCTGGGGATGGCACTCAGGTCACCAGGCTTGTGTGGCAATCTCCTTTAACCCACTGAGCCAGCTAATAGGCCCAGGATTTGCCTGGCCCTGGAACACAGAGACCACCGCTGGTTACTTGGAATATGAGCCGGTGCTGAGAGCAGGTGGACAGTTGAACTGTAGAACCTCAGAGAAGAGGTGGATGAAGCCTCAGGCCTGCGTGGATCGGCGTGGCTGTGAGAGGCAGCTGTCAGGACAGAGGGTTTCCCTTCCCCTAGGGAAGCGGCTAGTTCCCCAGGAGGATGGTCTCTGAAGCATCAGCACCATCACCAGCACCGGCACTGGCACCAGCATAGGCATAGGCTCGGCACCGGTACTGGCACCGGAAAATCTGTAATCTTACTTTTAAAAACTGATGACCACTCAGAGTTTCTGCCAAGTCACTAAACCCAACCCATTGAAGCCAAATCCATCCATAGAATAGTTTTGCCATTTTTTTGCTATTTTCATCATTATTATTATTAACAAAAGAGTTCCATTTATAAGGGTGCATATAGTTATGCCAGAGCTGGCTGTGAAGGTGAATGGAGAACAAGTCTGCTCACTGAATGGTTTCCTGTGTCTTGTGTGCCTCCCCCCACCTGCCCAAACAGGATTTGCTGGCAGAATCTGCTTCATCTCCTGACTGTGAACTTGGGCCACACAAGGAGCTTGGTCATCACCCCACGGTCTGAGCACCCCAGCAAAGATGCTCTGTAACGGTCACTCCTGCAGTAATCTCCATGTTCCATGGTGTTTTGGGTTGTGTCCTAATGGGGCCTGACTCTGAGATTATTAGGTCCTGCATGGAACTGTTCAAGTTTAGAACAACATGGAGACAGTCTACAAAACTTCTCAGGACAAATAGAGTAAATAGATTTTTTTTTAATGTTTGCATGTTGTTTTCTCTCAGTCTCTCTCTGTCTCAAACACACACAGATTTTAAGATTTTTAAAGATTTAATGGATTAAAATTATTTTCAATTTATCATAAAGTAATGGGTTTCATGGTGACATTACACATACACATCACTGTGCCCTGTGGATAT
Organism: Typhlomys cinereus; assembly: GCA_023101885.1. Lineage (NCBI taxonomy): Eukaryota > Metazoa > Chordata > Mammalia > Rodentia > Platacanthomyidae > Typhlomys > Typhlomys cinereus. The sequence goes on along the minus strand of JALPQD010000414.1, from coordinate 1,347,456 downwards.
CTGCCCTTCCCTATCCCCCCTGCGAACTTTCTTCCCATCACCTCCTCTCAGTGAAGACCCCCACCACCACCTTACTCCTGGAGGAATTGGGGAGAATGAGAGGGGTCTCTTGCCTTCTCCTTCCAGATACCTCATGTCCTCCACTGGTATTGTCGTTGCCCCCTTGCTGCTCACAGAAGAAAGTTTCCTCCTCTTCCTCTTGGTTCATTCTGTGTCAGTGCTCCCTAAACCCTGTAACTTCCTCTTCCCCGAAATGGTGACCAGCCGCCTCACTTTCTTTGCTTTGGTCTTTTCGTCATTCTGTTTTGGTTTTTTTTGTCGGATGTGCAGGTATGTGAACTTGTCCATGTGGGTGAATGAGCATGTGTGTACACATGCCTGTGGGGGCCAGAGGCTGATGCCAGGTGTCTCATTTAGTTGTTTTTTAACTTTATTTATTCATTCACTTTGTGTATGTGTATCAGAGGGCACTTGTGGAGGGCCAAGGGTAACTTTAGGAATTATCTTGGATTGCGTCTACCTCCTTACTTCACTTTGGGCTCTGCCCACCAGGGCCAGAAGTGCAGGCCACCGCTGTTTCCACCTGGCATTCTTATGTGGGACCTGGGATCCAAACTCAGGACCTTCTGCTTTCAAGACAGTCTTTAACCCCTGAGCCATCTCTCCAGCCCCTTTGTTCATTACTTTGAGACAGTTTCTGTCACTGACCCTGGCGCTCACTGACTAGAGGGGGTCACCAGG